>CM064530.1:13416605-13419105 GCA_032716605.1 Paralithodes platypus
GTGTTTAAGTGTGTGTGTGTGTGTATATCCGTGTCTGTGTATGCATGTATATATGTGAACCAGTTTTGTGTATGATGTCACTTCTCATGACCCCATCATGAACACTATAGAGTTACTGATTCCGTCTTTCTTTACACATATAGCCTACGCATCTCTTCTTAGAATACAGTATTATATACTCCAGTGGCCTAGTCAGCTCATAGTATGTTTATTTATCTATTATTATGACCTATTTATTATGTATTATTTATTAACTTATACAATTATATACTTATTAAGTACTTATTTTATATTACCTCTGTCAACGAAGTTGGGCGGATGTTTGTTGTCGCCTCAGTTTGTCTGTAAACAAAATGTCTTAATAATGTGTGAACCAATTTTTACGAAATTTGGTGGGCAGATAGGATATGTACCAAGTAAGAAGTTATTTCACCCTTTCACGCACAGGACGCGATTTGCGCTCTTTCTGGGATACTTAAAAGCCTTTATGACCATCAGGGGTGTTTAGAAACCTTTAGTTTACTTACTTCAACCTCTGAAGCTGTCTTTGAGTTAGCTGTGGGCAGAACACTAATTTTGGAGAGGTAATTATGAGATTGAGAGAACTATTTCTGAATCCTAAACGGCAACCCCCAAGTCCAGAGGATAGCGAGAGGGTTAAGGGGAGGCAGTTGGTTTTTCGAGTCCTCCTTCCCCGTCATGGTTAGCCCTATTAGTTATGGGATTTCAAGACATTCGCCCCATTAGTTTGGCGATTTTCAGACCTTTTGCCCCATTTCTTTGCCAAATTAAGACATTTCATGCCATTTAGGTGTCGATTATTTTCTTGGCGAGCGATAGCGATCCTGTATTTGAAGAGGAATCGGCCTTCGGCCGGGAAATTTTTCTACCGAAAAACGTACAAATTTATATCGAAGGGGGTCTTGTGTGTTTTTTTTTAAAGTTTGATAAGAGGTTTAGAAAGTAAACTAAACCCCCTCCTTAAACCATTGAGCCGAACCAGTAAATTATGCTGCACAATACCGTCTAGGCTCCCTTAACTAACTTTGGTGGACAGAGAGGATATGTGCCAAGGAAGAAAGGAAGGAATATAAGAGTCGATCTGGAGTTTTTTTTTACGACATTTGGTGATGTAGGATGCGTAGGCGGAGGTATGCACTCAACCGTGTGCCATGATAAAACAGACTGTCGGCGAAAGGTTATAATTATATGTTATGTTAGGGCCAAGGTTGGGTTACACTAGGCTACATTAGGTTAGGTTAGATTAAATTAGTGTTAGAATTTTGTTACGATAGGCTATGTTGTGAGTTATATGTTACCTATGTTAAGGCCATATTAGAACTTAGAAGAGGTTGGGTTAGTATTAGCTGTAGCCTACATAGGTTATAGGATTGTTTTGTGTCTATTCGAGCTCTGTCTCGAGTCGGCCACCCCCAGTAAAAATAAAAAAAAAAAAAAAAAAAAAAAAAAACGAGGAATGGGCCTGAGTAAATAAATAAATAATAGATTAGGATGAGGATATGTTAGGACAGATCAGACTATGCAAAGATAAAGTAAGGTTGAATATAAGGTTAGGCTGGTTTTGCTTAGGTATGTGCGAAATGACTTGTGGGGATAATGACTTGGATAAGTAATGGTGCCTTATGACCAAAAGATATAAACAAGCTAGAACGAGTTCAACGTAGAGTTACCAAAATGATACATAGCCTAAAGAACAAACCATACGAAGAGCGTCTTAGAGAAATTAAATCTATTTCCTTTAACCCAGCGCAGATTAAGAGGCGACTTAATTCAAGTGTTCAAAATCCTCAAAGGCATCGACAATATGAAACTGTAGTAAGTACTTCACTATCGACCAATCTAATTACACGCGGGGGAAACGGTTGCAAAATTATTGGTAAATCTTTGAACTCGCACGAATCTAAGAATTTCTTCTTCAATCGAGTTGTCAACGTGTGGAATGGGCTTCCCCGAGACGTTATAGATGCAGCACCGTTGATTCATTTAAATTCCGCCTAGACAAAATATCTCGCATCAAACCCGCGACTGACTGCGTTTGTAAATGAATACTTTATCCTCCCTCAGTTACTAACCCATATGTCCCTACTAACTTCCTAGTCCTGCACGTTAGTGGCAGGGCAGTAGTAGTTCCCTTTCCAATGTTCCCTTACCCACTCTAAACCACTGTTTGGACACTTGATCCTCAGTGTTTTGGAGGACAAGAACTTAGAAGGGTCACTAGATCTGTTGTTTGCTTGATTTCCTTTGTACTTGCACACGAAATTACTTGTGTGAAAACGATCGTAAACTGGTAATAGGCCTGTTGACTCCACCATGTGTGCTTGGTGGCCGGTCAACTCAACCAGTAGACCATTTCAACCAGTAGCTCTCAACCAGTACCAAATCAACAATACGGTTAGGTTAGGTTAGGTTAGTACTAGATTTTGGCACTGGTTTGGTTGGTCTGGGTTAATTTGGCACTGGTTGAGAGCTACTGGTG
>CM064530.1:13421007-13423507 GCA_032716605.1 Paralithodes platypus
TCTGTGTGTGCTTGTGTTAAGTGTGTGTGTGTGTGTATATCCGTGTCTGTGTATGCATGTATATATGTGAACCAGTTTTGTGTATGATGTCACTTCTCATGACCCCATCATGAACACTATAGAGTTACTGGATTCCGTCTTTCTTTACACATATAGCCTACGCATCTCTTCTTAGAATACAGTATTATATACTCCAGTGGCCTAGTCAGCTCATAGTATGTTTATTTATCTATTATTATGACCTATTTATTATGTATTATTTATTAACTTATACAATTATATACTTATTAAGTACTTATTTTATATTACCTCTGTCAACGAAGTTGGGCGGATGTTTGTTGTCGCCTCAGTTTGTCTGTATATTTTTGTCTGTAAACAAAATGTCTTAATAATGTGTGAACCAATTTTTACGAAATTTGGTGGGCAGATAGGATATGTACCAAGTAAGAAGTTATTTCACCCTTTCACGCACAGGACGCGATTTGCGCTCTTTCTGGGATACTTAAAAGCCTTTATGACCATCAGGGGTGTTTAGAAACCTTTAGTTTACTTACTTCAACCTCTGAAGCTGTCTTTGAGTTAGCTGTGGGCAGAACACTAATTTTGGAGAGGTAATTATGAGATTGAGAGAACTATTTCTGAATCCTAAACGGCAACCCCCAAGTCCAGAGGATAGCGAGAGGGTTAAGGGGAGGCAGTTGGTTTTTCGAGTCCTCCTTCCCCGTCATGGTTAGCCCTATTAGTTATGGGATTTCAAGACATTCGCCCCATTAGTTTGGCGATTTTCAGACCTTTTGCCCCATTTCTTTGCCAAATTAAGACATTTCATGCCATTTAGGTGTCGATTATTTTCTTGGCGAGCGGATAGCGATCCTGTATTTGAAGAGGAATCGGCCTTCGGGCGGGAAATTTTTCTACCGAAAAACGTACAAATGATATCGAAGGGGGTCTTGTGTGTTTTTTTTTTAAAGTTTGATAAGAGGTTTAGAAAGTAAACTAAACCCCCTCCTTAAACCATTGAGCCGAACCAGTAAATTATGCTGCACAATACCGTCTAGGCTCCCTTAACTAACTTTGGTGGACAGAGAGGATATGTGCCAAGGAAGAAAGGAAGGAATATAAGAGTCGATCTGGAGTTTTTTTTTACGACATTTGGTGATGTAGGATGCGTAGGCGGAGGTATGCACTCAACCGTGTGCCATGATAAAACAGACTGTCGGCGAAAGGTTATAATTATATGTTATGTTAGGGCCAAGGTTGGGTTACACTAGGCTACATTAGGTTAGGTTAGATTAAATTAGTGTTAGAATTTTGTTACGATAGGCTATGTTGTGAGTTATATGTTACCTATGTTAAGGCCATATTAGAACTTAGAAGAGGTTGGGTTAGTATTAGCTGTAGCCTACATAGGTTATAGGATTGTTTTGTGTCTATTCGAGCTCTGTCTCGAGTCGGCCACCCCCAGTAAAAATAAATTAAAAAAAAAAAAAAAAAAAAAACGAGGAATGGGCCTGAGTAAATAAATAAATAATAGATTAGGATGAGGATATGTTAGGACAGATCAGACTATGCAAAGATAAAGTAAGGTTGAATATAAGGTTAGGCTGGTTTTGCTTAGGTATGTGCGAAATGACTTGTGGGGATAATGACTTGGATAATTAATGGTGCCCTTATTACCAAAAAGATATAAACAAGCTAGAACGAGTTCAACGTAGAGTTACCAAAATGATACCTAGCCTAAAGAACAAACCATACGAAGAGCGTCTTAGAGAATTAAATCTATTTCCTTTAACCCAGCGCAGATTAAGAGGCGACTTAATTCAAGTGTTCAAAATCATCAAAGGCATCGACAATATGAACTGTAGTAAGTACTTCACTATCGACCAATCTAATTACACGCGGGGAAACGGTTGCAAAATTATTGGTAAATCTTTTAACTCGCACGAATCTAAGAATTTCTTCTTCAATCGAGTTGTCAACTTGTGGAATGGGCTTCCCCGAGACGTTATAGACTGCAGCACCGTTGATTCATTTAAATTCCGCCTAGACAAATATCTCGCATCAAACCCGCGACTGACTGCGTTTGTAAATGAATAACTTATCCTCCCCTCAGTTACTAACCCATATGTCCCCTACTAACTTCCTAGTCCTGCCACGTTAGTGGCAGGGCAGTAGTTCCCTTTCCAATGTTCCCTTACCCACTCTAAACCACTGTTTGGACACTTGATCCTCAGTGTTTTGGAGGACAAGCAACCTAGAAGGGTCACTAGATCTGTTGTTGCTTGATTTCCTTTGTACTTGCACACGAAATTACTTGTGTGAAAACGATCGTAAACTGGTAATAGGCCTGTTGACTCCACCATGTGTGCTTGGTGACCGGTCAACTCAACCAGTAGACCATTTCAACCAGTAGCTCTCAACCAGTACCAAATCAACCAATACGGTTAGGTTAGGTTAGGTTAGTACTATATTTTGGCACTGGTTTGGTTGGTCTGGGTTA
>CM064530.1:13426007-13533018 GCA_032716605.1 Paralithodes platypus
CATTTGTCTGTGAAGTGGGTATTTTTCAATTTGTTGATAACGAAAATCCTCCATGTGGACTATATGGAGAAAAATATGACGAATCTATTGGTGCCTATTTTCCCTAATAAATTGTTTCTCATAACGTCGCACTACTGTCCTTGAATATTATCCCTTTCTGTATCGGCGACGTCTTTTAAATTATATTGAAGCTATATTTAGATGATTTTGTGCAGTTTAAGAGGGATCTCCGGTAGTAAAATGGGTTAAGTAACTTAAGTGAGATCGTTTGAATCCTGTTAATTGCTGGAAGCCTCTGTAAACTTAATAAAAATGTCTAATAGTAGCCAGAATATAGCTAAAAGGACGTCGTAGGCACAGAATGGGCTAAGAAGGACCTACGTTATTCAGTGTTTATTGAGACTATATACCCCGAGTCCTAGAGGTAGATTCTAAATTGAAGAAAATCGTCCAATGGTAACCAGAATATGATGAAAAATACGTCATCGTGGTGAAGGGGTTAAGGAGAAGTGATAGGCCTACTAATTTAGTAAATTAAAATTATACAGTTTACGATAAAGATTATCGCGAACTGTTGATTTTGACTGTACACTCATAAAAAAATAACACCAACAAATAAACGTTCGAATAAAATCCAAATGATAGACTAACCGATACCTGAATGGGGAGGAACGTCTTAAAACAGTAGGCTGAACGGGGCCGAATGGATAAAACCCAGAGAGAAAAAGACAGATCGGTCCCCTTAACTCTACGGGATATAAATCACAGATCTCACAATACCCTATGCCACTACCCCTCCCACACACACACACACACACCTTCCCCAGAGCTCAGGCAGTGTTGCCAGAATGTAACCCAGCCTATCAAACCCTATCATATGATCTCATCTCGTAACCATCAGCCTATCGTAATAAGTTAGTTTTCAGATCTCCAAAGCCACAATGGAATGTCTAAACACTGCGTTGGGGCTTGCCGAGTGGATAATTGGATATACTAGGTTGTCAAGGCATACTAGGCGGTGATAAATATATAATACGACCGATATGAGACGATACACTAAACTGCTCTCATATAGCATAATAAAACACGTCATCTTCTCACGGGCTATATACAAAGTCCTGCCTACCTTAAGTAACGTTGCGAAGAAGTATCTAGGTAGTGGAGGGCCGAATATTGCTGTACGGCTGTTGATATAAAGTGAGAAGCCATCCACATATCACTCAGGCACAGGTTCCAACAATATGCCTACTACCTTCCTTGATTTCTTGGATTTGCTCTGGGAACGTGAACACTAATATAAGGTCGAAACATTAACAAACACATCGAAGAGTACTGAAACGAACACCTTGCAAAAGTTCGAACTTTGACTTGAAGGCCGCATCCCTGATACGTGCTAAAACCCGAGGTGAAACATTCCCGTAAATTCCAGGGTTGTTTGCATAATTTTCACCCCTCTAAAGGCATATTTCGGGATGATTTTGGTACCCATTAAATGCAGATTTTGTTTATCTTTCGATTGGTGTTATCAAAATCGCAAAATGATTTAAGTTTTGTGTACCTATTCCCTATGAGCGAAGTCTAATGGAAAAACGCGTGTCCGACAGTTTTGGGAGATTCGATACATTCTGAAACAAATGAACGAGATAAGTTTCATTCCAGTATGAGAATGAAGCGTTCAACTCGTATCAGCTAGCCAAATTCTCTCGTATATGGCAGTCACTGGCAACGTTTTACGGATTACTAGAATTCTAGTGCTCATATCTAGTGCTTCTAAAAAATATTGAACTCCGAGTATTTGTATTAATAAGTCTGTAGAATGGTAAATGGGAAGGTAGTTACTTGCTGAACCTATTATGCTATAGATAAAACCACTTGGAATATGATAAGTGGCTATAATGGGAAATATAAGCAGATGTTTTTGCATTGCATGTTTGCGTATTTCACCTTATATTCGTATATTTTAAGTCGCCTTTATTGTATTTATAGGAAACAAAATCAATATTTATACCTGTATATTGTATCTTAACATGCTATTGGAGCTTGAATTTGTGTATTTTTATCCTTCGTTCTTCCCAGTTATTAAGTCAATATTTGTGCCTTAGGGGTTTCTGATATATCTGAGGGTAAATAATATCTAAGTATAACACAATTGTATTTTTCCAATCTTAATACATGTGTAAATCGAAGCAATTATTAAAATATGTTAGATGTATTTGAGTGGGGATTGGGAGGAACGTATCTGGCAGCACTGCAACAGTGGTTAACTGGTTATAATGGCTACCTTATTGCCGAGGCGGTGCGTTGGAAGCTCACGGAATAGATCGCAATTTCTCCGATTACATCACCTCCTGCGCCGAGTGAACCATCTCTAATTCATCTACCCGGGCCTGTGGATATATTGGATAACCCTAGAATGCGCGTTCGCCCTATAACGGTAAGATATAGTGTCCCTGGTTCTCCGGATTTTGGGAAGTAGGAGGGTTTGGAGGTAGAAGGTGCAGACATCATACGATCCTTTATCACTGTTTTAATGTCGTTTTTAATGCCTCTGTCCTCTCGTGCCGCATCTCATAGTTTTCCTGGGCTAGGTAGGGTGTAGTGACGTGATTAGTTCTATTGGTGATAACATTAATGGAAATGTTAATTATGGGAAGCTTGGTGTGATGATGAAGGGGAGAGAAAAAGGGAGCAGGGGGGTTGAATGAGTTGGGGATAGAGAGAGAGAGATTACTCCCCCTGCCCCTCTTACCGTCTCCCCCCCTTTCTCTCTCTCCTCCCGCAGTTCAGTTCCATTAGGTTCTACTGAGGCTGCTATCGGTTAGCATGGTCTGCGGCGGGTTTGGAATAAGGACAAGGAGAGGATTAGCAAAATATAGATAGCATACCGTACGGAACTTAATGTCCACATTAATTCATTACGGTAGATCTATCATAGGCCTAGCTATTTTGTTTCCAACCTCCTTAGTCTATGGTGATATTTAATGCTAACTCCTGGACGATTCAACTTTAATCTTTATGTCGTGTGTATATATATATATATATATATATATATATATATAATCGGGGTAATTTTTTGTTATCCTGCTGAACTTTAAAAAAGTATATAGGCCAATAAGATGTTCTGCTAATATATGCTATAGCACCTGATCACAGACAGACAGAAGAGGGGGAAGTGAGAAGGCGAGTAGGCTACTGCTACTCAGGGGCTCTATATTCAAACCTTACTATAATTTAACCCCGACATTAATTGTAATTTACATCGAGTTCTACATTTAATTGATTGAAAAATTAGTATTGGCCACGTAGAATGTAACATAGACCGTTTATATTATGTATGGTATTGTATTGCATAAATGGGACAATCTGACTGAAATTATAAACAAAACAATCGCAACACTATCCAGCCAATATTTGCCTTTTGTCTTTCCATATTTGTTAAAAAAAGGCCCGACTGCCGTAGGCCTAAGTGACTTGAGAACCTATGATTAGATGGTAGAGGGCACGTTGATGTGTATGGCAATGATGGTGAATATGTTATACTTAATACTGTATGACATTGGAGTAGATTACGGCATCATCATATGCACATCACAGTAAACCTTGGTCGTAGAGAGAGAGCGAGAGAGACTCCTACAGCCGAAATTTATGTAACCGACGTTGTATGTAAACTCATTTTGAGAATACAATTACATATTGTATTACATTCCTAATACATTATAAATGTTGGCCATTGTAACAGTGTGCAATGATGGTTTAGCTATAATTTACAA
Source organism: Paralithodes platypus (assembly GCA_032716605.1). NCBI lineage: Eukaryota > Metazoa > Arthropoda > Malacostraca > Decapoda > Lithodidae > Paralithodes > Paralithodes platypus. Next base: position 13,429,778 of record CM064530.1, read on the forward strand.
GGCATGAGAACACGTTGCTAATCACAAACTAGCAGCCAGAGGAGGAAGGTGGGGGAGTTGGGGATAGTTTGGGGGGGGGGGGGAAGGTGGAGTAGACTTAGACACGACTCCCCCCCCCCCCCCCTTCCACCTATGACTTATCATCTATGTTGCCAGCAGAGGGTAAACATATATTATACACCTTAATGAAAAAGGTAAACAGTGAGAACGTCTGAGGGAGCTCTGAGAGTGATGGGACTTGGGTGTTTTTTCCAGTAATATTGGGTTTTATAACAATTATTCTCCCACCGTGGATTATACATGAGTAGCCTACAGTATAAGGATGCCATATACCTGCATTTTCCCTAATACAATATGTGTAATAATTAATAAGGCGGTGAGCCTTTTCAAAATGATAATCGGGCTGGCAAACCTACCCCGAAAAATGATCAAGAAAACCGAATGAAATGCCTCGTAAATATGGAGGCGATTCCTTCCTGTCCTCCTCCTCTGGTAAGCAAGGCATATGGCATATACTGTAGATATATATATTATATATACAGTACCAGGTGAACATCATATGCTGATTTTCAGTTACCATATGCTTGGTAGATTTAGGTTAGTTTCTTGTTGTTGCTGTTCCCCAAGCTGCCTGGCCGAACAGCCCCAAGGCTCCGAGCAAGGCCAAGGCCATAACCGAGCGCCTCCACAGAACCCTCCCTGCCGACCACAATAAAGCCTGGGTGACTGAAGCCACTCCATGGCAGGGAGCTGAGGAGGGTGCAGAAACGCCCGGGAAACCAAAGCCCAACCCAGGGCCCCTCAGCAATTATGAAGAGAAAGTTGAGGGGCAAAGGAAAAATGTGACGCTTTGGCTCCCAATCTTGGTAGATTGGGAGGTCAATCCACGGAAGAGACGCCGTCACTCGAGATCTAGAAAATATTTAAGTAAAAGGAACAGTCAGAGTAAGCTATGGCAGAGATCGCTCAGTTCTCACTCTGATAGACCAGCCCAAGGTATAGTAACAATTACTGAAAAGCTAGGTTTTTCCAGGTTAAATAGGAATGGGAATTATCCCCAGGCTACCTTTAGGATCAACCTTTCCTGGTACCTGGCGCGGGGTACGAACCTCTGAAGGGAATTTAACCCCCCCTAAAAACCCACAGGTTTTGAGATGCCTTGGGTGGGGTTCGAACCCTGGTTAGTGATGCACCACCATCACCACCAGGCCCGCGCGCTAACCCACTGTACTACCACGGACGTACAAAAGTATAGCAACCTTAGTCCGATTTTTAAGAACCACGGTGATGGTCTCTCGAGATGAGTTTATTGGACTTACCATCTACGACTATTTTCGAACCACGGTGATAGTCTCTCGAGACGAGTTTATTGGACTTACCATCTACGACTATTTTACGCTATACCTGACGTCAACTCGGGTTAGTATTATTGTGGGTGCAGGACATTTTCGAGGGCATTACAATTACTATACCGTGGACCAGCCCATCACCACATGACTAGAACCCAATCCTCTTAGCATCAGCTAGGAAAGGCCCTAGAAAGCCACCTTTGGCGGGGGGATAGCTCCCCTATTTCAACCCCTTTCGGGGTTGGGCACCCGCCGAGATTTAGGTAAGTTGATATTTTTGGTGGGGTTGACTCATTAATTAAATGACTGGTTAGCCTAATTGACTTGGTGGGGTTGACTGACTAATTGGTGTGTGCGCGTGCGTGTGTTGGTTATTGAAAGTTGTGGTAAAGGCCCCGTAGAGTTAGATGGGATGCGAGAGGGGTACAGTCACTTACAAAACTGTGTAGACCTAGTATGTAATCTGATTTATTAATGTAATTTTGCTAATATTAACAATAAAACCATAATTAAATATAGCCTACGTATGTATTATCGCCTCCTTAAATTCGGAAATATAGGCTACTTATGGTGTAATCTTTTGAAGTCTTTCCTTACTTAGGATACCCAACTGACGCGCAGATACGAGCTTTGGTTTAAAATAATTATTTCCTATCTGTAGAAATGTCCATCACATATATGTACAACCGAGGACATATGCTCTAACCACCCTTTGATTTTCATTATGCAAGCGACCGGCTTATATATAGGCTAATAGTTATAAATGAATGCAATTATCAATTTGTAAATACAGTATATGCAAAAGTAAGTTTAATCGTACATTGACTATTAAAGTGTTAATTGCATAATTAAAATTAGAGGGTGGTACAGGGTCCTACAGGGTGTCAAATGAAAGCAAAGTTATTTCTAGTATTTATAATTGTATACCGGTATGTAGAGTTATATGTATATATTATTTCTAGTATTTATAATTGTATACCGGTATTTAGGGATATATTTATGATTTATAGTTCAAATTATGTCTGAGGAAGTGATAAAATGGCCAAAGCAATGCTATTTTACGTAATTTTTCTTGTTTTCCTTCTCATATTCAGGTCTTCAACCCAAATTGCTCCAGTTTGACACCTTGGTTAAGAACATATGTTCACGACTGTACAAAATTGGTCATCGCCGCTCTCCTCCCTGCCGTTTTCTTCAAGTCTACCCTCACGCCAACCCAAAAGCCTCGTTTTCTATTCAAGGAGGGGGTCGGAAGTTTACTGTATTTCCGACTATTTGTTTCTGAAATTATTAACCTTTCCTATGAACCTAACCTCCCCCAGATCCCCGCTATCCGTTCACCAGTAGGGTTTCCTGAGAAGGTTAAGACCGGGGGCCCAATAGGCCTACACAATAATATAAAGACTGTATGGTAGAAACCTTCAAATTGAGACCATAATCTATACGATCGCCAGAAAACCACAAAAGGTCCTCGTATTTTATGAGTACTGTATGTGTAGTGACTCAGGGAAATTGTTGTACCATTAATTTAATTTCTTCTATGACACTGACACACACACACACACACACACACGTTGAAAATTCACATAAATTCCTTTATGTGAATTTTCTACACTTATCTTTTGTTTCTTCGAGTCAAGTAATTCAAATGTACTTTTTTGCTTTATGTTGCGGTTCGATGTGATTAGGATTACTATGATTTGCTTCTAATTTTACTAGATAATTTGAAATGTTTTGTAAAGTCCCTCATTTTAATATTCTCGTCTATTATGATTGCTTTTGCTAAGTCTTGTCCTCACATGGTTGGATATTAGCATAATACTTTGGACGCTGTTTAGCGGTAGGTTAAATTATGTTTAATAGATTTTAGCCTTTACAGTTCAGAATAATATTTGAATTGAAAAAGAAATGATAACATAAATTTGATATCTTATGCGTTTTGATTTCTTTTGTTGCATTGAGATTTAGCAATTTTGAATTAGATGATGTCTAGCAGTAGATTTATTTTATTCAAACCTTGCCTAGTTGGCCAAAATTATGTTGTTTAATTGTTTTTTAGATAGGCAAATTGCCACATGTTTAACAATGCATTACATTTTAGTGATCCTGTTTTAGCAATATATACAGAGTTATACTCAATTTTTAGGATCTGTTGGTAACCCTTTCCTGAGGATGGCTGCGTGACGTCGCCGAAAATTAGAATAAATCATGATGTTCCACAACGTATTTCTTCTCATTGCCCTACTAATTTGGAAGTTGCGGTGTCCAAGATCACCTGCTGAGGTTCTCATAACTATATATATATATATATATATATATATATATATATATATATATATATATATATATATATATATATATATTATGGACGTATGTGTTACAGACAATTTGTAAAACCAGGCAATTTATAAAATGACTACAAAATATCAGGCAACTTATAAATTGCCTGTTTCATTCAGGCATTTTATAAAATGCCTAACAATAGTAGGCATTTTACGAGTTGTCTGGATTTCTGTATGACTTTTTACATATTGCCTGAAATCCAACTTAGGTGTTAATAACAAATATCAAACTGATTTCGAATATAATTAGCTTCTGTATCAGCGGCCATAAACGAAGGTGGTTGTATTCTGAGATTGAACGCTCCACTATTTCGTTTGGAAAACTTTTCAATGCAAAATTAATAGTTTATGTTATCCCCCCTTTACTGACGTAGTTTTATGCTACTTGTGATTGCTCATTTGTTAAGGTGTTTCATTTTAATAGCAGTTTTGATTTGCACTATCAATGCAACAACAAATGTTTGCACAAACATTTTTCTCACTGAATGAATCTGAAACACCTAAGTCGAAAACCGAAGCATTTATATGGTACAGTGGTGACCAAGCAATTGTCATATGACAAGTGCCGCAGTCATTGCATTAAATATAGGGAGGTAATTAATTTGTGCCAAACTCCTAGTGGATTTAGGCATCTGACAATAAATAGATAGATTATTATCATAATTATTACCCTAATTAAATTATATTTCTTCACAGCCATCTTGACATTCGTGACGCCATCCTGATACTGGAGAAGAGCATCAAGGATGTGGGCAACAAGCTGAACCGACATGAGGCCCGCGAAGCACAGGCTGCGGATCGCTCCACTAGGACCCTGGCTGGTCTGGCACAGTCCCAAAACCAGGTCAAGAATAACATGCAGGGGATGGCGAGGCAACTGACAGGCATGGAGGAACGCATTCTGTCCATGGAGGCACTCATTCAGACGGTAAGTGGTGATTTTATACAATAGTGTACTTCAAAAGAATATGTCCAGAGAAACTAAAGAGGTAAGCTGGGAACACGAATACAATAACATGAAACAAAAACTGAAAAGGATGATACAAAATGCTACAAGGAAAGCAGATAATGAATATTGGATTGGGAAAACATTGGTGAACATTTCCAGAGTTATGTAAAATAATATTATTGGGCTGTAAAGAAAGCTAAAGGAAGAGAGACTGAGAATGATTCAGGTGGTAGAATTAGGACCTTAAGTGGAGAGGTGGTGGAGAGTGATGATATACCGGTAGTGGTTATGTGGATAATTTTGTTTTAGCAAATTTTTCTATTAAAAAAGTGGGGTGGGCAAAGCTCTCAATCTGGGAAATGAAGAGAAGTAGAATGAAAAGAATAAATGGAAACAGATAAGCAGAGAAGTAAAGGAAGCAATTAACAGGGTTACATTGGGTCAAGCTGCAGCAGCAGACAATATTCGGGGAGAAATGTAAATGATGAAGGTTTAGGTATGCATAACTTATGTAAACTAGCATGGACACGTGAGAAAGTACTAGAGGACTGGAGGAAAGCTGTGATTTGTGTCCCTGTACAGAGAGAAAGGTAGTAAAGAGGTATGTAAGAGTTATAAGGAAAATAGCTTGGGATTTTTGTGAGAAGACCTGTATCCAGCCTTGTTTGGTTACAAAAAATTAAAGTAAGACATCAAAGTCCTAAAATAACTCCCCTTACAACAGGGTGTGTGAAATAAAGTTAAAGGTCGATCTAGGGAAATAAGGTAATGATATTTGAGAGAAAACCACAGTGCTATAGACTTTAAGACAAGTACCTGGAAAGGTATATGCAAGAGTAACAGACAGACTGCAGAAGGTAGCAGATGATATAATAGGTGAAGAGCAGTGAAGTTTCATAATGGGTAGGGGCTGCATAGACCAGATAGCTTCAATGTGACTGTCCGTAAAGAAGTATTTGGCCAAGAATAGAAAAACATTCATGGATTTGGAAAAAGCGTATAACAAAACTAGATTGGGGGGGGGGGGTCCTGTGGGATGTGTTGACAGTATATGGTGTGGGAGGGAAGTTGCTAATGGCAGTAACATCTTTTTATTGGAATGCAATGGCAAATGTTAATGTAGGTGTGTCATGTCACCTTGGTTTTATATAAGTGGAGCCCCGCGTTCGGCGTTATTTAGTTTGGCGACAGGATCCTAAATTTCCACTGCACCCAGTTTGGTGAGAAAGCCCCGACTTTGGCGATGGCGGGCCCCCTAAAAAAACGAAAATTGACATGCAAAAGCTGGATTATAGGAAAGGACAAGCAAAGAAGGAATACACTGTTCAGGATAAACAAAATATAATGGATTTAATCGAGCAGGGATACAAGACATGTGATATTGTATGCCAGCTGAATGTGCTTAAATCTATTAGGAGGAAAGTTTGCAATAAAGAGCAGATAAAGATAGTGAGGAGAGTGGAGAGGACGAAAGCGGCAATGAAGCAGTCATGCAGTACCATAACAAAAACTACTTTGGCCCAATAAAACATCATTAAACATGTTATTGGTAAGTTTTTATTTCCTGCATATATTTACATTGTTATTTCAAAATTTTATTTAATTAAGCGTTATTTCCACATAGCGATTTTGATTAGTTCCTTTGCGTTTATCTTGTGTCGTCCCAGTTTTGGTTTGTATATTTTGCAAGTTGTACATAATAATTTAGTATAGTAATTTTTAATCATCCCAAGACCTTGCTTCTCTCTCCGTGACCGTGAGGAGGAAAGTCTGTTATAGAAGTGGAAACAAAAGATTGGAGGCAGCAACTTCAGTGAAGGAGGCAGGGAAAGGAAGCATGAGTATTAGTAGTTAAGTACTTCAACAGAATATGAAAATTTAATGGAGGAAACAGAATATGCCCCACATATCCTACTGTATAGGATAAGTAAATCCACAAAGACAGACAAAGATTTATTCCAAATAGTTTTGGCAGTTATATCCACAGAAAAAGATTGTATTAATTGATGAAACTGTTTGGAATAGATCTATTTCTATCATTATGGGTTTTCCTGATCTTCCTATTTGATAACTCCTTGAATATGATGAGGGTACGTTAATATATGTGCAACTATTTTGCTTGGGAAACATATTCACTTGCTCATATAGTGGTGTACATTTTATGCGGTGGTTTTGTGTTTCTATATTTCATAATATTATTTTGCTAAATTTTCAATGTGTCATATGCACATATTAATTTTGATAATTGCTTTACTCTTTATGATGTGCGGTTCCGTATTTTTTTCTTTCTTTTTTTTGCAAGTTTTACATTTACATAGTGGTTAAAGGTGCCCCATCAATTACCCCTTCCATTCATATAATCATTAGGCTATCAGAGTGCAGTTAGGTGTATGTGTGTACATGCTAAGATTAATATGCAGTGTGGGGATCGGTTTTTACACCATACCCGAAAGAGGATTTATGGAGCTCCGATCTTACTCTCACCATCTGAACAATTTAACCAGCACACCTAAACTTCGTTAAATGCGGAAATAGCCTCACGAAAATATCATGCCCTGGTGGGGGCACGAACTCTCGACCCTTGGGTGTGAGGCAGGCACCTTACCAGTTAGACCAATAGAGATATCCCACTTGGCCTGTTCGGCTCAGGGTATTTCCGCATCCGAGGTCTGTTTAGGCTAGCCTATTTTCACTGACTTTACACTACGCCTGTGGGGATTGGTTTTTACACCATACCCGAAAGAGGATTTATGGAGCTCCGATCTTACTCTCAACCATCTGAACAATTTAACCAGCACACCTAAACTTCGTTAAATGCGGAAATAGCCTCACGAAAATATCATGCCCTGGTGGGGGCACGAACTCTCGACCCTTGGGTGTGAGGCAGGCACCTTACCAGTTAGACCAATAGAGATATCCCACTTGGCCTGTTCGGCTCAGGGTATTTCCGCATCCGAGGTCTGTTTAGGCTAGCCTATTTTCACTGACTTTACAGCAGTATTCAAGAATGCATAATATATCGTAGGCTTGTGCATAAACCTTTTAACTGTCTCTATAGTGTAATGCTTAGTGCGCAGAATTTCGGTGTGAGTATCCTAGGTACCACATGTACAGTATTCTTTGTTTCATGAATTGAATTGAACCATGTCATTATAATATACATCACCATATTGTGTGTTTTACAAGGTGACTTACAGGGAGGGGAAGGAGAAAGTCTGGATCAATGGACATCTTATACAGTCAAATCTTAAAATGGCACTGTTAAGGATGTTATTGTGCAAATACTGCTGGTGCAGGTACTGTAGGGGGACTGTTGTGTCTTGCTGCAGCTTGATTAAACCATTAAACCATTTTATGTATGTATTTATAAAAGCTTCATTATTTATCTTTCCCTGTGTGAGATGGAGATGTTGTAAGAGCAGATGTGACAAAAGATCTGAGGCGTCGATGTGAGCGTAGTAGTCGCGGGAGGGAGGACAGGGGCAACTCTTGTAGGTACCTCACCAGGGGGCCCAACTTATCCTCTGCATAACTCTGAACAAGATAAAATATTAATACAGGGCAAATACCATCTTGTTTGACTGTACTAGACTGGCAAGGACAATGTAATGTTGAATCAGGAAAGATGAGATCTAATATAGTCTCTACTTACAACCAGTTTCTGGTAGAGTACACATTTGTCAAACAGTACAAAAGATATATTATACATGCATACATACTGTATATTTAAAGACCGAGTTCTCCACGCGAAGTGTAGTTCTGGTCTCACATTCTAATTGCAGCGTTCCAGGCCGCCCTGTTCAGAGCTGCATCACCTGTCAGTTTTTTTGTATTCAAGATCATACCGTAAGGTTTGATCCCACTTCTTTCTTGGTCTGCTCCTTGGTGCGGCTCCCTCCACATTCACGGACTTGCATATTTTCACCAAACTTCGTTCATCCATCCTCTCCACATATCCAAACCATCCAAGTCTGCTAGTATGCATCTCATCCCTGATACTCTTGATACCTAACTGTCTCCTCACCTATTCACTAGATATCCTATCTTACAGTTTGGCACCACACATCCATCTCGCCATTCTCATATCGTTACGTTCCATTCTATTGACATCATCTGCTTTGACAGACCCCATTTCTGTAGCATAAGTCATTGCGCTTCTAACACATGAAGCATAAACATTTCCCTTCAAGGGGAGAGAGAGTCTTCTCATGTTAAGCAATTGGAACAGTTCTCTGAACTTTCCACAGCCGCATCTTATTCTGGCTATAGTGCCTCGGACCCACCACCGGCAGAGATGGTATCTCCCAAGTATCAAAACTTGCCCATCTTCTCCAGTGCCTCATTTTCAAAGTTAACACTCTCGAGCTGGTCATTCAACACAAGCTCACCTCTGCATACTATCATAAAAGTTTCTCAACTTCGGACTTCTTCCTCGTTGAGGTCCCTTTATTCTAGTGCAGCGCTTCTTCCCGTGGTGTACCCAGCAGCGACAGATGCTAAACTGTATTGAGTTCGCGACCACCCCTTTCTGCATGTTGCGCATGGGTATGCAACACTTTTTTTCTACCTTTCCAAGCCCTAATCTACTGTGTGAAACCTTGGTTTAATTTATATTAACTCTAAAGCCTTTATTTGCCATGCCTATCTTCTGAACTTGGCCTTAGCTCCCCCCACATTACCTGTGATAAGTACTAGGTCATCTGCGTATAGCAGTTCTCAGGGGAGCCCAGTTCTGAAATATCCAGATAGTGGCTCCAGAACCATAACAAAGAAGAGAGGGCTTAACACAGAGCCCTGCTGAACTTCAAAGCAGACTGTGAACTCCTCACTAGTACACCTTTCACCCTCACTGTTGTTCGTGAGTCCTTGTACATCTTCATTATCACACACATGAGAAAGGGATAGTGGAGAACTATGAAAAGAATCCAAAAATGTTTTTCAAGTTTGTAAACGGCAAAAGGAAGATAAAAGCCACGATCGTAAAGATTAAAAGTGGAAACAGAATCATAGAAGAGGATACAGAGATTGCGGAAGAACTAAATAGAAATTTTGCATCAGTATTTACAAAAGAAGGAGAATTCATTGCACCAGAAACCAATGAGATAGGTACAGAGGAAATGCCGGAAGTCACATTTAACAGACCAGAGCTCATAGACAAAATGAGTAAGGTGGATCCAAACAAAGCCGCTGGACCGGATGGAGTATCAGGCTGGATTATTAAAGAAAATGCTAAGGAACTGAGTATACCGTTATATGACATAATGACCAAATCATTGGACACAGGGATAGTACCTACAGAATGGAAAAGAGCAAACATTATTCCTATATTTAAGGGAGGAAGCAGAGATAAACCACTGAACTATAGACCTGTATCACTATTGAGCATCCTCATGAAGATTCTGGAAGGATTAATAAGGGACAAATGGGTGAACTACCTGGAATCCAAAAGATTAATTACTGACTGACAATTTGGATTCAGAGGAGGCAGATCATGTGTAAGCAACTTGTTGAGTTTTTACTCTAGAGTAATAGACACAGTGGACAAGAGGTAAGGATGGGTAGACTGTGCCTACCTAGACTTTAAAAAGACATTTGACAAAGTTCCACACAAGAGATTGCTGTGGAAATTAAAACATGAGGGAAAAGTAGGAGACAAACTGCTGAAATGGATGGAGAGCTACCTTAGCGGAAGACAGATGAGAACAACAGTAAGGGGGAAATCGTCAAACTGGACTCAAATTACGAGTGGAGTACCACAAGGATCTGTCCTAGCCCCAATCATGTTTCTAATATTTGTAAATGACTTACCTGAGGGACTAACAAGCTACATGAGCATGTTTGCGGACGATGCTAAGCTACTTAAAACGATCAGAACCCAGGAGGATTGCCTTGAGCTCCAAGCAGATTTGCAAAAGATCCATGAATGGAGCATCAAATGGAATATGGAGTTCAATGCAGGGAAATGTAAGACTCTAGAAATGGGTAAAAGCAAGTACAGACCTAGAAAAGATTATAAACTAGGAAACGAAGTGCTTCCCAAAGCAGAAAAAGAAAATTATTTGGGGATAGAATTTAAGGATAACATGTCTCCAGAAAGCCACGTAAATAAGATAGTGAGAGAATCACTAGCACTATTGGCAAATATCAGGATGTCTTTCAATTATCTTAATGAAAACACCATGAAACAAATAATAACGGCAATAATAAGACCCAGGATGGAATATGCATCTGTAGTGTGGTCCCCTCACATGAAGAAACATATCCACAAAATTGAGAGGGTACAGAGAGCAGCTACGAGGATGATCCCAGGTTTGGAAAACTTGGAGTACCAAGAGAGGCTCGAGAGATTGAATCTACCTACACTGGAACAGAGAAGGAAACGAGGACAGCAAATTCAGATATACAAATGTGTTAGAGATATTGACAAAATCGACCAAGAAAACTTCATAGAGAGGGATGGAGGTGAGAGAACAAGAGGTCACAGCTACAAACTAAAAGTGCTTAATAGTAAATCTGTTCTGAAAAGTAAAAGATTTCCTACCAACTCGATTAGTGGGTGGAACAAATTGCCAGCCGAAGTAGTGTCTGCACCATCAGTGCATAGTTTCAAAGCACGGTATGACAAACATATCTTAGGAGGCGGGAATTAACGAGCATGCTCACTCCCGCAAATACAACTAGTGGGCTATGAGGAAACTTGGTGTGGAAGAGTGGCTGGTGCGTGTGATAATGAAGATGTATGAGGATTCGCGAAGTTCGGTGAGGGTGAAAGGTGTACTGAGTGATGAATTCGCAGTCCGTGTTGGAGTCCATCAGGGTTCAGTGTTAAGCCCCCTCCTCTTTATTATGGTCTTGGAGGCGCTGTCTAGAGTTTTTAGAGGCGGACTCCCGTTGGAACTGTTTTATGCAGACGATTTAGTCCTAATAGCTGACAGTATGCAGGATGCTGAGGCCAAATTCAGAAAGTGGAGAGAGGGCATGGCGAGCAAGGGTTTAAGAGTCAATATTAACAAAACCAAGGATATGCATTGTAGTTTGAGACGAGGCAATGTGGAAAAGAGCGGTGCATACCCATGTGCAGTGTGTGGAAAGGGAGTGGGCGTTAACTCAATTCAATGTAGCATCTGTCGATGTTGGGTACACCATGGGAGTAAGCGCTGTAGTAGAATAAAGGGGCCCCTGCCGAAGGATAAGTCAGAAATAGAGAAATTTGAGTGCGTAGTGTGCAAAGGCGAGCTTGTGTTAAGTGATGATCCTGTGGCTGTGAATTTTGGAAATGAGTCTTTGGAGCTGGTGAACAAGTTTTGTTACCTAGGAGATACCATCTCTGCCGGTGGTGGGGCCGAGGCTGCCACTGTTGCTAGAATTAGGTGTGGCTGGGGGAAGTTCAGAGAATTGATGCCAATCCTGACCATGAAAAGAATGCCTCTCCCCCTGAAGGGAAAGGTGTATGCCTCATGTGTTAGAAGTGCAATGACGTATGCCTCAGAAACATGGGCCGTTAAAGTAGAGGATGTCAACAGAATGGAGCGTAATGAGATGAGAATGGTGAGATGGATGTGTGGGGCCAGGCTACAGGATAGAATAACAAATGTTGAGCTGAGGAGACGTTTAGGTATAAAGAGTATTAGCGAGGTGATGCGTACAAGTAGACTGGGATGGTATGGACATGTGGAGAATGGATGAACAAAATTGGGTGACAAAATGCAGGTCTGTGATTGTGGAGGGAGCTGCACCAAGGGGTGGACCGAGGAAGACCTGGGATCGGACTATACGCGCCGATCTCAAATCCAAGAACTTGACAAGTGAAGCAGCCCTTAACAGGGTTGCCTGGAACGCCGCCATTAGGACAAGAGACTGAAACTGCACTTATGTGTGGAACACTCAGTCTTAAAATGTTATGTATGTATGTATGTATGTAGTGTAAGTACACACCATCATCATCATCATCTCCGACGCCTTGCTTCCCCCTGGGAAACCCCCACTAGAGGATGGCCATGACAGAAACGTCTCCAAGCTACTTTGTCAAGACATGCCTCCCCTGCCCGTGCCACAATGCCCCTTCCACTACGTGGAAGTTTTTCTTCAATATATTTTTCCACTTTCTTTTCCCATACCATAGGTGGTCTTCCACTACTAGCGGTTCCACTCACCTGACTCCCATATATCTTTCTTGGCATTCTGTCTTCATCCATTCTCTGAACATGACCATACCACCTCAAAGTACTTCTCTTTATCCACTCAACCACACCACAATCAATGCCCAAAGCCTGCTCTTCCATTCCAAAGGACTCGTACACTTCCCTATTACTTGGCCCATCTAGCCTATTCATGCCAGCTGCCATTCTGAAAAAGCTCATCTCCACAGCTCTTAGTTTGAAGAGGTCCTCGTCACTTGCTGTCCATGTCTCGCTTCCATACGAGAGTGTTGGGAGCAGCACACTGTTTCTCAGTTACTTTTTGACTTCCTGGCTAACCATTCTTCCTTTGAGAATACTATCAAGTTCTCCAATCACTTTTCTCCCTTGCATTTTTCTCTCTTTTATCTCACTCTCCATTTTACCATATTTGCATAGTACAGCTCCCAAATACTTGAAACTTTCAACCTCTTCTAGTACTTCATTTTTCAATTTTATTTTACAACTTTTCTTGTGTTCTTTCTTGATTCTATATTTTTCCTTAAAATCTATAGTTTCATGCATTCTTCTCTCAAACACCATTACCTTACATTTCCCTACATTGACCTTTAACTTTCTCTTTTCACATACCCTGTCAAAGTCAGTGACCACTCTCTGAAGTTCTTCAGCATTTTCCGCCAACAGGACTGCATCGTCCGCATATAGGCATGTTAAAATCTTCCATGTTCTTCCCTCTGATTCCAGTCTAGCTCCCACACCCATTGATACAGCCCTACATTCCCTAATCACTCCATCCATGTATATATTGAACAACCAAGCTGACATGACACATCCCTGTCTTACACCTACATTGACCTCAAAACTTTCACTTAACTTATCCCCTACCTTCACATTTGCCATTGCATTCCTATAAAAAGATTTTACTGCCATTAGCAACTTTCCTCCCACACCATATACTGTTAACACATCCCACAGGCCCTCCCAGTCTACTTTGTCGTAGGCTTTTTCCAAATCCATGAATGCTGCATAGAGTTTTCTGTTTTTGGCCAGATACTTCTCTACCAACACCAGCCATTCCTATATGCCAAGTTTTCTCATAGCCCACTGTACAACATCTCAAAGGCCTTCTCCAGGTATTCAATCACAAGGTACAGATCTCTATCTTTAAATAAATATCGTTCCTGCAGTTGCCTGACTATGATGATAGCATTGATTGTACCACATCCTTGCATGAAACTGAACTGCATATCGACTATAGAAATGCTTTCCCTGATCATACCTTCAAAGACTCTCTCACAGACCTTCATGACTTGGTGAAGCAGATGTAAATTTACAATGTTTTGAGGCTACAGTAAGTATTGAGCAACACAGACAGATAATGAGTTTCATTAGTCAACACTTATCACATATATATCAATGAGTAGTGTAAAACACATAAACACCCAGAGACTAACAGACACAAGCACACAATTATGTATACACAAATCACTTAAACAATCAAAATAATTTGAAGCTGCCCCACCTTAAATTGTAGACACTGATCGTGTGAGGCTAGGTCACTGCTACTGCCCCACACCACGGCCCCAGCCAATCCCATCATCCTCACCAGTCCCAGGGTGTTCACCAAGTCCAAACTGGACAGACGTTCCTTGCTGTCATGATATCTGTGGCAAAGGAATAAAAGGGGCAATTAGGTGTTAAGACTGTACTGAATATGAAAATGAATACAGGAAAATTTATAAGAGGGCCAAATGGTTATATAACCTCGGCTTCGGACGGACAAACTGTTAACAACCAAGGACTGGACAAGGGACTGTTTTCAACTGGCGACCTGAAATGTGAATGGAATGAATGATGCTGCAAGAAAAGAGAGGTTCCAAGTGCTAGCAAATGTGAAGTTGGATGCATGAGGAATGACGACGAAGTGGAAGGGTATATGTGTAAAGGAATGGGAGTATGGATAGGGTGTGTGTGCTGGAGTGAGTGAGAGCAAAAGGTGTACTGTAAGATTTCGAATCCCGCAATTAATTGGTGCCGTAGGGTTGCCGCGGGATCTAAAAATTGCGGGATATACATAATTTAACAAATGGGGAAAATGCTAATGGGGTTTGAGATTTTTAATTTTTACAACTAACTTATTACTGGAGGTACTTTGAATCAATATTTGGTGTTTTTTATGTTCTTAAATATGCTGGAGGCCCTTAGTGATCCTTGGTCTTTAGGTCTTCTCCTGGACGACCTAGATTTGTGTGAATTTGTATTTTGTTTTTATGTTGTGTTGTGTTGTTCCTGTTCGGGCTGTCTCAAGTTGGCCACCCCCAGCTATGGGGTACCGGTATGTGCCTGAATATATACATACAGTACATACATACATATATGATTCCCCAACTCTTAATCTACAACTACATCTATTATGTAACATGCAACTGGCCAATAAAACACATAGCGCATCTTTAGTTGGTGATTCACACTCGCATGTTATATGTTTTTTTGTTTTAAACCAGCCGCAAATATACCAACTTTTATAACATTTCCACGGTTAACAGTTATTGCAGCTTTCTTTGGCCTTTACAATTATTATTATAATAATATAATTTCCTCATAAACATATTAATATCAATGAAAACTTGGTAAAGTGATTATTTTAACGGTATTATATTACATAAACAAATTTGGTGGAGATGACTCAGGTTTAGACTCCTGCTTGTAACCGATCGATATTACTGGCACATGTATCATTTGCCGGTCAGTCATCTAATATAAGAAACTTCACAAACGGAGTAAGCTTTTGAATGGTTCTATAGCCACCTGTGCCTTATTTCATGCCAATTATCACATGACTCAAACACTTTTTCCGTATCTGTGATTATATGTATTCTTGATGATCCTTGCCACCTCTGATCTGTGTTATCTAATGACCTACCTATACCAGAAGTAAGGCAGTATGGGAGTATGTGGAGTGTGTGCAACATAAGCCATCCGAACAGCCTCCCCCAGCCTAACTCGCGCCTGAAGCCTGCGGGCGCGGGGACTCCAGCCGCTGTTCTCAGATATGTAGATGCTGGGATAGAGAGCACCACTGTCTTGTATGAGCCACAGGGATGCGTCATTGTGATCTTGAACCTGAAACGTATTAAACACTTAAACTCTGAGGAGGAAGGGGAAGGATGAGGAGTGGGAGAGCAAGAGGAGCAGAGGAAAAACAAGAGTAGCAGAGGGAGAGCAGTATGAGCAGAGAGAGAGCAGTATGAGCAGAGGGAGAGCAAGAGGAGCAGAGAAAGAGCAAGAGGAGCAGAGGAAGAGCAAGAGTAGCAGAGGGAGAGCAAGAGGAGCAGAGAAATAGCAAGAGTAGCAGAGGGAGAGCAAGAGTAACAGAGAAAGAGCAAGAGTAGCAGAGGGAGAGCAGGAGTAGCAGAGGGAAAGCAAGAGTAGCAGAGAGAGATCAAGAGGAGCAGAGAAAGAGCAAGAGTAGCAGAGGGAGAGCAGGAGTAGCAGAGGGAAAGCAGGAGTAGCAGAGGGAAAGCAAGAGTAGCAGATGGAGAGCAAGAGTAGCAGAGAAAGAGCAAGAGTAGCAGAGGGAGAGCAGGAGTAGCAGAGGGAAAGCAAGAGTAGCAGAGAGAGATCAAGAGGAGCAGAGAAAGAGCAAGAGTAGCAGTAAGAGCAGGAGGAGCAGAGGGAAAGCAAGAGTAGCAGAGGGAAAGCAGGGTGAGGAGTACAAAGGAAGTCAAGCAACAGCAAGTCTAACAAACCCTCGAGGCTGCTTGCTCTCTAAGTCAGTGCTGCTCAGTGTGCTCAACAGTGGTTTAGAGTGGGTAAGGGACAATTGGAAAGGAAAGTACTGCCCTGGGACTAATGTCCATGGCAGGGTTAGATGTTAGTAGGGGACAATTTGGGTTACTAACATAACACAGCTATAAGCGATCCTTTGTGTATCTGGGGAAAAGCGAGTACCATCTTAGTTATTGATTAATTAATAAGTACCATCTTAGTTATTGATTAATTAATAAATGTAGTAATCCTCGATATATCTGAGGAAAAAGACAAGTCATTATTAATTAACAAATACGGGTGGATGGGACTCGTTAGCCTTGGTCGGCAACCCATTTAGGGGAGATATCCTTAAAAAATCCGGGTGGATGGGACTCGTCAGCCTTGGTCGGCAACCAGTATAGGGGAGTAAACCTTATACAAATCCCTACTGCTACTTTAGGGTGAAGCAGGTTAGTGGATGGATTAGCCACACACCACTGTAGAAAAATAGTGCTAAAAAATACATAAAAGGCCTTGGAGTCAGATGGACCCTAATTTGAGTGGTCAATCCTGTAAGTCTTTCAGTTAACTGGCATGGGTTGTCCCTCTTACAGGGCTGCTTAGGGACATTTTGTGTATGGCCACCCCCATTAAGGGGAGTAAGGTATCCGCAATAGATAGGTAGATAGATTAACCCGTCCAATCCCAGCGACGGCTATAGCTGTCAGTAGATAAGTAACTCCCCATTCCCAGCGACGGTTATAGCTGTCAGTAATGTACTATAACTGCCTGTACAAGGCTGTTTTTTTTTTTTTTTTTTTGTTTAAGTGATAGGCTAGATCCATTCTTGCCTCATCTCTTGAGGTGAAAAGGTGGTCTCTCCTGTCATTTTGGCCACATTGCTTGGGACTGCTGGGGACTTTTATTACTGTATCCTACGGTACAGTACGGGTTAACAAATGAAATCAGCTTTGCCCATTTTAAGTCTATTAATTGCTTATTTACTTCTCTGTTTATTTGTGTTTTGTCTACCCTGTTTATTTTACCTCTCTCCATTCCCATGCTCGAGATCTTTGTCTTTCCCCCTACTATATTTACAGCTAAGCTACCATTCGTGTCCCTCATTCTATCACCTGAGACACTCTGGCTTCTTTCACAGCTCTGTAGTATGCTTTCTTGTCACTCAGAAATTGTTCACTATTCTTCTTCCCATATTCCTCATCTGCCTCCCTTTTAGCATCTTGTATCGTCCTCTTCACTCTTGTTTCAAGTTCTAATATTCATGTTTCATGACATCTCTAGTTTCTCTAGGTATATTCTTTTGCAGTATACTCTTTTGCAACTCTCCATAATGTCTCATACAAATGGCTGACACTCTGATGCTGACTCCACATCTGCACTGGCGACTTCCCCGGTTATCTTAACATACTTAAGCTTTTTACGGTACACAAAAGAACATAGCCAACCATGCGATGCCTTGAAGGGGGGAGGATACTGGATGTTAAACTTGCGGGCAATCTCAGCATTATAAACCTTGGCTTTTTCTCTTATCATACGCCTGTCTGTTGGTATATTGCCACATCTCTGTTGATCAATATAATGGCCAATCAACTTTTCTGTTGTTTTCAGGACTATGTTAGAAACTCTTTCACAATGGCTAGGTTTCCGTCGCCAGGGTTACCCTTTACCACCTTTATCTTTTCTCTGTCCTTCCAGATGGTGCGAACTGTTGATTTGTTCATACCATGTTGTTGAGCTACCTCGTATTGATTCCTTCTTTTCTCGAGCTCCTAGATAATATCACTCTTCTATGCGTACACGAACTTGCAGTGAGTAGCACGGGCGACGCGGGAAAGCATCTTGGTTATGTAACAGCGGAGAGATCCTTGAGGCAAGCAAGAATATTTAGCCACACACAGATAACATGGAAGGTAGGAGGGGACGCTACTCGGTGGGGGAGTCGGGAAGCCGAGCGGACCCGAGTGTGGCATCATCAAGCCGAGCATGACGTCACTTGGGCATCTCCTGAGCCGAGTCGAGTCCGCGCTAGATTGAAAATTTTCTGCTTTAGAATAGAGCTTCCGCATTTAGTAAGTCCACATTAGAACAAAAACACATTATTCAACAGCGCGTTACTGAAAGCATGACTGTATACTATTCAGAATTAAGAAATGTTTAAAGATAAAGTCACATCCTGAAAGTTATCAAAACATATAAACTGAAGATAACTGACCGGAGGCTGGCAGTGTGTGATGGAGGGTTGGTAGTTGTGGCAGTAAGGGTAGTGATAGTAGCCCCACTGAGCACCCGGGCACAGATCCCGCCCCACTTGTAACAGAACCTGAAGACAGTGACTGGTCAATAGGGGAATTTTAAACCATCAGATGTCCCTCCACCTCTATATCATGTTAACAGGTACTGTAATGGTGGTGAACTTAGTAATTTTCAAGGGAGAATGAACTACAGTACAAATAAAGGGGTCATCTGATTCTGTTTAGTTTGGTTCAGTTTATTCTAGGGCAGGTGGCAACTTGAGTTCAGTGATGGGTTTAGTGTTGATGTTAAAGAATTATCTGACCGAAAACATTTGAACTTCCAATAGCCAAAAAGAGGCAAACCTCTTATTTGATAGTAGCCTTGGAGTATCTAACATAATGCTTGTATCTGCATAGCCCGTCCGCTCTGGGAGCTACGACGGCTTATTAGCACCCCATTTGCCTTGTTATACCAAGAACTTATAAAGAAATCCACTTAAATTCTCTCTTGTTATGTTATACATATCCAAGACCACTATGAAGACAAATAGAAGGAAGAGTAGAAGAAAATTTAGCCCACTAGGATCCCACACAATCTTGGCCTGCACACCACCACTGTATGTCATCACTGTTATCAAGTGAATAAGGACTAAATTGGATGGGCAGGGGTTTGTATAAGGAAGGAGAATCTGACATTAGATATTCCAAGGCTACTACCAAGTAAGAGGTTTGCCTCTTTTTGGTTATTGGAGGGTCGTTAAACCCTCTAATTTTGTAGTAGCCAATACGTATCTAACGTAATGCTTGAGTACCAAGTTCGGAGGTGGACATCTCAGTCTAGTCTGAGCTACACAAACGTCTCAAATATTAATCAACCAGTAATACTGTACAAAGAATACCAGTTATATAGAGACTAACAGAATAAGATAACACTTGAACCCAAATGTCTCATTAAAGAATTCTGATTAACCAACCTGTAGTACGTAGAGACTAAGGGAATAAGATAAGAACACTCTTGATTGATATGAAAACAAACGTCTCAAGTTTAATTTGATTTAATCTAATCTGTAATTCATAGAAAATCAGATACATGGAGACGTTTGAATGAGATACCAACACTTGTGAGTGAATTGAACTCAAACGTCTCAATAAAATAATTTTGCTAGACAAATATTGGATATGATAACTGGATCCGTCTGGAAATTGTTACACAGAGACAAATGGAACAAGAGAACCACACTGTGATTGAATCGAACCCAAATGTCTCAACAAAATAATTTGGTAAGGTTAAACATGTATAGGCTTACTGATAGAGAAGAGCAAACTATGAAATTAAAATTAAGGGCCAAGGATTAATGTGAAGACAAGATGGCATCTATGAATCAAAACGTCCTATGGGCCCACCTAGTGTGGATCCACAACACAGGTCATCTTTCATACAATATCGTAACTACTAAAGGTGGTAACTCGCATATACACAAGCAGGAGCGAAGTGAAAGGCGTGGGAGTAAAAAACAAAAGGGACACAAACAAAGGGTAGTGCACTTCGGAGGTTATGCTAAACTGATGACAGACAATGGTGAGACATGGTGCCAGTGCAGGATTGTATGGGATCCTAGTGGGCTAAAATTTCTTCTACTCTTCCTTCTTATTTTCTTCATAGTATAAGTTTTTAGGGTCATAGCGCAAGTGGGGTGCTGATAAGTCATCGGCGCTCCCAGAGCGAATGGGCTATACAGATACTGTACGAGCATTACATTAGATACATAATGGCTTCTACATAATCTCTTCGTTATCCACCTGGAAGAACTCTCGAGCCGAGTTGTTGAAGGTCCTGCGAGCCTCGTCCTCCACCTTCCACCCCGGCCACTTGGGGTGTAGCGACGATACCCAAGACCGAGATGCATCACGGTACTCAGGAGGACTCATGTCAAAACTCGGGTAGTACGACTCAAAATCAAGTACTGCTAGGCCTGAAAAATAATGCAGGGTAGTTGACTCAACAAAAATACTTTGTCAATATCATGTTCTAACTCTCAAATTTTAAAGCAGACCATACAGGATGAAGGAGAGATAGATTGAAACAAAAACAGACTATCCAATAAAGCTGGTCACCCTTCATGGTAACAGGGAGGTTTTGAAACTAGTAGATGCTAGTAGAAGCTATAGGTGCTGACAATACATTTCTGATGAATGGTAATGAGTAGGAGTTGCAGCGTTTGATAAATATGTTTTGAGATGTGTGAGACAAACGAAACTTGAAGGTCAACTTGGTTATGGTCCTAAAGGGAAGGGTCGCTATGGAAAAGCTTTCCACAGCGACCCTTCATGAAGTCACTTCAAAACTCGCGTGATCAGGCCATAGCACACTGCACACCTATCTTCTAATCTATATAAACAAAACTTCCAAAAATTTAAAGACAGAGTGCTCCACACAAAGTGCGGTTCCAGTCTCACGTCCTAATGGTGGCGCTCCAGGCAGCCCTGTTCAGAGTTTAAGAAGTGTGAAGTAGAGCTATCAGCATAGGAGTGAATGGAACTAGAGTACAGTTAAGATCAATAATGAATATTAAAAATAGAACTGGAGATAAGAAAGAACCCTGAGGAACACCGGAATTGATAAGTTTATAAAGTGAGCGATGGCTGTCCACAACAATACCTATGGAACGGTCAGAAAGGAAATTGGAGATAAAGGCACAGATAGAGGAATAGAAACTGAAAAATGGTACTTTAGAAACAAGCAATTTGTGCCAGACTCTATTGAAGGCTTTAGACATGTCTAGCACAATAGAAAAGGTCTCACCGAAGTCCCGAAAAGAGGATGACCAAGACGGTGTAGTATGATAAGAAAGGAGATCATAAGTAGAGTGGCCCTTAAGGAAATCATATTGGTGATCTGAAAGTAGATTACAGTATAGGAAAACACATGCTTAAGAAATTTTGAATTAAGAATAGATTTAAATATGAGAGCAATTGGATGATAGCATGGATGTAAAGAAGTCGGTAGCAATTGGATGATGGCATGGATGTAAAGAAGTCATTGCATGATAGTATGGTAATACCAACATCAACATACGGGAGTGAAGCATGGACGGGTTGGAGAGACCTAAATCAAGAGTGAGAGGGATGGAAATGAGTTACAGTATTTGAA
Organism: Paralithodes platypus; assembly: GCA_032716605.1. Taxonomy (NCBI): domain Eukaryota; kingdom Metazoa; phylum Arthropoda; class Malacostraca; order Decapoda; family Lithodidae; genus Paralithodes; species Paralithodes platypus. The sequence goes on from CM064530.1 coordinate 13,451,712, forward strand.
AAGTACTGTACTGTGGAGTCACATGGAGAGATACAGATAAATGAGGAAGTACATTAGTATTGTGATGTGGATGTGCTGGCGAGTGTGAATAGGAACACCTTGAGGTAGTTCGGTCATGTGGAGCATATTGTGAGTAAGAGAGTGATTAAAAGAGTGTATGAGAGTGACATGGAACAGCAGAGAGGGAGAGTCAAACCGAGTGAGGTGGAGAGATGGACTTAACGGCACCAGCCGCTTTTTACTCTAGAACGTGTCAATGGAATTCGTCTGTATTTCATAAGAGTTGGTACACATATAGGGCACCTAAAATAAGAGAGATTTCCAAAATTTTAATTATCTAGGACAATTATTTTTTGAGTTAGGTGAGAATTAGTGTGAAAATTTATGTTTGGTTGTAAAATCGAAGACTTATTTAAATGTTGTTGCTTGATTGTTTCAATGCATTGGGGGTACTAACAATAGGTGTAGTTACAATAGCTAATCTTTACTTTTTCCATTTTTGATCTAATTTTGCAATGAGGGAGTTTGCAATTAGGTACAAATTAGGTGACAAATGTCTCGGGTTGCTGTGTCGAAATGGTTAAGAAAAAAAAAAAAAAATTGAGACGTTGTTTTGTAGGGAATTCTATGCCCTTTCCAATGACACCAGAATCATTTTTGTAGCATGTGTGGTTACGGAGATAATGCGCCGACAAGTGAACTTTCTTACGTGAGGTACTAAGGCGCGAGAGCTGTTGCAAGCCAGCCGGCCAGCCGCACCCTACCTCTCTCGCGACTTGGAGCACACTGATCTTTCTCCTCCACCACCACCATACCCTTCGTTGTTACCAGGGTTGAGTATCAGATACTGCTAGGAAAAATATCTACAAACGTCATATTTTCACCAAAAATTCATCTTTTTCGTATTTTTTTTTTGCAGTTCCGAAACCAATAAAGCATTTTCTACGCGTCTGCGCGACCCGCGACCCGCGAAAGTTTGAAACTAGCCCAGAAATAATATGCTTCCAGACTGAATATTGCCTCGGGATTTTAACTGATGATAGAGGGATGGGTGATGATGCCATATATCTGGTTGCGCAATATTGCCATTTTGAGCACTTTTCCGAGTAAAACGTGGCCGGTCCCCTTAAGAGTTATTAGAGTGAAAGTGGTATTGGGTGGGAAAAAGGCGCCGGCTTATGAGTAGATAAATACAAATGTTTAACAATTCTGCCTTTTCCTTACCTGTGTAATTGTGAGGAAGCTGAGCCTTAACCCTGTGAGTGAAGGTGGAGATGTGAGCTGTAAGGTTGCCTTTCTGAGGGATCCCACCATTGGCCCGCACACTACCGTCACGGTTCAGTGTCGGGAACAGCCCATGCTTGTAGAAGATGTTCACCTGCGGGGACAATCAGCAGTAATATTAACCCTTGTCTAGCGGGGTGTTTTGGGCTATTTTGGGCATATTCAGGCCCTCCTGAATGATCAATCAAGTATCTGCATGAAAAGAAATGTATTCAGCAAAAAACTAGGCGCTAAAAGCTTCAAAATGAGACCAGAACGAGCTACGTAGCACTCGTGGTTCTCATGCAGTGGTGCCACCAACATGGGAGTTTAGCGTATAGCGGCATATTTTTTTCCACTACGCTCACTAATGGTAACACTGCCGTCCTCTCGAGAACAGAGGGAGCGTGAGTCAGTGGGTGGCGGTAAGCCCTGGGTGTCGGACGTGTGGCCTGCTGCGCTCCCGGCCATTTGCACTCGATTTTAACCCTTTAAAAGCCTTAATAATGCTTCTAACTTGCTGAAAATTGGTGTACGACTTAAGTCGAGCGCCGCTCTTTAAGGGTTAATGAAGAGGTGAATTTAGTTTTGATTAATTTATTAGTTACTAGTACTGTAGTTTACTTCCATAACCATGAGAAACAAATCTTAAGCCGAATTAAATTGCATAATGTTAGCAAGAAAAAAATAAATAAAAATTAACAATTATACTGAATGCTATGTGTTACAACAGTCACCACTGCAACAATGTCAAAAATATTGGTCAAACGTTTACCATAACTGACATAACCAACCTCCCTATTGTTATTTGAGACATAAAACCTAATGCAGGTATACTCCAGGTATCACTGGTGATTTACAGTACAAGTACCGGTACTGTAGAAACACTACTTCAGTGATTAGTTGATTGGTTAGATCCCAAAATCACACAAAATGTTATCATCCACGGGTGTCAAACTTTCAGCATATTCTGCAATGAACAGTTATTTAATTAAATATGAACTCATTGACCCAGGTTATCACATCAAAATAATATCTCCACAACAGTAAGATAAATGGCTTTTGGATTGGTTAAGTTACAAAACAAAGCTGTACTCCTTACCTTGTCCCCATAGAAGCGGTCATTGGCGTTCTGTACAATGCCAAACTTGGAAACATTGACGTGGATTCCAAATTTTGAACAGAGATACGAGGGAACATTCCAGTATACATTGAATCCTGAGGTGACTGACAGAAGACTCCACAACACTACACACAAACACACTTGGCTCAACTGGAACTTTGGCATTATCTGTAATGTAATAGATCATGTATACAGTAAGTATCTTTACTTTACTATCAATGACTACTGTACTTGTAAATAGTAAAGATACTAGTGATCCCCGAAGGGTGGCCACGAATGAAACACACCCAAGCACCTCTGTCCCCAGTCAGTCGACGCCCTTCCTCCCATCCAGCACCGCTTTCATGCATATGCTTCTTAACTCCATCCTTCCATCTCTCTCTCGGTCTACCTATACCTCTGTCCTTCCACCTCGCTCTCGTACACTCTCTTAGTCATTCTCTCGCTTCCCATACGTTCCACAAGGCTTAAACATCTCAAGGTGTTCCAAGTTAGCATACAGTATATGAATTATAAATTTTCATATTTAGTGGAAGTTAATCAGAAACAACCAATTAGTTCTGAAGCAGAATAGTTAAGGTCACAAGATTTTATCCTGAGACATGTTGGTAGGCCTTGCAAGTAAGAAATGTGTATACTGTATGTGCATTATAACTATTTTATTCAGTGGATCAAGACATATGTACGTCGCCCTCCGGATTTGATTATCTAGGTACAGTACTTCGTCATTTGATGTAGGAGCCACTAATAAATTATGGGTTTGACAACCCGAAGGTAAGAGAGGAAAACCTAATATTTAGTAGAGGCTCCAGAGTCAAATGACGTATTAGTAGCCCTCCATCCTTTTCCTTCCCATACACCTGTCATCTCTATATTTCAATAGAGACCGCTCAAGGAGCAAAGGAAGTGGCAGGATGCCACTTGTTGACAAGAGACGCATGGGAAGCGCACAGTACTGAGCAGCTTGGTTTACTGTATTTATTTAATACATCTAAAGTAATCATTTTCCTTTCTTATTATTCTCTTTTATTTTATTATTCTTTATAATACTTTCATAGTGGCATCCATGAAAAATGACGTCCCATAGGCATTTTCAGTGTCGCCAATGAAGATAGTTCTAATTTGTTGGAAGGTGTATGGGGCCTTCCAGCTTAGCTTATAGTCTAAATAGGAATAGGGCCATATATAATTAATGGCACTACGTCATTTGACGTAGAGGCCATTTCTAAATATTAGGTTTTCCTGTCTTCCCTTCGGGTTTTCAAACCCGTAATGATGCATAATGAGTTAACATCCTTTTCACCTTTAAGCTTACAAGCAGGAAGGGATGACCAAAGAGTAACAAAATCCCTCTGATATCACTCTTACTTCCACAAGTAGAATGATGAACAGCAGATGACTTGAGAAACTTTCTGAATTTGTATTTACTTGCCCACACAAGTAATAACAAACGGTTACCAAAGTGCAACATCATAATTTGTACTTAACTTTTGCATCCTGCCCCAAAACAGACAAGCAACAGAGAATGACTTGGGAGTAACAAAATCCTTGTGCATTAATTTTCACTCCCCTTACATACTGATTAGCAACAACTGTTACTAGGGAGTAGAAATATCATTCTGACTCCATTATACTTCCCCTGCACTATGGTGAGCAACAATTGACATTAGAATACAGTACTATAATAATTCTGATTGCACTTTTACTTCCCCCTAAAGACCGATGAGCGACAGAGGATGATGTTGCGAAGGATAACAGAGGCACTAGACCGGCTCGTAACGTCGAGTCAAGACCCCATCTCGTCCCCAACGCTGCCTGGCCTCCCCCCTCACCCTAACTCCCCGGGCAATCAGCAAGAGGGGGTCATGCTGAATCAGGTCAAGAAACTGATACGCAAACTCAACGTGGTGGACAACTTCCTTCAGGAGAATATGTTAAGAGTTACAAATGAGGTTAGTTAATAAGAGATCCTTTAATCCTATCTATAGATGTTCTATTATAAACCTGAAATTATCGTAAAGTTAATAATCCTCAAATATTACAATACACTTATCTCAATCCAATACTGCCTAATAGATCAATAAAATTCTGCATTAAGTGATAAGCACAAATCTCTGGTAAGTGTTTGACAATGCTAGGGTGGGTCACCAAATAGCCAGGATACATGTTGCTCCATAATGTAATTGACAACCCACAGTTTTCTTGAAAGTGGACATTCACATGCAGGTTGGTTATAGACAAGGTATTTGGTTGTACAACACATGTACACACTAATTCTGCTTCATAAAAATTCTATAGAGAACCAGCAGGCTCATGATTTGGAGAACAGCCATAGGATTAAATATGGTGACCCATGTTTGCTTAGATGTGTTTTAACCTTACCTGTGTGTGAGGTGAAGATATACAGTACTGTAGACCTTTATACTACATCCTTTTAGTTGCATAAACTAAATGCATTTCATGATCACAAAATTAGGGAAGCATGGAGGGAGCACTATGACCAGCTGTTAAATGTGGAGTTTGAATGGGATGTGGAGCCAGTGCAGGGCCCTTCCCCGTGGATTAGTCACACAGCTGTTAGAAGTAAAATATGTAAATAGAAAAACTGTAAAACCGCAAGCTGCTCAGGTATCGTTGCAGAGATACTTAAGGTTTCTGGGGAAGTTGGGGTGCGAATGGTACAACAGTAGAGGGAGCAAGGGTCAAGGTTGAGGAGTCTAGAGAAGCTACGATACCTACAGCAGCCATGAGATTAGCACCCACAGATCGTAGTGCGGGGTCCAAGGGTGAGCCAGAATCACCATCGAAAAGGGCTTAACAAAAGTTATGATCAGTGGCAATGAAATCAGAACTGCAGTACCGAGTGGTAGTTTCCCTTGTTCTGTCGGTAAAAAGGGGTTGGGTGTAATTCTATCCAGTGTTGCACATGCCATGGATGGGTGCATGAGAGGTGTAGTGGTTAGAGGGGCCCCTTGTCACGGGCTGTTAACTTTGAATGTACTGTACCGTACCATATGTAGGATTGTCTTGGCAATACCGGATCCACCCGGTAGCATAGGGTTCGGGGATGTGCACCTGGAAGGTGTCTTTTAGATAAAATACCATGGCTATATACCAAGCAGCTGAAAGAGCCGTAAAACTTTCAAGAAAGGTAGATATTATTTACAGGTAAGGAGTTGCCATGAAAAGGTATAAGTCTAAGGGAAGGGGTAACCTACTGAGGTAGGAGTCAGCCTTAAGGGTTATCACACTTGGCTATTTTTTCGTGGTTTCTGGATCTTTGTTCATAGTTTAGAAGACAATACTGTGGTTTCCCAATCACACATGCACCTAGCTAATCCACGAAAATACGTACTCTTTCGTTCTCACTTCGAAATTAATTGGCCTTATTTCGGCCGTTTTAGCTTCCCATCATGCTATTCACGCCTTAAGAGCGGGTGGTGTATATTTTACACCGTACCGCACAGCGGGTTTTTTTTTACCCTAAATAGGGTTGTTTCCGTGCTCATTTTCATGCATAAACAAGACCCAGAGCGTAAAACAAGTATCTATCCCTGAAAGGGCGTAAACAGAGCTTCCCAATGACACCCGAACCATGCTTGTACGACCGCTGGTTCTCTTGCAATGATCGTGCAACACGAGTGCATAAACCCTAAAATAAGGTAATTTCCGTACATAATTCCCTGTGTAGCGAGTGAGAAAGGGGGGAGAAGGGTGGGATACAGTTCAGTAGGTCCACGGTGGTCGTGGGGAGCGGTCATAAGGTTACTATGCTCGTCTCACCGCTCAGCTCTCTCTCTCAGCAACATTACGTGCTGAAAATGGCACTCGACAGCTGTCGTGCACCGCCACATAGTCCAAATTTATTTCACTCGACATATGTTGCGCGCCGATGGTTAAGGGTTAATACATCTCAATCCCAATGATAAAGCTGAGCATATATAAAAAGCATGGTAAGTATGACTATATTGCTCTCTATTGCCTAAAACAAGCGACATGAATCCACGTCTGTCGGTAAAAGTGAGTCAGTTGAAGCAGCGGCACACTCATGATTGGCTATTTTATCAGTACCCTGATAAATTATTTGTTATCTGTATTGTTCCTTATTTATTCATTAAACTCTATATTTTTAAGTAATTTTAACGATTACTTAATAATTTAGTGTTATCCGAATCTAAAGAGCTATTAAAAATCACAGGAACACAATAATAAGATATATATCATAAAGTAAACACAAGCGAGATGAAGAAATTATAAACGCAAGCAGTAAGCGAGAGAGTAGACTGACTGGACTCGGGCCCAGCCTCTTAGCCAATCACAGGCCATGATTTGCACATTACCACTTTTAAAATAGGCAGTGACGGTCTTTCTTCCCTTGCTTGTTTATATGTACGAATTTACATGTTCCATGTGATATTTTATAGCTCTTAAGGTTCGAATATCACTTATCACATTATCATTAGATATATTAGAAAACTTATCTAGTTTAATAATTATATGGAACATACTTGTATATATATTACTATATATTTATACATAAGAAATGTATTTCCATGACATAGCCTACTAATTCATGCCCGAAAATTTCCGTGGATAGACGAAGATCTCCCAAGTTGCTCGGGAGCGTGGATTGTCGGCAAGACCACGGAAAATAGACCAGAAACCACGGAAATCGTGGAGACCATGGAAATTTTGGCAAGTGTGATAACCCCTTTACCCTGTGTCAATAAAAAATGGTAAAAGTGGTGTACTGTACTGTAAACTTAAAGACTGAATAGGATTACAAAAACTAAAAATTAAAAAAAGGGAGACAATGGTATCACAATTGAAACTACTAAATCTTGTCCAATATACCAATATCTTCGGGAATGCAAAAAATTCTTACTGCAGAAAAGGAACAGCCCTCAGCCAAGATTGCCCTCAGGCTAAGTGGTCTACGGATATTTCCAAAGTACTGTATCTATCCCTTTGACGTTGAAAAGATGGACATTCTATCAGGATATGTTTGACTGTGAGGAGAACAGCACAATCTGTACACTCTGGCTGGTTTGTCCTCCATGGGATAACCATGTGTGAGTCTAGTGTGGCAAATGCGGAGGCGAGCAAGTGCAGTTTCCTCCCTATAAACTTTGAAACAAGCTCCGTGCCAAGGTTCTATAGACGGTTTGATCTCTTTTAGCTTATCAAGGACATTATCAGACCACTCAGCCTTCCATTTAGACAACACAGCAGACTTAATGAGAGGCAAATAATCATTGTAGGGCAACTGGAGGTCATCATCAAAGATATCAGCATGCTTAGCCGCAGAATCTGCAGCTTCATTTCCATGGATTCCCACATGTGCTGGTGTCCAACAGAAAGAGCAGTTTATGTCGAGATGCAAGTGTGCCCAGCCATATCATTATCTCTGTAAGGACTAAGCTTCCACGGAATTCACCTTGAAGGGCATCGAGAGAGCTCCTAGAATCTGAGTAAATCACAAAGGATCTCCGCTCAAGGTTCCCAACCATCTTGAGTGCCCGTAGGATAGCGGATAATTCCGCTGAAAAAATAGAGGCAAGTGGAGAGAGTTCGGCTAAAAGTAACCCCTTCAGTCACCACTGCATACACCGTAAAATTTACACCCTTAGATCCATCAGTGTATACCTTTGTTTCCTCAGCATGCTTACTAGCATGCTGAAAAAAAACAAAGATCTGAAGACTGACGCTAGTGTTTCGCCCTTCACAATATTGTTAAGTTTCCTGCATGATTCACGTGGAGGAGTGCTCCAAGGAGCTGGACTCTCTGGAAAATCCCAGACGCCGATCCCCTCAGGCAGAACTTCACCAATGAGTTTAGCTGCAACCAAACCACAGGGCTTCCATGCTGATCGTTCGTGAAAAAGATCCTCAGCTGAGAAGAGTTTGCAGTAGATAGGATGGTTAGGATGTTGCTTGCACTTTAGATAGTGTTTCATTAAATTTCAATAAGTTCTGTTACTTGGGCGACATGATGCTGCTGACGGTGGGGCTGAGGCCTGTTCAGTCGCGAGAGTTAAAAGTGGATGGAAGAAGTTCAGAGAGATGCTGCTGTTACTGACCAATAATATTAAGGGCTCTCCCTACGAGTAAAAGGGAAGTTATATACCGGTAGTACTTGTGTTAGAAGTGTGATGGTGTATGCTAGCAAAACCTGGCCAATCAAGATGAAAAATATAAATAGGATGGAACAAAATTAATATGAGGATGGTGAGATGGATATGTGGGTCTGCTATAGACAGAACCCCCAGTGTAGAACACAGAGGGCACTTAGGCACACAGAGTATTATTGAGGAGATGCGTAAGAGCAGGTTTAGATAGTATGGACATGTGGAGAGGATGGATGAGAATAATCGTGTTAAGAAAAGGCAGTCTATGAACGTGGAGGGATTCGCAAGGAGAGAAAGACGTGGGATCAGGTAGTACAAACTGATCTCGCAGCCAAAGACTGACTAAGAGGGATGCCAAAGACCGAGCTGCCTGGAACGCCGCTATAAGGTGAACTGACCTAGTCATGTGTAGTAGTCTACACTTGAGTAGGTCAGTTTTCAAAGTATGTATGTATGTATGTATCTTGTGCCAAATAATATTAACTGTTCCCTCTTTTGTTTTTTTCCACCTAAGCAGCCCTTTCTCATTGTTTAGGTGGGAACTGTTAGAATGAAAGCGAACAAAGAGTGAACACAATAAATAGCAACTAAATAACAAAACAAAATTCTTTGGTGTCATTATAAAGTACCAGTAGGAAAACTAGCCAGTTCATAAGCGGTTGACCCAATTAGTGTGCAAAATCAATAAAAATACTGCTGTACTTGTACCCAGGAAAACTAGTAATAGTTAGGTTAATCAATATACAGTAGTATGGTATGAAAATATATGAGTCGGGTGCATTTTCACACTAAATTTATTTATTTAACCATAGACTACAGTAGATCTGGACTGGAAACGAAAATGGAACTTTGCAGTAAGGGACCCAAAATCGGAGAATGAAGCCCCAAGTTCGAACCTCGAAACCGCGAAAATATAAAATTTTCGCGATTTCGAGGTTCGAACTTGGGGGCTCGTTCTCCGATTTTGGGTCCCTTACTGCAAAGTTCCATTTTCGTGTCCAGTTCAGATCTACTGTAGTCTATGATTTAACTAATCATTTTTGTGGGTAAACCTTGTACCAATATTGCGTATTTATTGGCTAGTTTACCCTAAAATAAATCTCCCCAAAGGTGCATGTTGTTGGTGAGTCACTAGAGGGCCACATGAGCCATCTGCAGGAGCGGAATGAGCGTCTGTCAGCGCAGGTGGCCAACGGAGGGGACGCTACTCTCTCTGCTCTTAGGGACCTCTCCAGCGCTCTTGACACAGCTGCCACAGATATCAGAACTGAGGTCAGTACAGTATGATTCACCTGAGCAATTTATCTGGGAACTGGTATTGCACGTACAACTTATTAGCCAAATAGTAAAACTTTCAAGTACAGTAAAGCTAAATAGCTACCTACTTTCTCACAAAATATTGATATTACTGAAGATTTACAGTACGGTAATTAGCAATTATGTTGCTAGCAATGGGTTTGACCATTCATGCACAATAATACTATACGTTAACTTGTTATGGTTGTCAATAAAAGACTTACTGTACCTCCATAGCATTTATACCAGGTTCACGCTTTGGTAACTGTACATAACCTGGTCCACATATTTGCAGGTCCAGAGCATTGAGGTGGTGGGAGGCGGAAGAGGGGGGTGTGAGAATGGGGCCGGGGGGGAGGTGATGGCTAGACTAGACTCACTGGATCATCTCTACCGGGAGCAGGAACAGGAACTTCACGATCTCACTGAACAAACACACAAGGTAACAATATTGGAGGATACAGTACACTAATCAATGTCTACTGGTAATCAACTGTTTTTAATCAATGATAAATATATATATATATATTTCTTGCAAAAACATGTAGCTACTAAAGTTTGGTACGATATCAGGTAAGTAAAGGAGTACCTGTACTGTAAAAGCATTATAAGGATGTGGGATATTTTAATGGATCAAAGTGGCTTTTATATACCCCGTAGATATGCTATGTCAATTAAATACTCTTTCCTTATTTCACATTAAAAAAACATACCTGTTATATAAAATATACTTTTAACAGATTGCAACCAATTGGTATACATCTTTTCTGGTCCATTCTTAGAGCCTGGAGGATCACTTGGTGACCCTGCAGACACTACTGTTTGAGAGCCATGCGGGCCAGGCCATCATCAACGCATCAGTAGACCACCTCACTCATAGCCTGGGCCTCCTCAACTCAACCACCCAGGACGGGATGAACCGCTTCTCCTCCCAACTCCGCCAAGTGGTTGAGTCTAAGGCTGAACATGTGGAGGCTACCGTATCCCACCTTGGGGACGAGCTGAAAGAAGGCAATGTCAATATTATGGACAACCTGGACGACCGGGCCTCACAAACCGAGAATCTCCAAAACACCGTACTGGAGAACTACTCGGAGCTGTCGGTGGAGATTAGCAGTCTCAAGCGGGTGGAACAGGTCATGATCAACACGGCTGACTCTGTTCTGGACACCAAGCGCAGCATTGAGTTTGGCATCCAGCAGATCATCCTGGAGCTGGGAGAGATTGTCAAGAACAGCGGCAGCAGAATCAACTCCACACTCTCCGATCAGATCAGTAATATTTCCTTTGCCATCCTCAAAAACCAGACGTCTGCCCTTACCAACATGACCGCCAAGATGGAGCAGGAGATCTCACAGGTATGGGGCTTCTTTTATTTAGTACCGTACCTATTACAGTACATTAGATAAGGTAACTATGAATATTTTTTTTGTTATATATGTCAACCCCTCGCTTAAGTTATTGGATACCGTAAGTATTTTCTACTACCGCTCACTCTCAAACGCTATTTGTGCTGCCGTAAGACAATACACGTATGTTATCGCTCTGTTTTAACTTCAATAAGTGCCTCTACATGCAATGTATTTGATAGTTTTTTAAGTTACACCGTCATAATTTCGTTATACGCTGAGCATGAGCCACGGGCCGTGGCATGGTCGGTAGCGCGCCTAACTGCTGATCGAAGGGTCGGCAGTTCAGTCCCATGACGTGCCATTGGTAGACAGCACTAGTTTGGGCAGCTCGGTCAAGTGATTCGTGGTAAAATGTCCAGTTAAGTCCCTGTAACAAGGGCACGCCCTAGCTCTGTCAATCAAGGGAGTGCACAGTTTTATAAACTGCATCAATAATTTCTTTATATGAAATATGAAGCATTTTTCACGCTCATTTCAAAAAGTGTGATGCAAACATAAAAATTCTAGCATTTAAAGCACTTGTTCGGCCACACATAAAATACTGCGACACTGTCTGGGGTCCACACACTCACAACCTAAATTACTGTACCACAGTTATCAGGCAAGCACACACATACTGTATGTAGACACTAATTTTTTCCCTATAGTGTCGAAGAGTGGGATCACCTCCCATTTCATATAGTTACTAGCCCCACTCTTGATTCTTTTAGAAGTAGGATCACCAGTCAGTATATCCCTAATCATTGACCCCATGCATAACCCCTGCACATTATGTCGCCCGAGAGCAGCCCTCTGCGGGTCTCACAACATAACGTAAACGTAATAAGAATTTAATTATCATACATACTTGCACTTACGTGTAGTATTATATTATTATTACTGCACCCTGGGGATATAAGATAGCCAAACGTAAACAATCCGTTCCCATACACATTAACACTTCCTTTTTCAATATAAAATCTACAAAATCATAACAAGTTAACAACTTCTTCCCTCAAATAAAATAGGCTATGCAAAGCTAAATATTCCCTATACTGTATTTAGCGTAGAACAGTACAGTACTGTACTCTACTTTAAATAATAACAAGTTAGCGTCTATGCAGTACGGTACACCTTACGCCCTGCGGCCCTATCTGTGCTTCACAACCTGTCACAGAATATACACCTCTTATACACACATCATTATAATTGCATATATGGAATAATACTTATACCTCCCTCAAAAGTTCACCTCAATATCTACAAAACATAAGTCCAGTACTGATCGAAGGTTCGGCAGTTCGACCCCACGCCTGCCATTGGTAGTCGGAAAGAGTTTGGGCAGCTTGGTCTAGCGATCCGTGGTAAATGTCCAGCAAGTCCCTGTAACAAGGGCACGCCCTAGCCCTGTCTATCAAGTGAGTGCACAGCGTTTAAAACTGCATTACCTAACACACTAGTATCTATGCAGTTCATCTTACTCCCTATCCCATTGTGCCTCACAATCAATCGCAGAATATACACCTTATATACTGGTACACACATCATATAAATTGCATACAGTATATGGAATGATACTTATACTGTACCTCTCCCGAAAATACACCTTAATAATCTATGCAGTACACTCTAAGCAGTACACCTTACTCCCTATCTGTGCCTCACAACTTGTCTTAGAATATACACATCATACTAATTTCTTATATGGAATAATACTTACACCTCCCACAAAAGTACAGTACAGTATTTGCTTAATTGTTGGCAGCATATATAAAGGATAGTAAGTAAACACAAAACCAGTATTTCTTATTTGGAGTACTAGTCTGATTTCTCTCTTTCTAAAAAAATTCTTATCTCTTTTCATAAAGGTGAGGTTAATAATTATTATAATGTTGGCTTAATAATGGTGGTCAAAACATTTCCTTTTTATCTAAAAGTTTGCGCGCAGAGCCCGAAAGATCCTAAAATAACTAAAAACTGCTGCTGAAAGCCACCCATTTTTTACACTTGGCTATCTCCCTCCCACACGATGCTCGGCTAGCTCAGGTCCGACACTCGTTAACAGGCTCGGGTTAAGGAAATGTATGGTTCAGGTCCCACTCTGCATACACAAGTCGTATTCCTCGTCTCTTTATGCAATGCTAATGATAAAGCATCCACTGCTGCCAGGTACTCGCACACCACTGGATGCTTCACTGTAATCTCTGGGCTTTGCATGAAACGGCTGGCTCGGGGCTGATGGGCAGCTTGTTGTAGCTCGGCAGCACTGCTTATTCTGCATTTAACACCAGTTTTTACTGCTTCTGAGTACAGTATAGAGAATGGGAAGTGCCAACCGGTCCTTTCTTGAAGCTGTTGTCAGCTGAAGCTTAGGTAGCCGTCTGTACTGTAGCTGCTCGCCCTTAACTGTTACAAGCGGCACCTAAAAAGGCACTACATGCTGATTGGTGGACGGCTTCCAGTTTTGGCTCGTGTGACAGTTTTCCTTATCTGCTTTTTTGTTCCTTTCATTTTTTGTGCTTTTACACTATTGTCCTCATAATTAAAACCCAACAAGGTAGCTCTGGGAGTTTGGGTGTAATTTCACAAGAGGAAACTTGCTCGTTCTTGAAATACTCGTTGCGGAAACCAGGAAAGTGGTGGTTAGGATACCGGAGCTCACCTCTGGCCATCGACCAATCAGGATGCGGCACGGTTGCACTTGCAACTTCGCTTGTGGATAGGATGGATGAATTAAGTCAGGTGAAAAGATGCAAGTCTGTGAACGTGGAGGGAGCAGCACCAAGGGTCAGACCAAGAAAAATGTGGGATCAAACCTTGCGGTCTGATTCTGAATCGAAAAACCTGACAAGTGAGACAGCTCTGAACAGGGCTGCCTGGAACGCCGCCATTAGGACATGAAACCGGAACCACACTTCGAGTGGAGCTCTCGGTCCTTAACACCCAAAAATCGGGGACATTTGTAACATCAACTACCTGCCAAGCGGGCATATTTACGGAAAACGAGCTTCATTCCATGCTCTTTTTCATGCATAAACAAGAGCCAGAGCGTAATATAATTATGTATCCGTGAAAGGGCAATAATAGAGCTTTCCAATGACACCTGAATCATCCTGTAGCGATCGCGCAACGAGAGGTGAAAAACCCTAAATCTATTTTTTATTAACTTCACCACAACACCAAACACCTCCAATGAAATTAATGAAAGCACATGTGCGATGTTCGTTCGTTTTTCTTTGCTTAGATATTTTTTCCGGGTGGGGGTCGCAAGCCCACCGACCCAACCTCTTTAGTCGCCTCTTACGACACGCAGAAGGCACGTGGGGCATATTCTATTCCCTAACCCCCAGGAGGGGTTCGTTCGTGGCCACCCCTTCGGGGATCACGGCGTCAGGCAATAGATAGATAGATAGACATGTGCGATCCACCAGGATTCGAACCCAGGTTATCACACACAGATTTTTGACACCTTAACCATTACACCACCAAGACGGTTAAAGGTTTATGCACATGCCCACGACTTATTATCCATTCTCGAATACTGGATATTAATCTAATCATGTTCATACTCCCACCGCACCATGGTAGCCTAATGTTTAAGTGAGAGGAAAGAATAATAAGGTAATTTCCCCAGTTTTTTCCTGGTCTCCCGAGGCCGGAGGTGTGTAGGACCGCGGCGGACCAACCAGTTACGGCCCAACGGTGGTGCCGAACGGTCAGAGCCCGCCTATCGTCCTCCAAACGCGTGGACTATCTCTCAGAGCCAATAATGTGCTCAAAATGCCGCCCGTCATGTGACGGGTACCACCAGATTGTCCATTGTTCTCTAGCCCGTCATATGACGGGCACCGATGGACAGGGGTTAAATGTATGTACAGTACTGTATGTATATGAGTACAGTATACGCATGCGGTGCTCACATGATAATAGGTGTACACCATTTTCGGTTAATTATATTCAAAGGTACAGTACTGCAATTTAGAGCTATGAATTATATTCATTTGTATAGCTCATTGTATGAGAAAGAGAATAAAACAAAAACAAAGTCCTTACTCACAATAATTTATTTTCTGTGAATACTGTATGTACATGTACTGTATACAGCACAGATGGACCTTTCTTATGAGAACAGTGCCTGGCATTAGACAGATGCTCCAACCGCTTGAAGAAGCAATCAGAGGAACATTCATACCGGCCTTAACAGAGATGGAAGGCGTCACGCAAGAGCTAAGAGATCTATTAGCTCTTACGCCAAGGTTCGGAGGTATGGGGATCATAAACCCAGTGGAGGCGGCACTACATGAGTACCAAAATTCCCTTAAACTTACTACGTCTCTGACAGAAAATATACGGGAGCAAAATGAAAATGATGAGGTGGACGAAGAGGAACAACGAAATGCAAGACAGGAAATTACAAAGAGCAGAGAAGAGAGACAGAAACATAGCCTAGAACAAATTAAGACCAGATGTAGGGAAGAACTGAAAATGAGAGTTGAGATGGCACAAGACATGGGGGCTTCAAATTGGCTCACATCATTACCAATAAAGGAGAAAGGCTTCAGCTTAAATAAACAAGAATTCAATGATGCCGTAGCCTTGAGGTATGGGTGGCCAGTTTCGAACCTGCCGCTGAAATGTGCATGCGGTGAAATAAACAACCCAGACCACTGTATGACCTGTAAGAAAGGAGGATTCATCTGTATCCGGCATGATGAAGTACGAGACATCACTGCACAAATGCTGGACGAGGTGTGCCATGATGTCAGAATCGAACCGGAACTTCTGCCTATGGACGGACAGCGCTTGGCCCACAATACTGCAAATACTTCAAATGAAGCAAGAGTGGACGTAAGTGCTCGAGGTTTTTGGACGAGGGGACAACGGGCTTTTTTCGACATCAGAATCTTCAACCCAAGAGCACAAACATATCGTGAGCGAGGACACAAGGTGGCATACTTGAGAAACGAAAGTGAGAAAAAACGCGCTTATGAAGAAAGAATTTTGAACAGGGATCAAGGAAGCTTTACTCCTCTGGCCTTCTCATCGTCGGGAGGTATGGGACCTTCTGCAAGTGTCTTCTATGCCAGATTAGCTGAACAAATATCGGAGAAAAAGCGCCAGCATAGAAGCCAAGTCATAACTTGGATGAGATGCCGGCTCTCTTCTCTCTTCTCAGGTCTGCACTCCTATGTCTCAGGGGTACAAGGTCCTCCCCGCTACAGAGGACAAGAGTGAGAGACTTGGACTTTGAAATGGTCGTGGCGGAGGGACGAATTGGGGAACAACTAGGTTGATTGTAGGGAGGTACTGGTACAATAAGATAAACTACAATGTAACTAGAATAAGATAGATTGTACACCACTTTGTAACTGTCACCTTAAAAAAAAAAAATAAAAAAATAGAAGGAAACATGCTTACATTACTGAAATGTTTGTGGACATGCAGTAATGGTCACTCTTCTGTAAATCTAAAATGGCTTACTTAAGAATGGGAAAGGGGTGGGATCTTCTATTTTTTTTTTTTTTTTTTTTTTTTAACTGTATACAGTACCGGTATATACTGTACTGTACTTATTTGTCAAACATGATTCATAGTACTGTACTCGTAACCGTTTGAATTTCAAACGAGTTATGGTACACTAGTATTAGCTTACACTAATATACATACAGTATATTGTATATAATTGAAACAAAAAAATCTGATACACACAACTCTTATCATAGTAGGCTATTTTACTCACCATCTCATGTTCAAGCCATAAAAAGGTTTGGGTTTAAAGATTCTACTTAACGATTATCCTCACTTCACTGTCAACATAACTTGGCTCACGTTGGTGTAATAGCAGGATGACAATGCTTCACACATGGTTGTTAACCTAACAAGTGCGCATGGGGGTAATTGGAAACGTCCCCCTGTGCTGACGTATTTGAGGTGTTTCCGTCACTAAAATATTCATTGTACCATTAATAGCATTAATACTAATCCATATGCGCCTATTATGGGTTGATTATAAAGGTATTAACCTGAAACAACAATAAAACGAGTGAAAACAGCGTTTGGATGGTCAAAATCGGAGATATAGCCCGCGAGTTGTATAATGTATGGGTGAGGCAAGCTGCTTTCCCGCCAATTTCCCCCAAGGCCACTGAGACACAGTCGATCGATACTCTCTCTCTCTCTCTTGCATTCGCTTGCTATCAGTGATGACCACACCCTGTAACCGGATTTCTAATGTTAGCACAAAAATATACCTCAGAATAAGGGAATAACAGGGAAAATAGGTGATAACTGAAGGAGAGGAGGAAAGTGGGGAGAGGACTGAGATATTGCATGGCCCAGGGGCCCAAAAAAATAAAAAAAATAAAACAAAAC
Organism: Paralithodes platypus; assembly: GCA_032716605.1. NCBI lineage: Eukaryota > Metazoa > Arthropoda > Malacostraca > Decapoda > Lithodidae > Paralithodes > Paralithodes platypus. Next base: position 13,469,285 of record CM064530.1, read on the forward strand.
AAATTTTTTTTTTTTTTTTTCGATGTCAAAAGTTGATTTTTTTTTTCTCTGACTCTTAAGAGTCTCCCCGCAGTCCGCCGGGGGAACTCTTAAGAGTCTCCCCGCAGTTCCCGGGTTAATGGTCTCATTTTACACTTGACATGCATAGCTACTAGTAGTTCAATTTGTATGCATATTGTACAATCTATCTATCTATCTATTGCCGGACGCCTTACTCCCCTTACGAGGGTGGCCATACACAGAATGCCCCCAAGCGGACCTATTCCCTGTGAGAGGGACAACCCGAGCCAGTTTAGTGAAGGACTTACAGGATTGACCACTCAATTTAGGATCCGTCCGACTCCGAGGCCCTCTGTGTATCTTGTTAACACTATTTTTCTACAGTGGTGTTTGGCTAATCCATCCACTAACCTGCCTTACCCTTAGATAAGCAGTACGGATTTGTATCAGGTTTACTCCCCTAGACAGGTTGCCAACCAAGGCTGACGAGTCCCATCCACCCGGATTTGTATAAGGTTGTCACCCCTAGATACCTTTACCTTTTGATACCTTTTGATGTGTTCGCCACTCTTCTAGCGGCACCAAGGAGCGCGACGCCCCTCGTTTTGGGTGGTGATTTGGTGCAGTAGACTGTTTGAAGCGACAGCTCGCTCCCTTGCGAGGATGGGCTCGTCTGGCACCTTTTGCAGTTCGACATCCAGGGCTCTCTTGAAGCTGTCTAACGAGACGTCCCTCATGTCTCTTACTCGCCGTGGGAGTTTGTTGAAGAGACGTGGGCCTCTGTGTGATAACCAGCCCTCTCGCAGAGAGCCCATAGCTCCCCTGTTATTCATCCGGGGGATTTCGCATTCCCAGCCTCTCCTATCACTGAATTTCATGACTATCGGAGTATGTAGGTTTGGTGCTAAACCCTCTGCGATTTTCCACGTGTATATTATTAGGTAACGTTCTCTTCTACGTTCCAGTGAGTACAGATTCAGTGCTCTTAAACGCTCCCAATAGTGTAGCTGTTTTATCGAACTTATATGCGAAGTGAAATTTCTTTGTACACTCTCTACGTCATTTATTTCACCTGCTTTGTATGGGGATGTTAATACGCTACAATATTCAAGCCGCGGTAGCACTAGAGATTTGAAGAGCGTTATCATAGGTACTTCACCGCGTGTTTTAAAAGTACGCAGAATCCAACCCGTTAGACGTTTCGCAGCCGCCACTTTGACCTGGTTATGTACTTTGAAACCCATATTTTCAGACATTAATACCCCAAGGTCTTTCACACTGTCTTTCCGTTCTATTATGTGGTTAGATTCTGTTAAGTAATTTGTAATTTCTTTAACACCATTATTATCTCCGTACCGTATTAATTGGAATTTTTCCTCATTGAATTGACTAAGGCTAACGAGTCCCACCCACCCATATTGTACCATAAGTTTCTTATAATTGAATTTCTAAATTTGTAGGACTCAAGGATGCAAATTGCACTTCCTTTGAACACAATTTGTGTCTGCATGCGTGAGATTTAACTTTTAGCTTTCCATCTGGTATGTTATTTATAGATTCCTATGTTTTTAAATGTATAGGACAGCATAGGTAAACTTATTACCAAATCAATGATGGAGCTAATTTTTTTGCAATTAAAAATATATGAACAAGGAAATTTAGAAACCTAGGGTTTATTGGAAAACAGGAATTATGGAGCGACCTAACATTAGTTCATTTGATTTCCCAGGTGTGGCGTCAGATCGGCATCATGTACCAGCAAATGTCACAGTCAGTGGATCTCCTGGACCAACTGAAGGACACCACCAAGGAGCACATGAACGCCTCACTGTCCCGGGTGGGTGACATGGACGGTACGGTGGGAAAAATCAACACCAAGGTAGCCGACGTGGAAGACAATCTCAACTACCTCCTGGGCCGTCTATCGCTGGTCGTTTCCGAGTTCAACCTCATGAAGTCTGGCGTTGGTGACGAGCTGATGAGGCTGAGAGAGAACTTGGCGCAGGAGAACAGTGAGAACAGTGGGGTTGTTCAGATTGATAACGGAGTGGATTTCGCTGGGGAGATTCAACCACCTTCTGACAGTCGCTACAATGTGAATCGCAAGCGTCATGTCCCCCCGCACTCCAGCCCCTATCCCAACTACAATCCTCAGCCTTTGAGTGTCTTTTAGTTATTTTAGGAATAATTTGCCAGGTGGTTCTTTAGAAATATATAATTGGATTAATAGAACTCTTCTTCAGGTTGATTCTCCTAAGTATTTACTAAATTAGTCTTCAACAGCACAATTATTGTAATTTATAATTCTAAGCCATTAGGTACAGTAGGCTACTGTTATTAAGTTTATTTCACAAATACATGTGAGCTAAATATTTTTATACTCTCAGCTCAGGCTCAAACCACCGCCAGTCCATGCTTTAATCAACTACACCACGGCGTGATAGAGTAGCTAACCTTTTCCTATTTATATTAAGGAGACATCCTACTGTACTTGGAGAAAGTATTGAGTTTCACACATAAGTCGTAGGACCCATATTTCAGAGTACTGTACAGTACCATACAGGGATTTTTACAACAATCCCCACGCAACTCAGGTTGAAGTGATTTCAGTTAATTGTCTTCAATAGTAATGTACTGTATAGTTGATGTAATTGAAAACTCATAATGTTTTCAAATTTTTTAAAGCTTTTAGCATGAGTAGCCTACACAAACAAAATTGCTGAAAAATTATTAATATCTATTATGTACAGTATTTAGAAGAGCAAAGCATCCAAAAGTGCTCATGCCTTTTAAGAGTGTGTACAGTTACTAGCTTTAGTTTTGACAAAACTAATTGCTTTAAGTACAACGTGTCGTCATATTTTTCCTTTGCCCCTCAACTTTCTCTTCATAATTGCTGAGGAGAACAGGGCCCTGGGTGAGGCTTTGGTTTCCCGGGCGTTTCCGCACCCTCCTCAGCTCCCCGCCATGGAGTGGCTTCGGTCACCCAGGCTTTATTGTGGTCGGCAGGGAGGGTTCTGTGGGGGCACTCAGTTATGGCCTTGGGGCCTTGGGGCTGTTCGGCCAGGCAGCTTGAGGAACAACAACAACAAGTACAACATGTATATTTGTATCACTTCATAATAATGATCCAATTAAACAAAATAAATTATAAAAAATTCTCCCTTGAAACAATGTATTTTTTCTTGTATAAAGATGTAATTGATACAGTATGGGATAAATATGATGAGCCAGAAAAGTTAGACCAGTCCACGCTGGAGTCAGATTCATCTAACCATTTACCATCACCATCGATAGTACAGTCGCTTGTAACTCACTTTTATCAGCAGTAAAACTTATCTGTGAATAATTATGCATTTACAAGGATCTTTACATGCACATTTACTTTCCATATTGATGATGATAATGACATTTATGAAGATGATAAGATGGAAGTAGATAATAAAGTTATGGCTGATGGTATGCTAATGTTAATGAATCCAGGCCCAGGACATTATGACCTTAACCCCTTCTTTACCAGCGCCATACGATGTCCGTCAGTAGTATGCGGTCCTTGTATCGAGCGGCACCAGGCACCATGACTTGTAAACACTGCTTTGAGACCTTGACAACACTTTTCAGAGTGTCCCACATTACATTTATAGTAATACCCTCTGGTACAGTGGGGGTTAATGGAGTGATAAAGTGAACAAGAAAAAATTAGACTGCATACATTATTGTGGAAAGTAACAATTTATTGCTTCATGTATATAAGCTTGCAGTTGGTAAGAGTACCCTCTGGTAAAACTGAATGTATGCATTGCAACTGGACAAAGAATGGCAAACTCATAAGCCTTGCTTCATACACAAATGGGAAAATGTTTCAGTTAGGTTGAATGACAAAAAGTATAAATAAAAGTATAATTCTTCAAGTTAAGTAAGTCTGGATGGAGCCTGAAACAAAAGTTTAAAAGGTAGACGAGACAATATATATACGGCGGTCCAGTTAGTACACAATATTCATTAACCCCTTGATGAATATGAAACTTTTTTACGTTTATTCTGGCTATTATTAGACAGTATCATTTAGTTTAGGAACAATTTATGGAGTTAGAGAGTTAATTGAAATAGTTTTTATCCCTTTGATTCATAGAGATCCTTCCTAAATTGCATAAAATCATCTAATGATACTGTAAATAAAATATACTTCGACTTGCCAAACACTTTCATCAATAATAAATGCACTGAACTATCCAACTCTAGCTCTTCCCAAGCTTTCTGGCATCTAGCCAAAAACCTCTCCAACAATTTCTCTTCCTCGTCTTTCCCACTCTGATGGTACAACCATCACTTCTTCCTCTGACAAAGCTAAACTCTTCGCTCAAACTTTTGCTAGAAACTCCACCTTGGATGATTCCGGTGCTATTCCTCCCTCTCCACCCTCCTCTCTCTTACTTATGCCTAATATCCTAATCTCTTCTAAAGATGTACTTTCTACCCTCTCTGGGCTTAACACTAATAAGGCGTACGGTCCGGACGGTATTCCTCCTGTTGTTCTCAAAAACTGTGCTTCCGTGCTGACTCCCTGCCTAGGCAAACTCTTTCGTCTCTGTCTATCCTCTAACGTCTTCCCTTCATGCTGGAAGTTTGCTCACATTCAACCTGTCCCAAAGAAGGGTGACCGCTCTCAACCCTCCAACTATCGTCCAATTGCTCTCATCTCTTGTCTTTCTAAAGTTTTTGAAACTATTCTTGCTTCCAAATTTCTTAAGCATTTCTCTTCTCATAATCTGCTCTCAGATCGCCAGTATGGCTTCCTTAAGGGTCGCTCTACTGGTGATCTTCTTTCATATCTTACTAACTCTTGGTCATCCTCCTTTCGGGACTTCGATGAGACTTTTTCTATTGCACTAGACATATCGAAAGCTTTCGATAGAGTCTGGCACAAATCTTTAATTTCTAAACTACCCTCCTTCGGTTTCTATCCCTCCATCTGTGCCTTTGTCTCTAATTTCCTTTCCGGCCGTTCCATAGCCGCGGTTGTGGACGGCCATTGTTCACTTCCTCACCCTATATACTCTGGTGTTCCTCAGGGCTCTGTCCTATCTCCTATTCTCTTTCTAATTTTTATAAATGATCTCCTTAACTGTACCTTAATTCCCATCCATTCATACGCAGACGACTCAACCTTACACTACTCCATTAGTTTTTCAGAACGCCCCAGCCAGCAATCCCTTAACGACAAACGTAATGAAGCCATAGAACTCTTAAATTCTGATCTAAATACTATCTCCAATTGGGGCAGAGAAAACCTTGTTACCTTTAATGCTTCCAAAATCCAATTTATCCATCTATCTACCCGTCAGGATCTCCCAGCGGACTATCCCTTATTCTTCAACAATACAAAAATCAACCCTTCATCTTCTCTCAATATTCTTGGTGTCTCTTTTTCTTCTGCTCTCATTTGGAAGAACCATATTACCAGTCTTGCTAAGGCAGCCTCCCAGAAGCTGGGTGTGCTCAACCGCATTAGGGGGTTCTTTTCCCCAGCACAGCTTCTTGCTCTGTACAGGGGCATAGTGCGTCCTTGTATTGAGTATTGTTCACATGTGTGGGGAGGTTCCTCTCACACCGCTCTCCTAGACAAAGTTGAAAGGAAGGCCTTTCGTATCATTAACTCCCGTCCACTCACCAACTCTCTGCAATCTCTCTCTCTCCGCCGCAATGTTGCATCTCTCTCGCTATTCTATCGCTACTATAATAATCAGTGTTCCTCAGATCTTTCCCAGTGCATACCACCTCCTTTACGTAGGGCACGTGGTACCTGTCTTGCAACTCAATCCCACCCCTACTCTGTGCAACTCTAACCCAAGAGTGAAACGTTACTCTCAAACTTTCTTCTACTCAACAGCTGAGCTCTGGAACTCTCTCCCAGAATCAGTCTTTCCCTCTTCCTATGACTTAAATTGCTTCAAACTCTGTGTGTCCAGGCATTTTGGCTCGATCGTCCCTTGATTTTGGCCCTGTCACTCTTTCAACTATGGGGGAGGCACTCGCTATAGGCAATTCTGCCTTTTGCCTCCCTGAATCACATAGAAAAAAAAAAAAAAAAAGTACTGTAGTGTAAAAATGCATCCTCAAACACTGAACAAATTAAAAAACACCCCAAAAATGAGTCAAGTTAGAAAAATAGAAAGTAAAATTTTACCTCGACTATTATACATTTTGACACAAATTTTATTATTTTAACACTATAAATGTTTTCTAGTGAACCCAACAGATTTATTTGTGGGCCACAAGAGTTATTGCCACTGCTATTTAACACTACCGGGTGTCAGGAGCGGATCCAGCTCAGGCTTAAGGGGGGGGGCTGATATATATACATGAGGGGCGCCATAACTTTATATGTATTGTATTTCAGATAAAATGCAGTATATATCAGATGTAAGGGTGCAATTTTGGTCACTAAGGGGGGGCCCCCCCCCCCCCCTGGATCCGCCACTGCCGGGTGTGACATGATGATCCAGTTTTTAACGCTTGATTGACAGGGCTAAGGCGTGTCCTTGTTACAGGGACATAACTGGACAATGGACATTTGCCACAAATTGCTAGACCAAGCTGCCCAAACTTTTGCAGTCTAACAATGGCAGAGTATGGCATCAAACAACTGACCCTTCAATCACAGGTTAGACGCGGTACCAAGCATGCCACAGCCCATGGCATGTTGAGGGTAAATATCTATATCTAATGCCGGACGTCTTAATCCCCTTTATGAAGGAAGCCATACACAAAACGCCCAGAAGGGGACTTGTCCCCTGTGAGAAGGACAACCTGTGCCAGTGTATTCAAGGACTTACAGTCTTGACCACTCACTTAGGGTCTGTCCGACTCCGAGGCCCTCTATTTATATATTTTTAGCACTATTCTTTCAACAGTGGTGGGTGGCTAGTCCATTCACCATCCTGCTTCATCCTTTGGTGAGCCGTAAGGATTTGTATAAGGCTTACTCCCCTAGACAGGTTTGCTGACCAAGGCTGACGAGAACCATCCACCCAGATTTTTATAAGGTTGTCTCCCTTAGATGGGTTGCCAACCAAGGCTGACGAGTCCCATCCTTTTATTTATATATGATATACAGTACATATAAATACATACACACATACATAATTTAAAGACAGAGTGCTCCACATGAAGTGCGATTCCGGTCTCACGTCCTAATGGTGGTGCTCCAAGCAGCCCTGTTCAGAGCTGCCTCACTTATAATTGCACAATTTGGGTTATGTTTTCATAACAAAAATGGCACAATATATTTTGTTTAATGTCTTATATTCCACAGTAAGCTAGTCTCCGGAGTGGCAGTGTGTCAAACAGGAGCAATTTTGTTTGAAGACTTGAATGAGTATATAATAATAATAATGATACAAATACTACTAATACTAATAATAATCAACTGGTTACTTAAATAGCGCCTGTATCTCCTCCTTCAAGGATTCACAAGCACAAACCATACAAGAAAATTAACATGAGATAGCATTGTTTTGGCCATTTTATCACTTCCAAAGACACAAATGGAACTACAAACCATAATTTTACCTTAAGGGAGGTGACCTGTTTTTGTTCTGTCCTTTTCTATCTTTCTCTGGCTTGTATCCATTTGGCCCCATTCAGCCTACTGTTTTAAGACGTTTATCCACATCCAGGTGTCAATTTTTTACTGGTGAGCGGTAGCGAGCCAGCATATCTTTTATTTTTGTTTGACAGCAGGCTAAATTTGTACATTTTTCGATAGAAAAATTTCTCCGGCGAAGCCGGATTTCTTCATATATTGCTGGCTCGCTATCGCTCGCCAGGAAGAAATCGACCTTGTACCAAAATACAAAACATTATATCATAAGTGATGCAGGAGATAATTGAGGTAGTTTTAATCTAATCTAACATTTAAGGAGGGTTATTGTGGTGCATTTACAATTATTATTGAGGGTTTGGATTGATACCGGTACTGCCATATGCAAACATCTTTTTAAAGTTTGGCCCTAGATCCCTTTCAAGATAAAATTATAAAAAGCTTCTCCAGACCATCTTCAAGCCAAAAAATAAAAATATAATAATAAATAAATACGTAAATACAAAATAATAATAATAACAATACTAATACAATAATAGTAAATGACTAAATAAATACAAATAAAAACATGCTCCCCAAATGCTTTTCAAATTTCATATATTATTATTTTTTGGTTCATGTTTTTGCCTTGAATGGCATTTTAATGTAGAGCTTAATTGTGGGTCTGTCCACAGTCGAGGGAGGTTTTCCCTAACACACTCTTATAACCCTTACCATACATCACGTATGCTGCCATGATTATTTCCAACCCCCCTCAAAAAAAAAAAAAAAAAAAAAAAAACGGTAAACTATATCAAACTCATCGCCAAGGGAAAATGAAAAATGCAAAAGTGGAGTTTTGGAGTCTACCGTATTTGACATATAGATTCCACGCTTCATATTTTTTATCCCCTATTCCTTTCTTTCAGAGGGAAAAAAGGGTTGGAAAAAAAATATATACAGTATAAATATTTAAAAATATAAAAATGCCAGAAATTGGGGGGTCATGTATTGTATGTAATTTTATTCTGACAAATCTAGGTGTGAAACTAAGTATATTGCACAATAGTACTGTACTGTATATGGTTTATTCTTTTGTAGGCCTAATATAGATTATACCCAGTACAGTGCTTAGGTGGAAAATTACAATAACAAAATATGAGCTGCCTTTTATTATCAACCTCTCCTGTGCTGTTCTTTCAACACTTAAAACTATCTCATCTGACCCCTTGAAAGTTATTTGATTTTGTTTAATTATTATTGGGGGCTATGATTGTTTTTTGTAATTTCCAAGCAGTGTATTTTTAGTTGCTCCCTAGACTAAAGATTTTTTTTAAATGACTCTCCGCATCCAGTTTATTCTAAAAAAAAAAAATCCCCCAGACCCCTTTAAGCTAAATACGCATATTCATTGGTAGAAAAATACTCTATTGCAGCAACTGGTTTAACTCCCAATCTCTAGTGGCTCGCTGGTGTAGTGACTAGCGTCTTTGACTTCCACCCAGAAGGCCCAGGATCGCGCCCACGCTCGGCGCATTAAAGATTTTTCACAAGCACTGAGTCATTACCATCCCTCATGAGCAAGGGGATGGGGTATTAGTACAGGACCCCAATGGAAATACACCTAATCGGCCTTATTGGGCTATCCTTAGCTGGCTTAGCATGCGCTATTGTGCTAGCTTAAAGAACTATTATTATTATTATTATTATAGCATTCTTTCCTACTAAACTCACTTCTCTACCCATAGTATGGTAGGCCTACTCATTTTCACCTCCCTTACCACACCATCCATAGGCCTATACAAATTAAACAACCACGGTGACATTACACAACCCTGTCGCAGACGGTAGACCTACGGTACTTCCAGTTATCGACAGCTCTAAAGATCATATGAAAATGTGTTTTATCCCTCGGAAAAACCTAATATAAAAGTACAGTATAACCGGTATGCTACTAAAATGTAATTTTCGTAACAAGGTTGTCCATACGGTACTTTCCTGTTATCAAGTACTGTACAATCAAAGCTGAAGATTGCAGAGTAAACACCGTGTTACACCGTAGACTTCATCAACTTCTTTTGCCTTCGTATTATCGACAGCCAATTTTTTTTGTATTTTTTACTAAGGGATTAGTACCCAATCAGCGGGAGTGTGGGGGCAGCAGCCCCCACCCATAATACTAGGAAAGGTTAGGGTTAGGTAAGGTTACATAAGAACATAAGAAAATGGGAGTCTGAAAAAAGCCGATCGGCCCATACAAGGCAGATCCCTGTCACACCCAACCCCAATTACAAGGCCCAATTATAGACCCATCTCACTAATACCTTGAGTACTGACCCCACCAAAACGGTCAGAGATTCACACAAGATTACGGGGGTCTGCTGAGCGCCGATTGGCCCACACCTGGTAGATGCCCCTCACACCCAACCCATCTCGTCCATATGCCTATCTAATTTTATCTTAAAGCTCCCTATCGTTCTTGATCCCACTATATCACTTGGTAGCCTATTCCACCCATCTACAACTCTGTTACCAAACCAATATTTGCCTATATCTTTTCTGAAACGAAATTTATCTAATTTGAAACCATTTGTACGAGTTATTTCGCTATCACTGAGCTTTAGTACATTTTTCATGTCTCCTTTATTAATTCCACTAACCCACTTGAATACCTCTATCATGTCACCTCTAACTCTGCGTCTCTCTAACGAATGTAAGCCTAATTTCTTCAACCTTTCTTCATACGGAAGATTTCTAATATTATGGATCATTTTTGTCATTCTACGTTGTACTGTCTCCAATGAATCTATGTCCATTCTGTTATAAGGACACCAAAATTGAACAGCATAATCCATATGGGGTCTCACTAATGACAAGTAAAGTTTTAAGATAACATCAGCAGTTCTGTTACTCACACTCCTAGATATGAACCCGAGAATCATGTTTGCCTTGTTACATAAGAACATATAAGAACATAAGAAAATGGGAGTCTGCAGAAAGCCGATTGGCCTAAGCAAGGCAGATCCCTGTCCCACACAACCCCAGTTCAATTACAAAGCCCAATTATAGGCTCAACACTCTAATACCCTGAGGATCATCTTACCAAAACGGTTAGAGATTAACGCAGGATTATGGGGGTATGCAGAGTGCTGATTGGCCCAACCCGGCTGATCCCCCTTCACACCCAACCCTTCTCGTCCATATGCTTATCCAATTTTATCTTAAAGCTCCCTACCGTTTTAGACCCCACTATAGCACTTGGTAGTCCATTCCACCCATCTACAACTCTGTTACCAAACCAATATTTGCCTATATCTTTTCTGAAACGAAATTTATCTAATTTGAAACCATTGGTACGAGTTCTTTCGCTACCACTGAGCTTTAGTACATTTGTCATGTCCCCTTTGTTAATCCCACTAACCCACTTGAACACCTCTATCATATCCCCTCTAACTCTGCGTCTCTCTAACGAATGTAAACCTAATTTCTTCAACCTTTCTTCATACGAAAGATTTCTAATATTATGGATCATTTTTGTCATTCTACGCTGTACTCTCTCCAATGAATCTATGTCCATTCTGTAATAAGGACACCAGGTTGTTAGGTCTTTTCAAATCATAGCCCTCCCCACTATAGAGGGGCATGTCTTTACTCTTTACATCGAGCGATAATGGGGAAAATAGGTTTTCCCGAGATTTCTAATTAATTACAAACACTATATACCGTAGGCCTATTGATGCAAATGAACAAAATAAAATATAAAATACACACGGAAAATGTGTGGTAGGCTAGGCCTAGGCCTAAAATAAATATTTTCCAAAATGTGTTTAGCCTAATCACATGCCATGGAGATAAATTTGTTACCTATATTGTCGCGCGTGCTACATAGGCCTAGCCTATTGAGCCTGCTTTCCCCAGACTCCCACAATTCGAACATCATTAGCCTAGGGCTTCCTGAAAAAGACTCTGTTTCAAAAGGAAAATAATTTAAAAAATAGGAGTTGTATAGCCTAGGCCTAACTGTAGATTTACCGAAAAGGGTGTAGCTTGGTATTGGATGCATGGAAACCAAATAAATGTTTCTAGCCTAGTCATAAATACCAGAGTTAAACTAGCCACCTACATATAACCAGTTTATTGCTTCACTCCACAATGCTCAAAATAAATATATCCCTAAAAGAAGATTTAGATCGACGCAGAACCAACCAAAATGGATGACTAATAAGCTAATAGATCTTATAGGAAAAAAGAAAGGAATATATAGAAAAATAAAGAAAGGCGAAAATCATTTACATATATACTATCAGACTCTATCAAGACAGGTCAAAAAGGAAATCAGGAAAGCAAAAAGAAATTATGAAATAAGGATAGCCAGTGACTCAAAAAATAACCCTAAAGCTTTTTACCAACTATATAAATCTAAAGTTAGAGATGTAATAGGCCCCTAAAAACTTCAATAGGAGAAATAACAGAAAATGATTTAGAAATGTGCAGTACATTAAATAGTCAGTTTCTTTCCGTTTTCACTAATGAAAATTTGGCACAGATTCCAGAAGTCAATATGGTATATAGTGATAGTATAGAAAATATGTTAAGTACAGTTAGTATAAGTAGAAATGATGTGCTTAAGGAAATTGACAGATTGAAACATCAAAAATCGCCTGGTCCTGACGAGGTATATGCTAGAGTATTAAAAGAATGCAGAGATGAGTTAAGTAGCCCATTAGCATTTTTATTTAACAAGTCATTAGAAACAGGTTTAGTTCCAGAAGCTTGGAAGCTTGCAAATGTAGTTCCGATCTTCAAAAAAGGTGATAAATCGATAGCATCCAATTACCGTCCCATTAGTCTCACATCAATCATAGGAAAGTTGCTAGTCTATTATTGCTAGGAAAATTAGAAGCCACTTAGTAAAATTTAACTTAATAAATTCTTCTCAGCATGGATTCACTCAGGGATGTTCTTGCCTTACTAATTTGCTTAGCTTTTTCTCAGAGGTATATGAAGCAGTAGATAGTGACAAGTCATATGATATTATATATTTAGATTTCAGTAAAGCTTTTGACAGAGTCCCTCATGAGAGATTGATGAGAAAGGTTGAGGCACATGGAATAGGAGGGTCGTTGTTGGGATGGATTAGGTCATGCCGTCATGGCTAATTGGTAGGAAACAGAGAGTCAGCATAAATGGTACCAAGTCAGAGAGGGGAGCAGTCAAAAGTGGTGTCCCCCAGGGATCGGTATTAGGTCCCCTGTTGTTTCTTATATACATAAATGACCTAGATTTAGGTATAACTAGTAGGATAAGTAAATTCGCAGACGATACTAAAATGGGGAGATCAATTGATTCAGATAGCGATATAGAGTGCCTCCAAAGGGATCTAGATACCTTACATGACTGGTTAGTAAATTGGCAGATGAAGTTTAACATTGACAAATGCAAGGTATTAAAGATAGGGAAGATGCAAACAAATGTTAAATATAAACTAGCTAATTTAGAATTAGAAAATTCAGACTGCGAGAAAGATCTAGGTGTGTTTGTTAGCAATGATTTGAAGCCTAGAAAACAGTGTATAAGCGTTCGTTCGTAATAAGGCAAACAGGATTCTCGGGTTAATCTCTAGGAGTGTGACGAGTAACAGAACTGCTGATGTTATCTTAAAACTTTACTTGTCATTAGTGAGACCCCATATGGATTATGCTGTCCAATTTTGGTGTCCTTATTACAGAATGGACATAGATTCATTGGAGAGAGTACAGCGTAGAATGACAAAAATGATCCATAATATTAGAAATCTTCCGTATGAAGAAAGGTTGAAGAAATTAGGTTTACATTCGTTAGAGAGACGCAGAGTTAGAGGGGATATGATAGAGGTGTTCAAGTGGGTTAGTGGGATTAACAAAGGGAACATGACAAATGTACTAAAGCTCAGTGATAGCGAAAGAACTTGTACCAATGGTTTCAAATTAGATAAATTTCGTTTCAGAAAAGATATAGGCAAATATTGGTTTGGTAACAGAGTTGTAGATGGGTGGAATAGACTACCAAGTGCTATCTAGGCTATAGTGGGATTAAAAACGGTAGGGAGTTTTAAGATAAAATTGGATAAGCATATGGACGAGAAGGGTTGGGTGTGTAGGGGGATCAGCCGGGTTGGAAACTTGGGCCAATCAGCGCTCTGCAGACCCCGTAATCCTGCGTTAATCTCTAACCGTTTTGGTAAGATGATCGTCAGGGTATTAGAGTGTTGAGCCTATAATTGGGCTTTGTAATTGGGGTTGTGTGAGGGATCTGCCTTGCTTAGGCCAATCGGCTTTCTGCAGACTCCCATTTCCTTATGTTCTTAGTCCGTGGTGGTACGTACTGTAAAGTGCGTGCCCCTAAAGTAAAATCCCACCAATAGGCCTATGCCTAATAATAATAATAGGCCTAAGTGACGGTTCAAACCTGGTATAGGCCTAGGCTAGCCTACCTGGAAAACTTGGGAGAGGTATCAAAATACGCCGTTGTCTTATCAGGCCAAATATCGAAGATGGTGATAATGTGATTGGCAAACATTAAGGATCCGCGCTCTCTCGCCAACGGTATTGCCAACTACAATTTGGATGAAAATAAGGTTAGCCTATACTGATTGGGATTAAAGGAGGTATGGTAACAAACGAAGAGATAAAGACAAAGGTAAGAATGTGGGACACCAAACAATGGAAGAGTGAAATACTGAAATGGATGAAAAGACAAGTTTGAAAATGTATAGAGAATGGAGAAGAGAGATGGGAGGCCAAGAGAATGTGTATGACATTTACTTACCCACTTTCCAGTCCTTAATGACCTTGACCTATAGTTAAAACTATGTAGGGTACAATCCCTGTGCTCACTATTTAGACATCCTATCTGTAGATCCCTTTCAACTAACAAACTTCCCTTCCCCTCAGCAAGCAACTCTATGCCTGTGCAGTAATCTGGAGATCTGTACTCCGAGCAAACTGCACATATAAATATCAAGAAGAAGAAAGACAATAGGGAGGCATCAGTGATACTGTTTAAGTGTAGAAGCAACAACATGAATTTTTTTTTTTTTTTTTTTTTTTTTTAAGAGACAATGAACGGAGGAAGGAAAAACACAGATAAAACAAAAAGGTCCATGTGCCTAAAGGCATCCTCCATTCATAAAATGTTTGTAACAACTGGATTTAAACATTTGTTGATTGTAAGTTTGTGGAAAGCAATTCGAGGGAAGTGAATTCCAAAGAGTAGTAGCTCTGGGGATAAATGAATTCTGATAAGCAGAAGTTCTGCATTGTGGAGGAGAAAGTGTAAATTCAGGGGCGCTCTCAGCTGCCCTAGTTCTACGGGGAAAGATGTGGAGAGGCGGCACAATTGAAGCAAGTTCCTCGGAACAATTGCTGTGAAAATATCTGTAGAATAATGCAAGGGATGCAACGTTTCTTCGTATGGCTAATGTAGGAAGGTTCCTGTGTGATTGCTCGGTTATTGATTAATCTAATAGCTTTATTTTGAATTTTGTCCAACTGCCTCAATGCAACCACTCCACTTCCACCCCACAGAGGTGAACAGTAATCCATCTGAGAGCGCACATGACTTTTATATATTACGGCCAACTGCTCGTCAGTGAAGAATTCTCGAACTCTGTACAGGAGTCCCAGTTTTTAGTTAGAGGCATTCTATTAGCAATGCTCCTAACATAATGTGTCCAGCTCAAGTTAGTAGTTAATGTTACACCGAGAATGTCAATACTAGGGGAAGTGGGAATATTTACATCATTAAAAAATATATGGGAGTCAGTGAGATTCTGTTGGTTAGAAAATTGAATGTACTTGGTTTTCTGTGCATTAAAGGAAACTAGATTCTCTTGTCCCCATTCATTAATTCTAGAAAGGTCCTGGTTCAGAGAAATTGCGATAGACAGAGATTTAGCAACGAGACGACAGAATGTGTAATGTGAAGAAGATGCTGGAGAAAATGTGGAGGAAGAGAAATGGGTAGGGGAGGGGAGCGGCGGTGAGGGGTAAAACAAAAACTGTCCCTTATACTATCCTTCTACTCTAAACTTTCCCTCCTACTAACGTTTCTGAGCCAGTACCGATTTAAAGGTCAGCCCTGTGGATCTACACGGTCTGCGGGCGGGTTCTAAAGAAGAAGAAGAAGAAGGACAAGAATATGAGGACCTGAAGCACTTTGTGTTACACTGCCCATCATACAGCGAGGTGAGAAGAATAAATCCAGCACTGCAGCAGCCCTACCAGGAGAAAGAAGACAACATCATTGGCAACCTGCTCTTCAACAACGAGGCCATAGAAGAAAATAAAACAACTATCTACAAATTTTGGAAGATTCGAAATTATAAAATATTAGATGCAATAATATAAAGAGAAAAGACCCAGACCGCAAGAAACAAAATACATCAGGAAGTGCCCATTTGAAGGCTATACTTCCGCCATACAGCTGAACTGAACTGATGGACCGACAGTTAGCTCATCGGTCTTTTTAGGCCTAGGTCCGGTAGAGTAAAATACATCATTGTTATTATGTTCCTTCCAACAACCAACTATACTCCTAAAATCGATTAATGCAATTTACAAACACATGTGGCAGTCCGTGGATTCGAATCCAGGATGCTCACACCGAAAATCAACACCTTATGCATTGCACCACGAAGACAGTTAAAGAATGGTGGACACTGCCTACGATTTATTATGCAACTTCGAATCCTGCATATCAATCTAAGCATGTACACACATCCCAACTGCAACTCACGTAGGCTATGCATATGTGAATGGAAAGAATTGAGATGTGGCCTGACCAAAGAATCACCACGTCTGCCCTCACTTCAACCTACATAATCAACGACACCCCAGCAGCAGTGGAAAGAATTTAGGAAGGATGTGTCTGGTGATCCTAGCTTTAAGGGGGGGTGACCTTCTTATTTTCTCTCCTTTTCTCTCTTTCTCTGGCTTGTATCCATTCGGCCCCATTCAGCCTACTGTTTTTAGACGTTTAATCCCATCCAGGTGTCGATTTCTTCCTGGCGAGCGATAGCGAGCCAGCATTGTATGGAGAAATTCGGCTTTGCCGGAGATATTTTTCTATCGAAAAATTTAAAAATTTAGCCTACTGTCAAAAACTTTGTTTAACATACAGTATGTGGAAAAAATCGACACCTGTATGGGGATAAACGTCTTAAAACAGTAGGCTGAATGGGGCCGAATGGATACAACCCAGAGAGAGAGAGAAAAAAACAACGAGGTGGGCCCCCTTAAATGTATTAACCCTTTCAGTACTTGCCGTCATTCTAACTATATTATGGTTATTGTTACACGAATGTATTCAGTTTAAAAAAGGCCTCCAGCAATTAACAGGTTTCGAACTACAGTATCTCACTCCACCGCTTTTACTACCACAGATCCTTCTTGAATCGTCTAAATGCAGCTAGAAAAAAATAAAAAGACGTCGCCGGTACAGAAGGGGTTAAAAGTAAGACTTGCATGATATGGGAGGGAATCAGAGGGTTAGTTGAGATAGATTTAACCCCCATGATTCGCTAAGGACCTTCTTAAACTGAATAAAATTGTCATAAGTTAGCCAGAACAAAGTTAAAATGCGTCCTTGTAAGCTGAAAGGGGTAAACAAACTAAAGAGTGGTATTCTTAAGGGGACATGGTTCCTTTTTCTGGCCTCCCTTCTCCCTCATGTTAAGCCCCATTAATGTTCACATTTTAAGATGTTTACCCCATTAGTTTGTCGATTTTAAGACCTGCCCCATTCTTTGTCAATATTTAGGTGTCGATTTTCTAATGGCAAACGATAGTGATCCTGTATTTTTTTAAGAATCGGCCGTCGGCCGATTCTCTATGTGAGTGAGGAAGATACAAGGCAGAACTGCCTGTAGCGAGTGCCTCCCCCAGAGTTGAAAGAGTGACAGGGGAAAATCAAGTGACGTTCGAGCCAAAATGTCTGGACACACGAAGTTTGAAGCAATTTAAGTCATAGGAAGAGGGAAAGACTGATTCTGGGAGAGAGTTCCAGAGCTCAGCTGTTGAATAAAGAATAGAAGAAAGACTGAGAATGACGTTTCACTCTTGGGTTGGAGAGTTGCACAGAGTAGGGTTGGGATTGTGTTGCAAGTTGAGTGCTACGTGCTCTAGTCAGTCAATAGTTCATAGTCTGTTGGTCAGCACTCACCCAGTCATACAGTAATACGCAATCAGTCAAAACCCAGTTAGTCATATTCAGTCAGTCACGAACACAATCATTCTCACACACACCCGGACAGTCACACATACAGTCACACCCATATTCAGTCACACACACCCGATTATCACACAAACAGTCACACGTATTCAGTCAGTCACACACAGTCAGTCAGTCACACAATATTTCTTAATCATTTGCCTACATAACACTATCATGTGTATGTAGATTTGAATGGCACTAACTAAATACCCTATACAACAAATATTAACTATGTTTAATACAGATTTTATTAGCACTAATACATTATAACAATTACACTTTTATATAAACGGTAACTCTTTATTCATGCATAATGGCATTCGTACGCATATAATTAAGTAATCCTCTTCGATTATCTATACAAAATACAAGTGAATATAATTAACAATCTGATCAATCAATAAACGATGAACGGTCACGCTAATAAGTCATGTCTCAGTTGTCATTACTTTTGGCTTGCTCTGCGCTGTATTAATGTCTGTCAGATGTTGAATAGGGAGGGTAAGTGTAGGAACATGTTATTATATCTCACTTGATATGAAGAAATGAAGCTTGGATATTGCTGATACCAATTATTGATCAAAATATAATTGGTGCCAAGACATCACTTATTAACGCGACTGTACATTCCCTATGTAGCAAGTATTATATATGTCTAATAGGATATAAATTGCACCAATATACTGTATATAGCCTACTAATTTATTATTTATGTAATCCATAACTCTTTATTCTTTCACACTGACATTCGTACACATATAATTAAGTAATCCTCTTCGATTATCTATACAAAATACATTTAAATATAATTAACTATCGTATCAATCAATAAACGATGCACTTCGTAAATATAAATATATATAACTAATAAGAAAAGACAAGGGAATATTGGGTAAAAATAAATATCTCTAAGTAATGCCGGGTTGGGGTACGGTAGGTAGGGGGAGGGGGTGGGTTGAGAGGGAACTGAGCTCAGACTAAGGGTTGCCCGCCCGTCCGCCCAAAATCACGCCCTTAAATATTAAAGCTACGACATTCTAACTTGTCGCAATCGACTTACTGTATCTTTTGACCCTTGTTTGGTAAAGTTTTTTGTAGCAATTTTAATATCAGCCTCGAATTCCGTCTGGTTTGGCGGCAAATTGCATTTTTCCATGCAAAATATGGCATGCCCGTAACTTTTGCATTTTTTGAGCTACGGGGTTGAAACTTTGACACCATATGCATAAATATATTTTGAGAAATGTTTTTTTCACTTTTTCGAAATTTTTATTTTTAATGAAGTTATTGGACATTAAGCCCTATTTATTTTATTAATTACCTGTAGATCGGTAGATTACGTAAATATTATGTCTTTGTTATCAAGCAATACACATATGTTAAATAAAACAATTGTATATTACAAATTAATAATATATATATGTCGTAGATATGTATTATATAAGCACAATATATTATACCCTAGATACTCACACGTTTGTTACACAGCATAGTGAGTCAGTCACAACTTATGTTACATGTTTAGTTATATACTGTACAATCAGTTAGTTATACTCAGTCAAGCAATCAGTTAGTCAACCAGTTAGTCACAATTATATACATAGTTAGTTACAGTCAGTTAGTTACAGTTATAAACACACAGTCAATTACACCCAGTCAATCAATCAGTTAGTTATAAACACAGTCAGTTACACCCAGTCAGTCAGCCATGAGTTATTCAGTTATAAACACATCGTTAGTTATAAACAGTCAGTTACACCCAGTCAGTCAATCAGTTAGTTATAAATACACAGTCAGTTACACCCAGTCAATCAATCAGTTAGTCACACAGTTAGTTATAATCATACAGTCAGTTACACCCAGTCAATCAATCAGTTACTCAGCCAGTTAGTCACACAATTAGTTATAAACACAGTCAGTTACATCCAGTCACTCAATCAGTTAGTCAGCCAGTTAGTGACAAAGTTAGTTATACACACACAGTCAGTTACACCCAGTCAATCTGTTCTTCATCCTTCCCTCATCCTATGACTTGAATTGCTTCAAACTCCGTGTGTCCAGACATTTTGGCTCTAAAATTCCTTGATTTTGGCCCTGTCACTCTTTCAACTCTGGGGGAGGCACTCGTCACAGGCAGTTTTGCCTTTTGTCTCCCTCATCAACATAACAAAACAAAAATCAGTTAGTCAGCCAGTTTGTCACACACTTTTGTTTGTCCTATGTGTATGAAGGAGACAAAAGGCAGGCTGCCCTGTAACGAGTGTCTCCCCCAAATTTAACTGGCTGACTAACTGACCACTTTCTCCCTCATGTTTAGCCCCATTAGTTTTCAGATGTTAAGATGTTTTCCCCATTAGTTAGTCGATTTTAAAACCTTTCGCCCCATTTCTTCGTCAATATTTAGACCTTTCGTGCTATTTAGGTGTCGATGTTTTCCCTGGCGAACGATAGTGAGCCTGTAATGTTGGAAGAACCCACAGAGTAACTATACCGTGGAAGAACCGGCCTTCGGCCGAGAAAATTTTCTACCGAATAATGTACAAATTTATCTAGAAGGGGGATCTAAAGGATGTTTTTTTTTTTAATTATTTGATGGAGGTCTAGGGAGGAAACTAGAAAAATAATGAATACATGCAAAAATCGCCCAAGAAGTGAACCATCCCCCCTTAATATGGGCAACTGTACATACTAATTATGCATTACATAATTTGACTCTCACAGCTGCCTCACTTCATCTGTTTTATGGCGAGGTTGATATCGATGCCAGTGTTTCGATTTAAAAAGCAAATATCCCTGCATCACGAGTCCTATATGAGGCTCACAACACCTTCCAAATACATAATTTAAAATAGACTATGTGCTGTGAACGTCCTAAGCCTAAAGGTAATGCGGAAGTTGATTATTTAACTATAATAGAATTCTAACAAGACTCTTGGATCGGTGGGTAGGGCGTGGTTCAATGTGACGTTATTATTCAGTGCTGACCTTCGACTGGAAGGGACAGGACGTTACGGTGTTGGCTCTTCGTATTTCACCGTATATAAGGTGTGTATGGGGAACTGTTCGTGTAGATATGGGTGTGTTTTGACATTCTATGGATGCTAAGGTGGTCATACATGTAATTTATTTGATTAATATAGGACAATTGTGGACTTATGAGTGTTGAGCCGGTTCATGGGAGTCATGTCGTCTGCATATATTCTAACATCTAGTAATTACGGGACTACCGTTGACTCCAGGACATTTAGGTAATTATTATGTTCTATCCAACAACCAACTCTACTCCCAAAATCGATTAATGAAATATTACAAACACATGTGGCAGTCCGTGGATTCGAACCCAGGACGCTCACACCAAAAATCAACACAACACAACACGTGGCATTGCGCCACGAAGACAGTTAAAGAATGGTGGACACTGCCTACGATTTATTATGCAACTTCGAATCCTGCATATCAATCTAAGCATGTACACACATCCCAACTGCAACTCACGTAGGCTATGCATATGTGAATGGAAAGATCAATTAATGGGGCCTTAACCACTAGGGAAGTCCTCTCGATAAATTACTCCTGAAACAATATAACAGAAACAATTTGGTGTGTGTATATAGGGTTGGTGAGGTGTGTGACTATAGAGGGGGTCATTAACTCATAATTTAAGGTGCAAACTAGCGAATGAGGTAACCGCTGGGGGGCCCCCCCCCCCCTCCCTCTCTCAATCCTCTCCTTTCCTCCCCCTTCTCTCCTCTCTTTCGTCCCCTTTCCTCCCCCTTCTCTCCCCTTTCGTCTCCTTTCGTCTCCTTTCCTCCCATTCTCCTCCTCCTCCTCTGTCTGCTATGGCATCAGATCCCCCCTCTCCTCTCTTCTCCCTGACCCCCTGCCCCTCCTCTCCTCCCTACCCCCACCAGTTTCCCTCCCTTCCCTACATCCCCTCTCGTGCTCAATTCAGAATTTTTGGTATATATATATAATTACACAGTATAATTATGAACTGTAAATCTAAGTATGTTTTTATTGGCTTAGGTCTATACTATGATTTACATGCTGCCTTAACACGTGATCCTACCTCCCCCAAACTTCTCTTTCTCTCTTACACACTCACTCTCGCGCGCTCCCCCCCCCCCCCCTCCCCTCCCCTCCATATCTCTCTCTCTCTGTAGGGTCCCTCTAGGTCCGGATGTTTAAGGAGAGATTAACACGGTCGGGGCTCAGTTGGGGGTCTTGTGGGACAGCATGCGTGTTTAAAAACAAAACACTAAAAACAATCTGATCAAGGTCTATAACGCTCAATAAAACAATCAAATCAAATCAAATTCTCTCTCTCTCTCTCTCTCGTTTAGCCTGTAGGGGTATTATTTTCTCTTCTGCATACACTACACTATGTTGTAGATAATAATTGGTAATTTTTAATAAGTATCACGTTATATTAAACCCACACCAAACCCCCACCTCCACCCCCACCACTCGCGGGTGGCACCTTTAACCTGATTTTTTGTATTTCTGTCCTTTTCTCTCTTTCTCTGGCTTGTATCCATTCGGCCCCATTCAGCCAACTATTTTAAGACGTTTATCCCCATCTAGGTGTCGATTTCTTGCTGGCGAGCGATAGCGAGCCAGCATTATATGTAGAATTCCGGCTTCGCCGGAGAAATTTTTCTATCGAAAAATGTACAAATTTAGCCTGCTGTCAAACAAAAATAAAAATTATGCTGGCTCGCTACCGCTCACCAGTAAAAAATTGACACCTGGATGGGGATAAACATCTTAAAACAGTAGGCTAAATGGGGCCAAATGGATACAAGCCAGAGAAAGAGAGAAAAGGACAGAAATAACAAAAAGCAGGTCACCCCCCTTAAGCCCTTCTCTACCGGCGACGTCTTTTTCATTCGATTTCAGCTACTTTCAGACAATTTCATGAAGCTTGAGAAGCACGTAGGGTAGCTAAAAGGATTAATTGAGATAGTCTGTAGTAGGCTTTTAATGGGTAGACGTCCTTCCTAACCTGATAACAATCGTTTATTAGTTGCCAGAATATAATGAAGAGTACATCACCGATACTACAGAAGGGGTTAAGGGGAGATTTCCACCGGGAGGATTTTTTTTTTCTGGACCCCTTTCTCCCTCATGGTTAGCCCCATTGCTTTTGAGATTTTAAGACGTTCGCCCCATTAGTTTGGCGATTTTAAGAACTTTCACCCCATTTATGTAACTTTTAAGACCTGTCGTCCCATTTGTGTCAATTTTTTCCTGGCGAGCGATAGCGAGCCTGTAATTTAAGAGGAACCGGCCTTCGGCCGGGAAATTTTTCTACCGAAAAATGTACAAATATATTTTGAAGGGGATCCTATTTTTTGTTTTTAAAGTCTAGGAAGGAAACTAGGCAAATAATAAATACATGAACAAAACAAAATCGACCAAAAAAGTATCCATCTCCCCTTAATGAATGTTTACTGTATTAGAAACCTGACTATATTACTAATGATTTTATTTCTTCCTTCCAGAATGTGTGGGTTTTGGTGCTACCTCCCCAACTACCAACTACCACGACTACAACCAGATACCACAACTACCACGGCTACCACCAGATACCACAACTACCATCACTACTACTACGGCTGCCACGAATACTACCACTAATACTACCTCTACGGCTACCACAATTACCGCCAATACCATTATAACCACCACGACTACTATCCCCACGGCTACTACCACCAAAATGGTTACCACTATAACCACGACTATGACCACGGCTACCACAACTATTACTACGACCACAGCTACTACTACCACGGCTGCCACCACCACTACCACGATCTCTACCACAACAACTACCACCACTATTACCACGATTAACCGTAGGTAAGTTAATGATCCTTTGATAGAAGGCTAAGTAGAATTTAACCCTTTGAAGAATATGACGCATTTTAGCAGTTTTTTTGGCTATCATTAGACGATTTTATACAGCTTAGGAAGGATCTGTTGGAATTATTAGGGTAAAGACTATCTCAACCCTCTGTCTTCCATAAACCCTTCGTAATTTGAATAAAATCGTCTAATAATAGCCAGAAAACGGAACAGAAATGCATAATCGGATCTACAGTAGGCCTATATTTGTGTGTCATCTGAAACGGAGTACCGGTAGACAAACGGAGTACCGGTAGACAAACGGAGTACCGGTAGACAAACGGAGTACCGGTAGACAAACTGAGTACCGGTAGACAAACGGAGTACCGGTAGACAAACGGAGTACCGGTAGACAAACGGAGTACCGGTAGACAAACTGAGTACCGGTAGACAAACCAGTAGAAATATGTAATAATAAATATATAATAACAAACATTAACTTAAGGGGAGGCAGACCGTTTTTCTGGACCCCCTTCTCCCAAATAGTTAGCCCCCCTTGTTTTGAGATTATAAGACGTTCGGCCCATTAGTTTGGCGATTTTAAGAGGAAGCGGCCTTCGGACGGAACATTTTTCTACCGAAAAATGTACAAATCTATCTTGAAGGGGGGTCTAGGGGGTGTTTTTCTAAGCTTGACGGAGGTCTAGGGAGGAAACTAAAACAAATATATGAATAAATGAATTAATATACCAAACAAACGGTCAGTCTCCCCTTAAAAAATCAAGGTTTAGAGTGCGTGGATAGTCAGTACTTGGGAGATTTCCACTTAAGGGAGTTTTTTCTTGACTCCTTTCTCCCTCGTGTTTAGCCCCATTGATTTTCTAATTTTAAGACGTTCGCCCCATTATTTTGATGATTTTAAGAACGTTCAACCCATTTCTGTCAATTTTAAGACCTTTCGTGCAATTTAGGTGTCGATTTTATCCTGGCGAGCGATAGCCAGCCTGTAATTTAAGAGGAACCGGCTTTCAGCCGGGACATTTTTCTACCGAAAAATGTACAAATTTATCTTGAAAGGGGCTCAAGGGGGTGTAATCTTAAGCTTGAAGGATATCTAGGAAACAAACTAGAAACCTCCCCTTAAAATACTACATACATCTTTTATATTACGTTTTTCGTTTGTTATAGATCAATCTGAGACAGAATGTATAAATATGTAGCACATTGCGTAAATACAAAATAATTTTACCAATTACCGGTACTTAGTTACAAATGGACTTTCAAATTTGTGACTGAAAATTTCGATTCTTGGCTCAGGGAAGGCGAATTTGGAGAAACTGACACAAGTCCAGCAAAGAAATAAGTAGAGAAGACAGTCTAAAATGATGTGGTAAATCGATTGGTGTAGGTTAGAAAGGTGTAGCGTTAATTTTGGGCGTAGTAAATTCGGGCGTTTTGGGACGTTATTGGGCTGGACTTGGGCCAGGCTGCCAGACTGGGCCAGAGCACGGGGATCACCAAGTCCTTTATTATTTGTATTATTCGGTTATTACTGAATAATATTTATTTTTTAAGGGTGTTTATGAAACGGAATATATTATTGAGTGCATATTTGTGTGAATAAACCACTAATTTCAACCACATTTACTTATAATTCACGTTTTATGAATAAAGCGGCACTAATTTATTCGTAACTTTCTTAAAATACAAACATTTAAAAATCTGAAAAACCCATTTCTAGAAATAAATCGAACTGCCTATTGTCAAAGTCTCAACCTTGTAACTCAAAAACTACAAAAGTTACTGGACTTCCAAATTTGTGACTGAAAATTTCGATTCTTGGCTCAGGGGAGGCGAATATGGAGAATCTGACACCAGTCCAGGAAAGGAAAAAGTTTAAAATGATGCAGTAAATCCATTGGTGTAGGTTAGAATGCTGTAGCGTTAATTTTGGGTGTGGTAATATCGGGCGTTGTAGGTGTTTTTGGGCGACTCAGGCAGCCAGCCAGCCCCAGGACCAACACGCGAGCTACCGTTCTCTATACAACCCAGTTCAGTAGAGACGTTTAAATGCAACTCGGTTCTTTTGTACTGTCAACATAGCCCGCAATATTATTGATAATTAGACATAATCAGAAACTTTATAACTATTCCTTTCATTATTGATGCTTGATAATTACCATCGTATTTCGTTGCTTACCTCGCATTACTGAAAAACATTCCATTTGTGGAAAATAGTAGTTTTATTTATTATTTATGTGAGCTCTCATCTTGGTAATCTATTGCCCAAATTAATTTATTGTTTATTGTTTTCAGGATCTGCTTGTGGACTCTGCCAGCTCTACGAAACTGCCAACACCATCACCATCACCATCACCATCACCATCACCATCACCGAATGATGGACTCGCCACAACCTATCAACTGTCTGGGGTGAGTTACTGCCTCATAATATTCTGTGCACGACAAGTAGGCCAATAATCAGTTTTCATTTCCACAATTTGAATGTTAAAAAGTTTACTAGAAATATGCATCATAATCGTCGCTTAATAATTAGTATCTTATATCCATATGTTAAGTAACTGTTGAACATTCAAAGACAAAACTAATTACTGGCCTACTTGTCGTGAACAAAGTATTGTTTAATTTATTATATATGATCTCAGCGCTTGTCAATCTATTGCCCAAATTAATGTTTTGTTTCTTGTTTTTCAGGATTGGGGTAACTGCCTGTGGACTCTGCCGGTTGCTGCTAGAGACTGCCCACGCCACTACGATTCAAGGGGAGTGATAGTTGTGTTTTGTTTGTAGTTAGTTGTTGTTAGTTGTTGTTGTTGTTGCTGTTGTTGTTGTTGTTGTTCCTCCCTAAGCTGCCTGGCCGAACAGCCCCAAGGCCCTGAGCAAGGCCGAGGCCATAACCGAGCGCCCCCACAGAACCCTCCCTGCCGACCACAATAAAGCCTGGGTGACCGAAGCCACTCCATGGCGGGGAGCTGAGGAGGGTGCGGAAACGCCCGGGAAACCAAAGACCCACCCAGGGCCCTGTGCCCCTCAGCAATTATGAAGAGAATGTTGAGGGGCAAAGGAAAAATGTGACGCTTTGGCTGCCAATCTTGGTAGATTGGGAGGTCAATCCACGGAAGAGACGCCGTCACTTGAGATCTAGAAAATATATAAGTAAACGGAACAATCAGAGTAAGCTATGGGTATGGCAGAGATCGCTCAGTTCTCACTCTGATAGACCAGCCCATCACCACATGACTAGAACCCAATCCTCTCAGCATCAGCTAGGAAAGGCCCTAGTTGTAGTTAGTTGTATGGTATGAATGCTGCGTGTTAGGTTAGAGGTCAGCTTAGGTGTAGGGTTAGCTTAGGTGTAGTCGTAGTTCGTAGTCGTAGTTGCATGGTATGAATGGTGTGTGTTAGGTTAGGCTAATCTATTTTTCCCTTTTCAGATGAGATAGGTCTTATTACTTTTACTAATCTTTGCTATTCTGTATTACTTCACAGTTTTGTTGTTTTGATGATGACCCCCTTCCCCCCTGAGTTGGTCGCCCCTCCTTCAGCTTCAATATTTTCCTTTGCTTTAATTTAATGACTGTTTGCCTTTAACGTAGCTTATATATATTCCGCCATTGTACCGGGTCAAATAATATCTTTGCATCACTTGAATTCATTACTCTTGTATTTGCTTTAACGTTAACTTATGATATACTGTATACACACCGCTTTTGTACCGCGTATAATATTGTTATATATCGTCTTTGTCACGCGAACTTTACTTAAACAAAAAAAACGAACTTATATCTTTTATTGATCACTTTATTGTAAGCTATGACTTTTATAACTGATGAAAACTTAGAAAAATAGTTTTCAATTATAAATAAAGTTCCAATATATGGACTTAGAAACAAAAAAGAACGAAAATATGAAACTATACAAATAAAAGAGAACCCAGAAAAAATAAACTGACTTAGAATATGAAGAGAACTTAAATCAAATTTAATTAACTTACAAAAAACTATACTTGAAAAACTTAGCCCCATGCTAAGAAAAAGTACTTATTACTTATACAAAATATTGAACTTGAAAATTGACGAAATATGAAGAGAACCAAGATAATTAACTTTTAGAAAAAATTATACTTGAGAACTAACTTATGAAATTTGAAACAGGAGAAACAAAAATAACATATTAAAAAGAGCATATATCAACTTAGTATTTTATTGATCAGATTCAGACATACATTTGTATATACTGTAATAACAAAAACAAAACTGTACCTACAGAATACAGATATCATACTTTGAATACTTATATTATACCAGTAAAGGTATGTATTATATATATAAAAAAAATCTTTTATATTACGCACTTAAAGTGCTTCATAAAACAATATGCAAATTTAGTGCACGCCTTATTTGCAACTTGGCTCAGTGATCATGGTGTAACTTATTGTTCAGTACATCATTTGCCCAATTATTGTCCAGTAATTTTCTTTGGGAAGTAGCCTACATCTTTACAATCTTCCATTAATTTCGTAATAACCATTGAGCTTTTGGAAATTTTTCATATAGCATTATTTTGGATTTTAAGCCTTTACTATTGAGTTTCATTGGCAATGCAACTTGGCATTTCTTAATTTTGATTTCAGTTTAACATTTTTTTTTAAGTAATGCTTTTAAGTAATACTTCTATAATCTTTTTAATTTTCTTAAGTGTACGGTCCTTTACATTTCTTACTTCTCGGGTATAATCCAGTTCATCATCTAAGTTAAGATCTAGTAGTCTACACCACCACTATCCTATCTCCCACCAGGCAGTACTGAGGTAAGCCTGTCTTAACTATACTCGGTTTCTGTTCAGCTGACGGTAAATTTAATCCTTTGAGAGCCGATTTCTCGATAATTAATGGAAAATATTAAACTACGATGTCTCTGCATCATATTAAGACTAAGTTTATATATTTAGCACCATATTTCACTAAAACATCTTCAAAATAACAAATCTTGTTGGGAACTTTGCAATATACCGTCAGTTGAAAAGAAAGACTAGCTAATATATAATCTAACCATAATATTATTATTAAGTTGTGTTTATTACTTTTGAAACTAGCTTATGTATAGTGTGTAGCTTTTGGGGGAAGGTTGGTTTCTA
Source organism: Paralithodes platypus (assembly GCA_032716605.1). NCBI lineage: Eukaryota > Metazoa > Arthropoda > Malacostraca > Decapoda > Lithodidae > Paralithodes > Paralithodes platypus. The sequence continues at coordinate 13,498,125 of CM064530.1, forward strand.
TAAGTTGTATCTCTTAACCTTGGGTACACCCAGGTATACCTGGGTCAGCTCAGTTCAGTCTAGATGTGAGGCTGGATGGGAAAATATTGGAACAAGTAGAGTGTTTTAAATATCTAGGAGGAACGATAAGCAGGAGTGGAGGTATGGAAATGGAGGTAAAACAGAGAGTGTGTGAAGGAAGGAAGGTTTTCGGAGCAATGGGAAGTATGTGGAAGACGAGAAATCTCGGAGTGAAAGTAAAAAGTGCACTGTATCAAGGAATTGTTGTGCCAACAGTGATGTTTGGGGCTGAGACATGGGCTCTGAAGAAAAAGGAGAAAAGAGGGCTGGATGTGATGGAGATGAGCTGCTTGAGGAGTATGTGTGGAGTTACTCGTAGAGACAGATTGAGGAATGAAGAGATACGTAGGAGAGTGGGGCAGCAGGAACATTTGTCAGCCAGAGTGGACAGAAGGGTGCTGAGCTGGTATGGTCATGTTGAACGAATGGGAGATGAAAGGCTTACAAAGAGAATATGTGAGTCAGGCACAAGGGGAGATAGAAGGGCAGGAAGACCCCCATTGAGATGGAGAGACTGTGTAAGAAAAGCTTTGGATGATAGAGGAATGACTATAGATCAGGCAGGGGAAGTGGTGGTGGACAGGAGTGAATGGAGAATGCTTGTGAATAGTTGAGTGAACACGTGGTCATTTGGAGTAAGGGGTCGGGCTTAAGTTGGACTAAATAATAGTCCATCAGGCGCCTGGCCCGGGGAGACAATTAATATGAAGGGTGCGCCTGGAAATGTGGTGGGAGGGATTGTGGCTTTGGCTCCGCTGCATGTCTGCCTGCCGAGATCGGAACCTCTCCGGGTGGTCGGGGGCCGGGGGAGTGCTGGAGCGACCTTGGTGACCCTGGTCTCTGGGTCTTCTCCTGGGTGACCTGGATGTGTGTGAGTTTGTGCTTTTTGTCTGTGTTTGTTCGTTGTTTTGTGTTGTTTTTGTGTTTTCCCTGTTCTTGCTCTGTCTTGAGTCGGCTACCCCCAAAATGGGGATTGGGCCTGAGCATATGGATGGATGGAGCTCAGTTTTCCCGAGTCTCTGTACCTAGGTGTACCTGGGTCGACCCAGTCCCAGTGGATGTTTTCGCGTGCCAGTGACGTCATCTGGGACTGGGTATACCTGGGTAAAGTCAGCCCTGGGGACCGAGTTAGGCTGGTTTGACCTGGGTGATGTTGACGTCACTTATGACAACAAACAAGATGGCGGAAAATGTCGGGTACGGTGAAGAGCTCGTCCTCAGTGATGAGAGTGCTTGGCATTTTTCACAAGCTCTTGGAGTTTTTGCCCGGACCATGCGATCTTGGAAGTTTTAGTAGGGATCTAAGATTTATTTTGGGGAGTTAATATTGTTGATTTTGAGGGGATATACCCTTTCCTTGTCTAACACATTGTTGTGTTGTTGTTATTTATCATATATTGCATGTACAGTATTTAAATAATGTTTCGCATGCCATCATAACATTCAGAATACAGAAACATAGGTAGGAAATCCTCTATCAGTGCCTCTTTATTGGAACAGCCATATTGAAATCTCAGCCAATCCGAGAGCTGTAACCCGGCCTGGGTAAAGTCAGGCTCAATTTTCCCCATCTTTAGGTCAGACCTGTCTTCAAATCGCGAAAACGCGCCTTATCTCCCTAAATAAGCATTATTAAATAAAAGTTAGTTAATATAAATTATGTGTATTTATACCCCTTACGTGTCTATATAAGTTTGACTAATCTAACTTAAGTAGTTTGGAAGTAATTAATGATTTCTGGGATTCAAGGTGCCAAGTAGCCATATTCCCTTCACGATTGCCCATTTTCTTTGAACACGGGTGTTTGAGAGAGTTGCTTCTTTTTGTTTCGTCTTTATGTTGTGGGGTGGCTCGCTGCGGGCAATGCGGGTCTATACCAAACAATATAATTATGCAATTATTCCCAACATTATTTTACAAGTTTATCAATAACGAAGTGAATCTTAAGCTGAAAAAGAATGATCTTGTTCTCATTTCCTCAAAAATACACGAATAATCTATAAGGCACGTGTTGTAGCCCTCGACCAGTAATCTATAAGGCACCTGGCACGTGTTGTAGCCCTCGACCAGTAATCTATAAGGCACGTGTTGTAGCCCTCGACCAGTAATCTATAAGGCACGTGTTGTAGCCCTCGACCAGTAATTAATCTACTGCCAGACGTTTGGATCCCGGATGAGGTGGCCACGAATTAATCTCGCTAATCATCAGTAACCGAATTAAGAGAAGTACGGTGTAGTGATATAAAGACGTCCAAATTCAAAAGAGGTGTTATTATGAATGTATTACGATATATGTGTTTATTACCATAGCCTATTTGAATAATATAACTTATTATACCTGTTTATTTTCAACTGACGGTAAATTGCAAAGTTCCCATCAAGATTTCTCAGTTATTTTGAAGGTTTTGTAGTGAAAAATGGTGCTAATTATATAAACTTGGTCTTAATATGATGCAGACATATAGTAGTTTCCCATTTGTCCATTAGTTATCAAGAAATTAGCTGCTAAGGGATTCAATTTACCGTCAGATGAAATGAAACCGAGTATAGTGATATCCCAGAGAGTGGTAGAGCAGCGATCTAGCCTCGCTCCCCGGGCTCACTCAACCCTTGTATTGCGTTGAAAGCAGAGACAACCCCCCCCCCCCCCACCCCCAACACACACACCATACATCCCTCTACCCCCCTTGTTCTCTCGTTTTCTCGTTCTCTCTATCTATCTATCTATCTATCTCTCTCTCTCTCTCTCTCTCCCCCATCCTCCTTCAATGATGGGGGAAGCTATTAAGATCGGACAACTGTTCATCCCGTGGCCATTTTGGAGACAAAAACATAGATGTTCATATATAATTATCTTATGCATTAAAAATAAGGGTGGAGAGGTTGCAGGAGGAGGAAGTCAGGGAGGAGTACAGGAGAGCAGTGGAAAGACGACTAGGTGGGTTCGACCTGGAAGTTATGGAGGAAGTGGAGGAGATGAGCAAGGTGTTTAAGGATGAGATCTGTGCAGCATGTGAGGAGGTGTGTGGAGTGAGGAGAAGAGGGAGGGGAGTGAAAGGTACAGCATGGTGGACAGAAGAGGTAAGAATAGCTGTGGAAGAAAAGAAGAAAGCATATAGAGAGTGGTTGGGTAGTAGAGGGAATGAAGATTCCGAGAGACAGAAACGAGCGAGGTACGTGGAGAGTAAGAGGGTGGTGAAGAGAGTAGTGAAGGAAAGTAAGAAGAGTAGATGAGGAATTTGGAAGGAATCTGAGTGTAAAATGGAGGGAGAGTAAGAAACTGTTCTGGAAAGAAGTCAAGAAAGTTAGGGAAGGTAGCAAGGGAAACAGTAAGGGTGTGAAAGATAAGAATGGGAGAATGCTAGCCGAGAAGCAAGAGAGAGTCGAAAGATGGAGGGAGTACTTCAGTGAGTTGCTAAATGAAAGGAATGAAGAGCCAGCAAACATAGCTGGATATGGTATGGGAGGGAGAAGAAGAGAAGTAGTGGAGGAGGAGGTGGGGATCAGGAGGTCAGAAGTGTGGGAAGCCATGAAAAGAGTGAAGTTGGGGAAAGCACCAGGAACAGATGGAGTGTGTGGGGAAATGTTGAGGTATGGTGGTGAGATAGTGATAGAATGGGTATGGAAAATGTGCAAACTAGCATGGGAGAAGGGCAGTGCACCCGATGACTGGAAGACTGGCATAATAGTCCCCCTATATAAGGGCAAAGGGGAAAGAGGAGTGTGTGGTAACCACCAAGGAATATGTCTTCTAAGCGTAGTAGGGAAGGTATACAGTAGGGTAGTGATTGAGAGAGTGAGAGTGAGAACGGAGAAATGGATAGGCGACGAGCAGGGAGGTTTTAGGAAGGGAAGAGGATGTGTAGATCAGATTTTTACCCTGAATTGTGTTGTGGAGAAGTATCTGGAGAAGAAACAAAAGGTGTATGTTGCCTTTATTTACTTGGAGAAGGCCTATGACAGAGTGGATAGAGAAGGTTTGTGGAAAGTACTTAGAATATACGGAGTAGAGGGCAAGTTGCTGAAAGCAGTGAAGAGCATTTATGAGGGTGCAAAGGCGGCAGTACGTGTGGAGAGTGAGCAGAGCGAGTTCTTTGACCTGAATGTTGGTTTGAAACAGGGGTGTGTGATGTCCCCGTGGTTGTTTACTGTATATATGGATGGAGTTATGAAAGAAATACTATCAAGAGCAGTGGATGTTGGTGTATCGCTGAAAAGGGAGGGAATTGAGTGGAAGCTACCTATACTGCTGTTTGCGGATGATACAGTTCTGATGAGTGATAATGAATGGGAGTTGCAGGGTCTGGTAAATGAGTTTGGAACAGTGTGCGAAAAACGGAATTTGAAGGTAAATACGGGGAAGAGCAAGGTTATGGTCTTCGAAAGGGGTGAAGTCACAGAGTGTGAGGTGAAGCTGAACGGTCAGGCTATGGAGATCGTCAACTCTTTTAAGTATCTGGGCAGTGTGTTGAGTAAAGATGGGACTATGGATGAAGAGGTGCGGGAGAGGGTACAACAGGGGAAGAGGGTTGTAGGAACGCTAAAAGCAGTAACAAGAAATAGGGTGGTCAGTATGGAAGTGAAGAAGTCCTTGCATGACAGTGTGATAATCCCGACACTGACTTACGGAAGCGAAGCATGGACGTTGGTTGAGAGACTCAGACCAAGAGTGAGAGCAGTGGAAATGAATTACTTAAGGAGTGCGTGCGGAGTTACATGGAGGGATAGACAGACTAATGAGGAAGTAAGAAGGAGGTGTGGTGTGGAGGTAGATGTGCTGGAAAGTGTGAAAAGGAACAACTTGAGATGGTTCGGCCATATGGAACGTATGGAAAGCGAGAGAATGACTAAGAGGGTGTACGAGAGCGAGGTGGAGGGACAGAGGGGGAGAGGTAGACCGAATATGAGGTGGAAGGATGGAGTGAGGAACTACATGAACGAAGGCGGTGCTGGTTGGGGGGAGGGGCGTCGACTGACTGGGGACAGAGGTGCATGGGGGCGGTTCGTTCGTGGCCACCCCTTCGGGGATCGCGGCGTCAGGCAATAGATAGATAGATAGATTAAAAATAACGATAGTTCTCTGTCTGAAGGTACAGTCGGCCAAATAAGTGATGTCGCGGCACCAAGTATACTGTATTTCGATCAATAATTGGTATCAGCACTATCTAAGCATTAACGAGTGAGATATAAAAACATGTTCCTCTCTTTACACACCCTATTCAACATCTAACAGACATTAATACAGCACACAGCGAGCAAAACGTAATGACAGTGGCGACAAGACTTATTTGGCCAACTGTACCATACACATTATTATTATTATTCTAACTTATTCATTGCTGACATTAATAAAAAAAAAAAAAAATCCCATATCCTTGTATATTACTATTTAATAAGTAAAGGAAGTAATCGTTTAATGTCCTCTTGAATTATAATTATTTTTGTGTTTAGTGTTGTATTATTAGTACCAGCTGTTTGTAATTACATTACTGATGGGTAAGGGTCATTACAATACGTTGTAATAAACTAATATTTATTCATATGTAAACACTTCATACAATAAGTAAATCATAATACAAATTACACGAATAAATAAAAAAATAAATTAAATAGATACATACAGTAGGCATAAATAATAGATACATACAGTAGGCCTACATAAATAATAGATACATACAGTAGGCCTACATAAATAATAGATACATACAGTAGGCCTACATGATAGATACATACAGTAGGCCTACATAAATAATAGATACATAGGCCTACATAAATAATAGATACATACAGTAGGCCTACATGATAGATACATACAGTAGGCCTACATAATAGATACATACAGTAGGCCTACATAAACAAAACAATAAAATAATGTCTAATTAAAAACACTGACGTCAATATTTTATTTTATTTTGAATTTCAATACACCATTTTATTCAGCTTAGGAAGGAGCTGGAGAAGGCGAAGGGTCTTTCCTAAGCTGAACCAAATCGATTATTGTTATCCCGACTAAAGGATCATGACGCGTTTTGGCAGTTTATTCTGGTTATTGTTAAACGATTTTATCTACTGTAGGTTAGGAAGGGTAGATGGAAGTCAGAGGGTTAATTAAGGCAGTCTTCATCCTTTTCATTCCCACTGATCCTTCCTAAGCTGTACAAAATCGTTAAGGAAAAGCCAGAATAAACTGTCAAACGCTTCATGATCGTCAAGGGGTTGGTGTTTCGTTTAGTTTCGAAGCAGGGTCATAGTGGTGTTATTGAATCATCTCGCGCCCGTCTTGCCATTAACCCCTTCTGTACCGGCGACGTACTTTTTAACTGTATTCTGGCTACTATTAGACGATTTTACTCAGTTGCTTAATTAAGGGCCTCCAACGAATTAACAGGTTTCGAACTATCTCACTGAACCCTTTTCACCACCACAGATCCTTCTTCAACTGCACAAAATCGTCTAAATATAGCTAAAGAAAAATGATAAAGACGTTGCGGTACAGAAGGAGTTAACCCTTTGAAGATTATGACGCAGTTTGACCATTTATTCTGGCTATTATTAGACGATATTATACAGCTTAGGAAGGATGTGTGGGGGTTGTACAGGTAAAGACTATCTCAATTAACCATCCGACTTACAAGTGAACTCTGGAACTCCCTCCCTTTATCAATCTTTCCTTCATCCTATGACTTAAACTACTTTAAACTTCGTGTGTCAAGGCATGTTGACCCCAATGTCTCTTGAATTTGGCTCTGCCACTCTTTTGGCTTTGAGGAGACACTCGTTACAGGCAACCTGTTTTTTGTCTCCTTCATACTTCATACACAAAGAAATTTTGTCTTAGGCTACCCTTCTTAATCTGAAATGCGTAATCGAATCTTGAAAGGGTTATTTGAAAGTAGACCTAAAATTAATAATCTTAATAATTCTTATGTTTACTGTATAATATATTACTGTAGGCCTATATAAAGAAAAATAATATGTACTTTAAATATACTGTATATATGTGGACAAAATGTGTTAGTAATTGTAGTAATATATAACTAATGAATCAAATTGTGTTTCAGATTCGTGTGTTTTGAAGCCGAGCCTGTGTTCATGGTTCGAGTCCCTAGATTAACAGAGTATGTAGTCGTAGAGGTTCCGGCCGCCATCTTTATTCCATACTCACTGCCTGCCAAGAACTCTTTTCAGTCAGGGTACATTGATGGATAGTAATATAGAAATAAGTATAAATGTTAATAGAATAAACATCATATGCTCAAAATAAGATGGATATACATAATGGTGAGGTATATTCTACAGCGTGAGTTGGAGTCAAGATGGTGGTCAAATATCAAGTTGTGAACTATGTTAATATATGTTACCCTAGTCTTGGTGGGCGGGGCAAGACGAAATGGTAATTATGCAACTGTAATTTAATTTTGCAAGGTACAGGGTTTAATAAGGCCAATAACAACATCACTAATATGCTTTTAATAAACAATAGTATATTGCTAAATAGGTCAATTAGGCAATAGTTTGAAATGGGATTGATAATTACTAGTTTATATTGTATAATTGGCAACTCTTCTACATAGCAACTATGAAGAACAGGGTGAGGGTAGTCTGCCTGTAGTAAATGGAAATAGTCTACGGAAAATGTACTCCTATTTTCACGTATTACTATTACTACTAAAAGTTATTATTTTTACTACTACTACTACTACTACTACTACTAGTAATAATATACTTGAAAATAGTTCTTCTCATGGGTCACAGGCATTTAGGGATAATAAAACATACTAATAGTTATCTTTTATTTTTACCTTGAGTATGGATTATTATTATTATTATTATTATTATTATTATTATTATTTTATTACGGGTATATACTAAATTATTTTATTCGGCTTCGGAAAGACCCTCATAAGTTCTACAGGACCTTCCTAAGCTGAATAATATTGCCTAATGAAAGCCAAAATGTAATAAAAATAATGGCGTTTATGTTCTTAACCCTTTTAGTTTAGGCGACGTCTTTTGTTATCATAGTTACATTTAGAGGATTTTATGAAGCTTAGGAAGGACCTGTGATAGTTAACCCTTGCTGTACCGATGACGTTTTTTTTTATTTGATTTCGGCTACAGTTAGACGATTTTATGAAGCTTAGGAAGGATCTGGGATAATTAAAAGCGTTAATTGAGATCATGTGTTGCGTTTTAATTGAGGTCCTTCCTAAGCTGAATGAAATCGTCTAATTAGGTGCTTTGTTGATATTTTTAGTTAATTTATTTGATGTATTAATTTATTATTAATTTTAGCTTAAGTATATGTGTTTGTAATTTATTTGATTGCATTCGTGTATGATGTATTTATTGTATGAAGTGTATGCATATGAATAAAGACGAATTTATTACAACCTATTTCCCTAACCTTTATCCATTCAGTAGTGTAGACACAAGTAACTAGTGCTTGGAAATATTAAGGGGAGTTTTTTTGTCTGAAATCCCTTCTTCCTCAAGTGTAGCCCCATTAAGTTTGAGATTTTAAGACGTTCGCCCCCATTAGTTTGGCGATTTTGAGACATTTCGCCCCATATTGTTGCCAATATTAAGACCTTTCGTACCATTTAGGTTTAATTTTTTTCTTGGCGAGCGATAGCAAGCCTGCAATTTAGGAGGGCTTAAGCAGACATTTTCTACCGAAAAACGTACAAATTTATCTCGATTGTTGTTGTTTTTCTTAAGTTTGATAGAGATAAAGAGCACAAACTAAAAAAAAAAAAAAAAAAAAAAAAAAAAAAAAAGATAGGTAAACAATAAACATAATGTCCCTTTTATTTAATCATGGGTTAGTGTACATTCAAACAGAGAACAGTTTATTATATATGGCATACCTATACATAGCAAATAATTAATGCTTAAGCTAGTGTCCCCAAAATGGCGACCGGATGAGAAGTTGTCCGGTTTCTCCCGTCATCGAAGGAGGCCCCCCCCCTCTTTCGATGACGGGAGTCGCCATATCGGGTTTGAGAGTTGGGCTGTCTTTCCTTGTAACTCGAGACAAGAGCTGAGTGGAGGCAGGCCGTTTTAGAGGCCAGCAAGGGAGGCAGGCTAGATCGCTGCTCTCCCACTCTCTACGCTATATATAGATTTTTTGTACTTGATATCAGCTTCATTTAGACGATTTTATGAGGCTTAGGAAGGCTATGTGGCAGCTAAAAGGATTAAGTGACATATTTCGTAGCCTTTGAATAGATAGACGTCCTTCCTCAGCTGAATAAAATCGTTTAATAGTTTCCCGAATATTATGAAAAGGTCCTCTATAATCGGATACATCAGATTAAGCTATAATAGTATACAGATAGCCCATAATAAACTCCTATTCACACCTCTATTGCATTATAACGTCTCTATAATAGCATACATTATAGGACGATTCCTTTGTGGCCATCCCCTCGGGGATCTAGGCGTGGCAAAAAGAAAATACGTTTTTTTTTCTCTCTCTCTCTCTCTAGCCCTTTGTGATGGAAATATGACGACAACCATTAAATATTCACAAAATATGTATGTTAGAATTGTCAAACTTATACCAAAAGATAGAGGATACAAATACGCATAATTTATATTAAGTAAATTTTATTCAGAAATGTATAGTTAGGGAGATATTGACGATTTTGTGAGTGAAATTCTCGATCATCTGTCACCCAATAGTTGCCATCAACCACCAGCAATACAACCGAGGGTATATAAGCACTTAATTTTCGCCTTCTTCGATCATTTTGTTCCCGGTCGTCCAGCTTTAAGGAGGTAAGTCTCGTGTGCTCCCATTTTCCCCCATTGTTTCCCCTGAAAATACAAGAAATTAAGGTGTAATAGCTAAATAACGTGACTTATTTACCGCCAAACCCGAATTTGTGGACAAGAGCTTGTTAATTTTCCCATAAAACTTCATACGTTTGCATTAAATAAGGCCAGAAATGTGACGGAAAAAGCCGGCAGGTTTGACGAACTTTCTGGAAGCCGGCACTTGATCGTTCGCTCAGTTCTACCTCCTTAACCCTTCCAATAAAACCATGTCTCAATATTATGGCGATCACTAGATTTTATTCATTAAGGAAGAAATTGAGATCCAGATTATAAATTTATGGCATAAACTTAGGCTATATTCCCATGTGACTTTTCTAAACTGTATTGAGCTAAGTATTGTTTAACCTGAACAGAATTTATATATTGATTAATTACCTATTAACCCACGAGTAATAGATACCTTAATGATAACGTGGATGATTTGATTAGAATCATTTAATTGGATTTTGAAAACTAGGCAAACTAGCGAATCGAAGCCGGCTGACTAGACGCCTCGTGGTTATTGATCATTAAGGGAAGAGGGTAGTTTTTCTGGAACCCCTTCTCCCTCATGTTTAGCCCCATTGCTTTTGAGATACGTTCGCCCCATTAGTTTAGAAATTTGAAGAACTTTCGTTTTGTTTTCAATATTAAGACCTTTCGTGCCATTTAGGTGTCAATTTCTTTCCTGGCGAGCGAGAGCAAGCCTGTAATTTAAGAGGAATTTACCTTCGGCCGTGACATTTTTCTACCGAAAAATTTACAAATAAATCTTGAAAGGGGGTTTAAGGGGTGTACTTTTAAGCTTGGAGGTCTAGCGAGGAAAATAAAACTTGAATGAATATAATAAATTAATAGATTACCAAGATAGCCACTGTCCCCTTAACCCTTTGAACATTGACCTGTTGAGTTTCTTCTGGCTATCTTTAGAATATTTTATAGTTTACGAAAGATGTGTGGGAATCCTAAGGGCACGAGACCGGTTAACTTGGATACCTCGTGGGTATTTACTGTATAGGCTACGGTCTTATTAACGCTAGCATAAGGATTTTTCCCATTCTATTTCGGCTATCCTTGCAAGATTTTTGTTTTAGAAAGCCTTCGAGTTTCACGCAGATTAATTTTATGTAATGTTTGTCCTATTTTATTTTCATTGAACGGTATTATAGTTTTGGAAAGCCTTGTGGAAGTTTCAGGCAAATTTATTAAGTTTTATTTATATACTGTATAGGTTTTGTTCGATTTTATTTTATTTTATAAATCTTATTCTATTTTTTATTTGTATTTTTTCGCCTTTTTTCAACCTCCCAAGTGTCAAACCGGCAAGTTTGGGTTGAAGTCTGGAATTAATGAGAGCAATGTAGTCAATTTACCTTGGGATTTAACCCCTTCTGTACCGGCGCAGTCATTTTAACTTTATTATGGCTACTGTTTGAAGATTTTATAGTTTCACAAGGGCCTCCAGCAATTAACAGGCTTCTAATTATCTCTTAACCCTTTTTACTACCACATGTCCTCCTTAAACTGCACAAAATCTACATTATATAGAAACATGAAAGTGTTAAGACTCTGCTTCATCCACTTACCCATGTGCGATCATTAAGAACATTGCATTAATCAGTCTAACACGTGCTTTAGTTAAAATTATAGATATAGTGTTAATATAGTTCAGTGAAATGCTAGATAATCCACAAACAAGGCAGTTATTTGGGGCTGGTAACATGTCGGCCAACCTCCGCCATTTTGGTAACCAGTAGGGTGGTGATCCTCTCTTTACACTCCAATATGTCCATAGATTCCACACCCATAACAAACATTCGGTAATACTGGTACAGGATATAATTATACTGTAGTTTACTCCATGGATATAATTTACACAAATTAAAAATCGCCCCGTTGTTTGATAATTGACAACAAAATGGCGGCCAAGGAAAATGATGGCCGTTCTCTCACAGCGCCTCCATTAACCACATGACAGGTTATATTATTACAAGGATAAGGCCAGTTTAATTTTGCACCTGGCGGAAAATTAAATTCCTGTGCCGCTAAATTACCAATGCTTAGCGCCTTAGTTGTGGATTTGCATACTATTAATGCCTAGTTATCATAATTAACCCCTGCTGTACCGGCGACCTCTTATAATTTTATCCAAGCTATATTTAGACGAATCTGTGCTGTTTAAAGAGGATCTGGGGCAGTAAACAGGGTTAAGTGAGATAGTTCAAAGCCTATTAATTGATGGAGGCCCTTTTTAAGCTGAATAAAATCTTCTAGTAGTAGCCATAAAAAGCTAAAATGACGCACTGGTAATGAAGGGGTTAACATATTTGCTTTTACATCTTAATTGTCGAGTAGTGAACACGGGAGCATGACAATTTACCGCTGGCCGAAATATAACCGACTATGGATTACTTCTTCATAGTGCATTTAGCTCTTTCAATCAATTAATTTAGTTTGGATTACTTCTTCATAGTGCATTTAGCTCTGCCAATCAATTAATTTAGTTTGGATTGCGTCTTCACAGTGCATTTAGCTCTTCCAATCAATTAATTTAGTTTGGATTACTTCTTCATAGTGCATTTAGCTCTTCCAATCAATTAATTTAGTTTGGATTACTTCTTCATAGTGCATTTAGCTCTTCCAATCAATTAATTTAGTTTGGATTACTTCTTCATAGTGCATTTAGCTCTTCCAATCAATTAATTTAGTTTGGATTACTTCTTCATAGTGCATTTAGCTCTTCCAATCAATTAGTTTGGATTACTTCTTCATAGTGCATTTAGCTCTTCCAATCTATCTACTTTGTTGAATGTTGCTAATGTTAAACAATTTCTGACTTTAAAGTTTTATCGATAATTAATGCCATTTTGAAAGTACTCAATGCTTCTGGATCATAATAATGCTAAGTTTGTTATCATTAACATGCTTAGCTACCAAATCTTCGTAAGAGCTGAATAATCTAGATAGGTACGGTCGCGCTAATAAGTCACGTCGCCGCTGTCATTTAGTTTGGCTCGCTCTGTGCTGTATTGATGTCTGCCAGATGTTGAATAGGGTGGGTAAGTGTAGGAACATGTTTGTATATCTCAATCGAAATTAATAAATAAAGCTTAGATATTGATTTTAGGAGTATAGTTGGTTGTTGGAAGGAACATAATATTGCTGATACCAATTATTAATCAAAATATACTTGGTGCCGACACATCACTTATTAGCGCCACTGTACATGTAATCGTCTAATGATAGCCAGAATTACTATATTTTTAACACCAACCAACTTATGAATTTAAAGAAAGTATACAAAGGAATAATTAAAGTGAGAATATACCTTTTTGGAAGCATATTGAGGGAAGATCCTGTGTAGCGGGTAGAACTGTTTTTGAGATGCCTATTTACTAAGAAACATTGAACAATATCGTTAAGGGGAGATTTCCACTTGGGAGATTTTTTTCTGGACCCCTTTCTCACTCATGTTTAGTCCCATTGCTTTTGAGATTCTAAGACGTTCGCCCCATTAGTTTGGCGATTTTAGAGCATTCGCCCCATTTCTGTCAATTTTAAGACTTCGTGCCATTTAGGTGTCTATTTTTTCCTGGCGAGCGAAAGCGAGCCTGTAATTTAAGAGGTACCGGCCTTCGGCCGGGACATTTTTCTACTGAAAAATTTACAAATTTATCTTGAAAGAGGGCTTAGGGGGTGACATTTTAAGCTTGATGGAGGTCTAGGGAACAAACAAAAAACCTCCCCTTAACCCAACCTAACCTAACCTAGTAGATTAGTGGACTATTTATTAATGTAAAACTTAAAAATATAGTGTAACTTTACCAAATTATTGAGGTATAAATACATGTCCACCCGCTACACAGGATTATAACCCAACTTCACATTTAAACTCAATGAAATCAATAAATACATGTGACACTCAAAGGACTCGAACCTAGGATACTCACATCGATATTCCGCGCACTTATGCATTACGCACTGGGAAAAAGACCGTTTCTAAATATATACAAATATAATAATAATGCTAACACAAACAAATTATGGTGAAAATTGAAGAGACTATAGTCTATTTTTGTCCAGCTGATGGTAAATTGAATCCTTTAGCATCCGATTTCTTGATTCTTACTGAACAAATATGCTACTGCTATATCTGTGCATCATTAAATATGCTACTGCTATATCTGTGCATCATTAAATATGCTACTGCTATATCTGTGCATCATAAAATATGCTACTGCTATATCTGTGCATCATTAAATATGCTACTGCTATATCTGTGCATCATTAAATATGCTACTGCTATATCTGTGCATCATTAAATATGCTACTGCTATATCTGTGCAGCATATAATAGCAAAGTTTTCATAATTAGCAACATATTTCGCTACAAAATCATGGTCATGGCGTAGTAATCAGGATGGAGAGATGGCAATTTACCATCAGCTGGAAAAAAACAGACTAGTTATTTTTTGTCGATTTGTTAGGTTAGGTAAAAAGGCTGTCCGGGGTCACTTCAATGTTTACCCAAATTATATACAGTATACTTGGCTGATTGAGATATATTTTAACAATTTATTTTTTTCTTTACAGGTTTCGAACGATGATGGAAACTTCAACCAGTCCACCACCACCACGGCAACAATTAGCATCCTTTAATCCTAACCATCCTCTCCCTCCTCCATCTGTAAAGGGAAATTTTGATTTTGATTTTTGATATACAGTATATATTTTTTTTTTTCGTCCCAAGACTTTCAGTCAAGCTTAAATAAAATACCTAGAGATAATTTTGTACATTTTTCGATAGAAAAATGTCCCAGCCGAAATAATAATAATAATTAGGCTATAATAATATGGCCAGTTTTTCATTAATTTCAGGCTCGCTAGCGCTCGCCAGGAACAAAATAGATCGCTATACGGCACATAAGGTCTGTAGTGCCTAACTAGAGGGCGAACGTCTTGGTCTAAAATTAACCTGGGCTAAGCATGAGGGAGAAAGGGGCCGGAGCAAACTTCCCTTTAATCCTAACCATCCTCCCCCCCCCCCCCCTCCCCCCCCTTCCTTCCATTGTCCTTGTCACCACCTAAACCACCTCCCTTCTACTAACATGTGTATAGACATTACGTTAGATAGGCGGCAAATTTAAGGTAAGATTCTATTTTAATACATTTCAGTGTAAATGATATACTTATTGTTTTGCAATAATTTATATATAAATAAATCTGGTATATATAATTTTTAAAATTTGCTATAACTAATATTTCCAATAACTTAACATAATTTGTGTATAAATATATACTGTATATATTGAAATATAATATAATTAATCCTTGTACTAATCATTTTCTCCTATATCGTCGTTGGCTTCGAATTAGACGAGGTTTCTGGTAGGGATGCTGAGAGAGAAGGGAGGAGGGGGGAGGTAGCTCTTAGTTAGTTCAAGGGGTAGGGATAGGTAGGAGTATGTTCTAGGTTAGTATTGGTTAGGTGTTGGTTCTATTCGGTTCCCTGAAGAGGTTCGTTAGCGGTCTGTTAGAGGCTTGGATAGAAGCTTAGTTAGCTCTCTGTTAGAGGCTTGGGTATAAGCTTAGTTAGTTAGATTTAGTTAGTATAGGGTTACAAACCTTACAATAGCTTGTTGGTTGAAATCCGGCCGGTGCATTTCTGGTCGTTGGTTGTGAAGGTTGCAGGTTTTCAGATGGTGGCGGCTTGCAGACCCGATGTGGCGGCTTGCAGACCCGATGTGGCGGCTTGCAGACCCGATGTGGCAGCTTGCAGTCTCGCTGTGGCCGATTTGCAGACCGATGTTGTTGCTGGCAGAACGGTGCTCCTGTAATAATTAAATATTTTATCAACAGGAATGAGCTGGATGGCCCGACGGAAGAGGAACAACAGTGAAATAAGGTATGACAGAGAAACTGTGACTAATGTGATGTTAAATCTTCCCAACAGGTTAGAGATGGGAGGACCGTCGCGATCTTACCCGACCCAAGACGACCCAATACTCCAGGCATCACGACCACCTTGACTATGGTTGCGATATAATGATTTTTTGTTGTTGCAAAAATATTTATGAATTGATAAATTTTGAAAATTTGCATTAGGCCTATATCAGAAATATTGGCCTAATTGACCACTTGTGAGTTTCAGGCTATAAGGAAGTTTGGGCCGTATACAAAGTTATTAAACAGAAATGCAGTAATGTAGGTTTTTGATGGATAGAAAGTACGGTGAATTTGGTTTTCTGTACTTGTACTTTTGTAGATGTTTAGGTGACAATCACCACGGTCGATCTGGGGATCCGCCGCTAATGAGCTCGTCCTGGCATCTTTAAGACTCTGAATCTTACGATTCTTTACAGGACTGACCATGCCATTTTTATCGGCACTAGCTCAGAAGTGTGTTGAGAGGGGAGAAG
Source organism: Paralithodes platypus (assembly GCA_032716605.1). Lineage (NCBI taxonomy): Eukaryota > Metazoa > Arthropoda > Malacostraca > Decapoda > Lithodidae > Paralithodes > Paralithodes platypus. The sequence continues at coordinate 13,514,426 of CM064530.1, forward strand.
GGGTGTTGGAGAGAGAGGAAGGTGTTGGAGTGGCTTTGTGTGTTTTAGTCTGTATACGTCGTCAGGATGTCCCCTGACTGGGTGCAAGCATGTGAAACATGCTAGGACGTACTACCGCACCCACTAAATGTCCGCCGTGGCAGGGATTCGATCCCGGGTCTTTCAGATTCACACGCAAGCGTGCTCACCACTTGACCACCACAGCTCCTGTGTTTATATATGCAATTCAACACATATTTTAGCTCGTAATTCTGCTAAATGTTGATATAAAAAAATCCAACTTCCTTCTAGCTTGAAACTTGCAAGTGGTCAAATCCTTAAGCTGTAATATTAATATTGGACTTTTTAACAGATGTGAGGGGGAGAGGACTCAGAGGACGGGCCCTGTACAGTACAGTTGAGGCTCGGCGGAGGAAGACACTGCTGAAGACCAACTTAAGAAACCCAAATGGAGCCTTAACCATCTTCACCAACAAACTAGGGTAAGAACACAACTATATTCACCCCTTGAAGCTCTGACGCGTTTTAGCAGTTTATTTTGACTATCATTAGACGATTTTATGCAGCTTAGGAAGGACCTGTGGGTATTAAAAGGGTAAAGACTATCTCAATCAACCCTCTGACTTCCATATACCCTTCCTAAACTGTATAAAATCTTCTAATAGTAGCCAGAAAACAGAACTGAAACGCGTATTGGAGCTTGAAAGGGTTAATAGGGTAAATGGCTAATGGTTTATTCATTGATATATAGATTTAATTATTTTTAAATTTGTTTCCTCCCTAGACATCCATCAAGCTTAAAAAAAATATCCCCAAGATCCCCCTTAGACAAATTTGTAAACTTTTCGGTAGAAAATTGTCCAGGCCGAAGGCCGGTTCCTCCTATATCACAGGCTTGTGATGTAGATCACTCGCCAGGAAAATTAGTCTCCTAAATAGCACGAAAGGTCTTGATAATGCCACAAATAGGTTAAAAGGTCTTAAAATCGCCAAAGTAATGGGGCTAAACATGAAGGGGCACCAGAAAAATGACCCAACTTTCCTTAACAATATTAAAAGTTTAGGTTACCATGTGTATAGTTGTCTCTAAGTTCCCATATACTGTATTCATTATATTATGAACACCTATTGTTTAAGTTGTTTATTTAGAGCTTGGTCCTCTTAAACGAATTCTGGTGTTCCATATACTGTATTAAAACTGAAACAGAGGTTCATTACAAATACCATATTTTTATTCAGAAATGGTTCTCAATCTCATCATTACTTCTCCAAAATTAGTTTTCTGCCCACAGCTAACTCAAAGACAACTGCAGAGGTTGAAGTAACTAAACTAAAGGTTTCTAAATACCCCTGATAGTAACAAAGGTTTTAAAGTATCCCTAATAGGCTCAAAATTGCGTCATATGTCTGAGAGGGTTAATAATAATATTGTGGAATTTAGTCAGTGGATGGTTTATTTTTACTAGAAATTAGACTTTTTTTAACTTCTATAGGTAGGACACAACTTCTATAGGTAGGGCACAACTTATGATCATGACTTCTATTCTAGAAGGGTCAATAACAGTACCCGCCACTGCATTAAAATCTCCCCCTGCCTTAACAAATTCAAAAGTAAATATTCATAAACTACAGTAGGCTACACTGCAGATAATTTCAATTTTATTTTTATTTTTTTAATACTGTATATAACTTATCACTGCAGGCTTATGTATTATGTATAGTTACTAAAACCTGAACTTTGGACTATGGTTGATGACTGATTATTTGCTAAACGTCGTGGATTAATGGGAGGTTTTTAGTTTGCTCCCTAGACTTCTATCAACACCCCCTTAGAGATAAATGTGTACATTTTTCGGTAGTAAAATGTCCCGGTCGAAGGCAGTTTCCTCCAAAATTACAGGCTTGCTATCCTTCGCGAGGAAAAATTAGCTACTTGAATGGCATGATAGACCTTAATATTGACACATTAGGGCGAAAGGTCTTGAAATAGTCAAAACGAATAGAAGACTTCATAAAATCTCAAACCGAGCTAAACATTAGGGCGAAGGGGTCCAGAAAAAGGCCTTAATGCAGTGGTGACTATAGTTATTAGCGTTATACATCAGGATGTTAACTAATACTAACCTAATGTTTCAGATGTATGATAGACGTCCAGCCTGGGGGGGACGGGACAACAGACTGATGGAGACTGGTGGCCAAACACCTCTCCATCACAGCTCTGCAACATCAGTCATATCAGGTGTGTCACTAAAATGTTTTAACACAATCTATTATGAAAGTCTATGCAATGTAATATTTTGAAGTTTGTCAGTTTTAATGAACCGGATCTTAAGAAGAGACAAGCCGTTTGTTTGGTCATTCATAACTTTATTTCTTAGTTTCCTCACTAGACCTCCAAGCTTTAAAAAAAACCTAGACCCCCCTTTCAAGAAAAATTTGTACATTTTTCGATAGAAAAATTTCCCGGCCGAAAGCCGGTCCCTCATAAAAATTCGGGCTCGCTTTCGCTCGCTAGGAAACTATCGAAACCTAAATGGCACGAAAGGTAATAAAATTTGACAAAGAAATGGGGCGAAAGGTGTTAAAATCGCCAAACTAATGGGCCGAACGTCTTTTAAAATCAAAACGAATGGGGCTTAACACGAGGGAAAAAGGGGACCAGAGAAAAGACTCTTCTCCCCTTAAATTTGACCAATAGGCTAGCTATGGATACTAATTTAATGTTTGGAGCCCTTTTGGCCTGAAGAATAATTGTCCTGGAGTACACACAGGCGGCTGACTTCTGTCTTAGTGGACTTAGGCCTTTGTAAGATCTAAATACTTATATTTGTGGCTTATCCCCTAAAGTAGGGTTAATTTTGCTGAGCACCGTTTAAAATATTAATCTCGTGAGTGGTCGAAGATATCCGATAATTCTAAAATTTAAGTTAGACATGTTAATCATAATTCTCAAAATGGGATTTGGTGCCTTTCAATTCAGTTCCTACTATGGAAGGTTTGTTTAAATGTGTGAATGTAATTTCGAAGTTCGTTTGTATAACTTTAAAGTTGTCAAAAACTCTGGTTAAACTATTTTAAGACTATAATAATTATATACTTTACCTACATTGCCCAAAAGACCTGAATGACAAATTAACTTAAATAGACCAGTTTAGTAAAGCCTAACAAACTTCAAAATATTCCATAGACTATCATAAGTGGTGGACAGGGTATATAGGCTGCAGCTTAATCTAACCAATTTAAAGTATTTCGTACATATGGCAACCTCAATAATTAAGTTATCTCCAAACCGATCCTTTCCAAACTGAGATCTGTGGAAATTGGTGAACGGTGAAAACAGGCTGAATTAACTAAACTCGGTGTGAGTGTCCTAGGTTAGAGTCCTTGGAGTGCCACATGTATTTGTTGATTTCAAAGAGTTTAGAGGTGAAGTTGGTTGGTGGAAAAACATAATAATTGATAGATCTGACTTTGTTTATTAGATATACCTTTCTATCTTTAGATGAGTTTATCAATACTAATATGCTTCCAAAAAGGTATATTCTCAGTTAATTATTCCTTTGCATACGTTCTTTAAATTAATAAGTGTTGTTATAATATCAGTGTTGCCAAATGTACGAATATCCCCTTAAGTTGGACATAGAAAAGATGCTGCCAGTTAGTAGAAATAAAAATAGTTCGCCCAAAATACTCTGTGTAAATTTAAGTTATCATACATTTTCTCTTGACAGTCCTTATGTGCTTCCAATAGCCTGTGACTAGAAAGATTGGTTTAAGGGAGCACACCTCGCTTTTTGTTTTATCTTTCTCTCCCTCTCTTGGCTTGTATCCATTCGGCCCCCATTCAACCCACTGTTTTAAGAAGTTTACCCCCATCCAGGTGTCAATATTTAACTGGCGAACGGTAGCGAGCCAGCATATATACATTTGTATTTTGACAGCAAGCTAAATTTGTACATTTTTCGATAGAAAAATTTCTCCGGCGAAGCCGGATTTCTCCATACAATGCTGGCTCGCTATCGCTCGCCAGGAAGAAATAGACACTTGGATGGGGATAAAAGTCTTAACAGTTGGCAGAATGGGGCCGAATGGATACAAACCAAAGAGGGAGAGAAAGAGAAAAAAACGCGAGGTGGGCTCCCATAAGTTATAAGTGTCGGCGAACTATTTATATTGACTATACCCTTGTTAATATTGGTATGTAATTACTTCAGTCTTGGAAGTTAATACAGTAGGTTTTATACTAATATGCAAAACACTGGAGACTAAGAAAGTTATAATATAATTGAGATTTACCATAGAACTGCATTGTTTCACTTTTGTGACCAATATAACTGAATAAATCTTACTTAACCTGCTGACATGCCACTGTAGATGAAGATTATCATAGACCAGCTTAGAGGAAACTCAATATCGGTATGACCTTTTAAATGTCCAAGGTAACTCCATATACACTCTTAAATCCATAAGAACCATATTATAGACTTCTAAACAGGCTGCTCATATTGTCAGATACTGTCCCAATTGTCACTGACTACGAACATTACATTGGCTATTTTTTTTTACCGAGGTCCATCCAAAGTTTGATTTGTTAATGTTAATCCTAGGTGGACTCGGATTGAAGCTTTTAGATAGTTTTTATGAGCACTTATGCCTCGTTTTAAGCAGTTATCCCCATGATTCGCACAAAATATCTGCAAATATCAGTCCCCCCATGCCTAAGGACTTCAATTTAATTTATAAGTTGTTGAAATACTTAACGTCAAGCCTACATGCCTAATGATAAATATTAAAAATCGTAAATTGTTTTACTGTAAATTAGTTATGTCCTTATGACTACTTCAAAGGTATTCAAGCCTATTCGTACAACGGATATAACTTTAAAACTATGACTCCTGTCTTTAGAATAATAGCAGTTCTAATGCTTTACTTAAAAGCTCCATTTGTTTAGGTAAATATTGATAACCAATATTAAAGTCTTTGATCAATTTGATCTACAGCTGGCATAGTTTTGTTTGTAGTGTGATCAAATAAATTTGTTCATATATCACATAAATTCTATAAGAAATCCTGTTAGAAGATTAAATATAAACTCTTAACCATTATTCTCCAGTGTTTACCCCCAAGTCTTAAATAGTATTATCAATAATTGCATTAACAATATGATAAGCACTTTACAGGAATTTGATATAATTTTAGACTTTACGATCTAATTTAACTAGTTTTAATTAGTTTCATTGGTTAATTATTATTTAAATTTAATCTGTTAATTATTTGTTTAGCTTTCATAATTCCATTAATACAGATCTATAAAGTAATTGTAAAGTAAAATGTCAATCATAAAGTTGATGCACTGATTTGGAATATATCAAAGAGTGAATGAAGGGTGGCCTACTCTGATGGGCACACTGTTTTCTATCTCTTATTTCTTTCGGGCCTCTTGTTCCCCTGGACTTATTAATGAAGTTAGGTAGACCGACTGACTGACTGTTTTTCCCATACAACAATATAGTTTTGCTCACCAAATCGTCGCTGTTGTCCGCTTCAATGGTGCCTCTGATGCTGCTAAAGTTGCTGTCTCTCGCTAAGTCGCCGTTGATGCTGAATCCATCAATCGCCGCTGTCGCCGTTGATGTTGTGGCAGTCGTTGTCTGTCCATCTATAATTCCGTTATCTTGATTTGCTCTCGTCTGCTCACATCTGTTGGAATCCCACCTTTTAAAACTTCAACCAACTCCTACAATAACCATACTCATTATCAAAACCAGATAATTTATGCTCACAATGCACTATCTACCAACTCAAATGGAATACCTATATCCTCATACTGAATACTCATACTGAATACTCATACTGAATACTCATACTGAATACTCATACTGAATACTCATACTGAATACTCATACTGCATACTCATACTCATACTGAATACTCATACTCTTACTGAATACTCATACTCATACTGAATACTCATACTGAATACTCATACTCAAGCTCATACTGAATACTCATACTGAATACTCATACTGAATACTCAAGCTCATACTCAAGCTCATACTCAAACACATACTCAAGCTCACTCAATATCTCTCCACATAATTATATTCAACACATAAACATCTTCATGAAGACAGATAATCAATATACCAAACAAATCTTAGTCAAAACAGATTAATTTGTTTGACCAAGCATAGCAAGCTCGCTCCTACCTCATTGTTAATTCCTTGTCTGTTGTCGATGTACTCTGTCTGCTGTCACCCGTTCTGCTGTCTGTTGTCACCCGTTCTGCTGTGCCTAGCCTTTTCTGCTGCATCTGCTTTACTCCTACCGTATGTCCTTCTTGATACTGTCTGCTCGAATCCCATACTTGACATCGACGACTTTTTGACTGCTTCCTGACAATAAAAACTACACTAAAAATATATTCCTGACTTTTCTTATGTGTGTTTGGGGGCGTGTTGCAGGGAGGGTATTGATGTACCAGGGAAGGAGGAAGGACATAATTGATTTAGCCAGAATACAGAATAGAACTAGTGTGCACAATAAAACAGAATAGAATAGAATAGAATAGAATAGAACAGAATAGAACAGAATAGGACTGAAGGGAAGGTTTATCTGGGATGGGGATAGGATGAACTACCAGGGAAAGGGAAGGGGAAAAACTCGTAGCGGGTGTGGAATGGTTATATAGGAGACTGAATGAAAAATATAAGAAAAAACGAGAGACCCCCCACCCGACCCCTGGTACCCCCCCCCCCTCTACCCCTTCAGGACCCCCCACCCGACCCCTGGTACCTCCCCCCCCCCCCCAGGACCCCCTCCCGACCCCTGGGACCCCCCTCTTCCCCTTCAGGACTCTCCCAGGACCCCCCACCTGACCCCTGGTACCTCTCCCTCTACCCCTTCAGGAACCCCCACCCGACCCCTGGTACCACCCCCCCCCCCCCTCAGTACCCCCCTCTACCCCTTCAGGACCCCCCCCTCTACCTCCTTCAGGACCCCTCTACCCCCCTCAGGACCCCCCCCCCCCTCTACCCTACCCCCCACCTCTACCCCCCGACCCCCTCCTTGAAAACTCCTGTATTTCTGGTGCCTCAATATTTTCTTGTTTTTACAGATATGATGTGTTGCGGTGGCCAGACTAAGGACCCTGGACCAATGGACAACACCACCTATTTGTTTAAGAAAAAATAAAGACGAAATATTTGAATCTTGACTATTGATTCCAACCTGTTGATGTAATCCAATATTGTAGATCAATCTTATATATTTCTGATAGTTATTCATATTAACTTTGAATGACAACAAATTGAACTAATTATTATTGTAATCCAATAGCGCAAATATTTTTGGATAACTAACATTAATAGCAATTAATATTAATTTTGGAATGACTAGAAAAATATATTTGAACAAATTACTACACGCCAATACCGTCGATAAATGTAAATAATACTTCACAAATTATTATAAATTCAAACATTTAAATATTGGAATACATTGCCAGAGAATACAAGCTCAAGTTTACGAAACGAACTACAAAATAAAATGTCTGGGTGAGGGTGAGGAGGGATGACTTTCAATACCTAATATATCTAGATTCTTGGAGAGGTAGGTAGGAAGAGCTATATGGGTTTGGGATAAGCAGGCAAATAGCAATGGTTACACGGGATAGATCATGATAGTTACATTGGTAAATTTACACCTGTTACATGGGAAGAATAGATCAGTAGATATATAGCTTAGTGACTCCAGTAATTACATATATACAATAGTTAAAATTCAGATTACATAACACATCCTCATAAAACTTAAATATATATATAACTTAACATAACTAAGTTATATGGGATACGGCCAGTAAAAACAAATGCATGGGGATAGATTGAATCCTAATTTGCACATAGCTTCAGTCACATGATAACTTTAAGATTTTAAATAATTAACTTGGGCATAGACAATACTTTGATAGACTCCCACATGTCATGTTGAGAACACCGAACACTACCAACAAAACAAATATTTGAACACACCAAATCACTGCCAAAACAATCACATAAAGTACACTACCAACACACTTAATTTCACTACCAACACTTCAAATAGCACTACCAATTCAACACATTTCACTGCCAACACATGCTTCTTTATTGTACATGGCTCCAGTTGCATTATACCTTCAATGATTAAATTAACCAACACTTCCAGTAATCACCAAGAACAATGCCAACACACCATATCACACTGCCAACATTTAAGTTCAATGATTGTCAACTCTTATCTGCCAACAATCCACACTTTACTTTGTTAACAAGCCATATCACACTGCCAACATTTAGGTTCAATAATTGTCAACACCTCTCTGCCAACAATCCACACTTTACTATGCCAAGTCTTGCACACATTTAGGCTAAACACTTTGCCAACCCTCAAACACTAAGCTTATCACTACCTTCCCCTACTTTGTCCATACACTATTAACACCTAATCATACACCTTTAATCAATCGCTAGGTAAATATCTCTCTCCTACTTTAATCACGTACTCTGCCAACATTCACAAATTCCATCACACGTCCAATACACACTTGACCACAATGTCAAAAGAGTCTCATTTTGCCAACATCTCTACTGCACTTAACACTATTTCTTCACACCACCAATCATTCGGAAAACTAGCCTCCCCCCAAAAACTGCACACTATATAATTATAAACTAGTTTCAAAAGTATTAAACTACTTCATAAACAGAATAGGCTGGAGTTGAGCTATAAACTAGAAACTAGTTAACACAGACTTACCTCAGTACTGCCTGGTGGGAGAGGAAGATAGTCCAGGTGTAGACTACTTGAGGGGAGGTTTTTAGTTTGGTCTCTAGATATCCACCAAGCATAAGATTACATCTTTGAGCCCCTTTCAAGGTAAATTTGTACATTGTTCGGTAGAAAAATGTCCCGGCTGAAAGCCGGTTCCTCTTGTATTACAGGCTCGCTATCGCTCGCCAGGATAAAATATACCTAAATGGCACGAAAGTTCTTAAAATTGACCGAAATGGGTCGAAAGTTCTTAAAATCGTCAAAATAATGGGGCGAACGTCTTAAAATTAGAAAAGCAATGGGGCTAAACCGGGAGAAAGGAGTCGAGGAAAAAATCCCTCGAGTGGAAATCTCCCCTTAATGGTAACTTATCTGATGAACTGGATTAAACCTGAAGAATTAATTAAATAAGGACAACACACTTAACTTATAGAAGTATTACTTGAAAGCTTGGCTATTAAATACAAATCAATAATGAAAATGCCAAATTGTATTGCCAATGAAACTTCTAGGTATAAAGTCCAAAATAAAGCTATATGGAAAAAATACCGAAAGCCCAATGGTTATTGCAAAATTAATAGATTATAAAGTACTTTCCAAAGAAAATTAAAATCCACATTAATATTGGACATTATAAAATGGTGAACCAAAAGTTATACTATGGTCACAAAGCAAAGTTCGGTATGAAGTACTTTAGGTACGTAATATAAAAGCAAAACTTTGTTCATTTGTTACGAAGTATTAAAAGTATATGATTTTTGTAAGATATTATACAAATGTATGTCCGACTCTGATCAATAAAATACTAAGTTAATATATTCCTTTTAATATCCATTATATTTAAAGTTTATATACTGTATGTGTTTTGTAAGATATGAAAATGTATGTCTGAATCTGATCAATAAAATACTAAGTTGATATATTCTTTTTAATATCCATTATAATTTTGTTTTGTTATTTAAAGTAGTTTTTTTTAAGTTAATTATCTTGGTTATCTTCATATTTTTAAGTTCTATATTATTACAATTCAAGTATAGTTTTTCTAAGTCCATATATTGGAACTTTATTTATAATTGAGAACTATTTTTCTAAGTTTTCTTTTCATATTCAGTATAGTTTCATTTTTTTCTAAGTCCATATATTGGATTTTTATTTATAATTGAGAACTATAGTTTTTCTAAGTTAATAGTTTTATTTTCTAAGTTCTCTTTTCATATTCAGTATATTTTCATTTTTTTTGCTAAGTCCATATATTGGAACTTTATTTATAATTGAGAACTATTTTTCAAAGTTTTTATCAGTTATAATAGTCATAGCTTATAATATAGTGATCAATAAAAGATAGAAGTTCGTTTTTTTTTTTTTTTATTAAGTAAAGTTCGCGTGACAAAGACGATATATAACAATATTATATCAAGTGAAGTTAATAGCAAATACAGAGTTATGAATTCAAGTGATAGAATATATCATAAGTTACATTTAAGGCAAATACAATCATTGTTGAAATTAAAGCAAAGCAAAATATTGAAGCTGAAGGAGGGAACCAACTCGGGGAAGAAGGGGGGAGAGGGGACATCATCAAAGCAACAAAACTGTGAAGTAATAAGAAAAATAGCAAAGATTAGAGTAAAGGTAATAAGACCTATCTCATCTGAAAGGGAAAAATAGATTAGCCTAACCTAACTCACACCATTCATACCATGCAACTACGACTACATACTACGACTACATACTACGACTACATACTACGACTACTACTACGACTACATACTACGACTACATACTACGACTACAGACTACGACTACTACTACAACTACATACTACGACTACAGACTACGACTACATACTACGACTACTACTACGACTACAGACTACGACTACATACTACGACTACAGACTACGACTACATACTACGACTACAGACTACGACTACAGACTACGACTACATACTACGACTACAGACTACGACTACATACTACTACAAACAAAACACAAATATCACTCCCCTTGTATCGTAGTGGCGTGGGCAGTCTCTAGCAGCGGCGGTAGAGTCCTAAGGCAGCAACCGGCAGAGTCCACAGGCAGAAGAGTCCACAGGAAGCAGAGTCCACAGGCAGCAGAGTCCACAGGCAGCCACCCCAATCCTGAAAAACAAGAACCAAAACATTAATTTGGGCAATAGATTGACAAGCGCTGAGATCATATATAATAAATTAAACAATACTTTGTTCACGACAAGTAGGCCAGTAATTAGTTTTGTCTTTGAATGTTCAACAGTTACTTAACATATGGATATAAGATACTAATTATTAAGCGACGATTATGATGCATATTTCTAGTAAACTTTTTAACATTCAAATTGTGGAAATATAAACTTATTATTGGCCTACTTGTCGTGCACAGAGTATAATGAGTTGGGCAGTAACTCACCCCAGACAGTTGGTAGGTTGTGGTGGGAGAGTCCATAGATCGATGATGGTGTTGGTAGCTTGTGGTGTGTTGGTAGAGTCCATAGTTGTTGGCAGTCTCGTAGAGCTGGCAGAGTCCACAAGCAGATCCTGAAAACAATAAACAATAAATTAATTTGGGCAATAGATTACCAAGATGAGAGCTCACATAAATAATAAATAAAACGAATATTTTCCACAAATGGAATGTTTTTCAGTAATGCGAGGTAAGCAACGAAATACGATGGTAATTATCAAGCATCAATAATGAAAGGAATAGTTATAAACTTTCTGATTATGTCTAATTGTCAATAATATTGCGGGCTATGTTGACAGTACAAAAGAACCGAGTTGCACCTAAACGTCTCTGCTGAACTGGGTTGTATAGAAAACGGTAGCGCGCGCGTTGGTCCTGGGGCTGGTTGGCTGCCCAAGTTGCCCAAAAAACCCTAAAACGCCCGAAATTACCACGCCCAAAATAACGCTACAGCATTCTAACCTACACCAATCGATTTACCGCATCATTTTAAACTTTCTTTATACTTTTTTCTTTGCTGGACTTGTGTCAGTTTCTCCAAATTCGCCTTCCCTGAGCCACAAATCGAAATTTTCAGTCACAAATTTGAAAGTCCATTAACTTTTGCAATTTTCGAGTTACAAGGCTGAAACTTTGACAATAGGTAGTTCGATTTATTTCTAGAAATGGAGTTTTTCAGATTTTTTAATTTTTTTAATTTAAGAAAGTTATGAATAAATTAGTGCCGCTTTATTCATAAAACGTGAATTATAAGTAAATGTGGTTGAAGTAAGTTGTTCTTTCACACAATTGTACACTCAAGTATATATTCCGTTCCAAATGAACACTTAATAACCAAAGAAAATCAAATATTAACTGAATAATCAAGATATTAAAGAACTTATTACTCGGCGAGCTCTGGCTCAGTGTGTCTGTCTGCCTGCCTGACGCCCTTTCCAGCCATAAATGGCCGTATTCATCATGCCTAAACTAATGTTACACCTCTCTAACCTGTTACAATCGAATTACCGCATCATTTAAGGGGGGTCACCTGCTTTTTGTCTCTCCTTTACTCTCTTTCTCAGGGTTGTATCCATGCTGCTCCATTCAGCCTATGTTGTAAGACGTTTACCCCATCCAGGTGTCAATATTGTCCTGGCGAGCGGTAGCGAGCCAGCATATATATATTTTAATTTTGACAGCAAGCTAAATTTGTACATTTTTCGAAAGAAAAATTTCTCCGGCGAAGCCGGATTTTTTTCATATAATGCTGGCTCGCTATCGCTCACCAGGAAGAAATCGACACCTAGATGGGGATAAACTTCTTAAAACAGTTGGCTGAATGGGGCCGAATGGATACAAGCCAGATAAAGAGAGAAAATGAGATAAACTTTAAAAAGCAGGTCACCCCCCTTAACCCTAACAATAAAATTATATCACTTAAAATAGCGGGTTTTCTCCAATCCCATTAACTCGCAAATCGCCTTTTTCGGTCACAAATTTGAAAGTAATATAATATTACAGTTTATAATTAACACGGCTGAAGCTTTAACTGGTAGTTTTAATTATGTAAAGTCAATGGGTTACTCGGATTTATATTTTTTTTATTTTTTTTGTGTACTAAATTATTATGTTCTCTCCACTAACCAACTTTACTCCTAAACTCGATTTATGAAATTAACAAACACATGTGGCAGTCCGGGGATTCGAACCCAGGACGCTCACACCGAAAATCAAGACACTTATGCATCGCACCACGAAGACAGTAAGATATGATATGAATTAATTACCGCGACATTACCCTAACCGATTTGCAACTAAGTAATTGGTGACGATATTTTGTATTAACGCAGTGTGCTACTTATTTATGCATTCTGTTTCAGATTATCATTTTAACCCTTTCAAGCTCCAATACGCGTTTCTGTTCTGTTTTCTGGCTACTATTAGACGATTTTATTCAGATTAGTAACGGTATATGAAAGTTAAAGGGTTGATTGAGATAGTATTTACCCTTTTAATACCCACAGATCCTTCCTAAGCTGCATAACATCGTCTAATGATAGCCAAAATAAAACGCGTCAGAGCTTCAAGGGGTTAAAATATTAAAGAAGAATATAGTATCCAAGTACTGAATATTCACGCACTTTCAAGTTTTATCATTTTTGAAATTAACAGAGCTGAAATTATATGTTTTTCTTTCACATTTTTCTACTTCTTATACACTCCGTTTCAGAAGAACACTTGCAAAATTATAAGGCTGTATTTGAAGATTTGTTAGCAGAATAAGCGATCAGCGACTCACCTTGGGTTAGATGTTGTGATGGTAGTGGTAGGAATAGTGGTGATGTTCTGCTAGTAGTAGATGGTCTGCTGTATTGTGGTAGAGATGGTGGTGGTGGTGATGTTCTGCTAGTAGTTGTGGTAGAGATGGTGGTGGTGGAGATGTTCTGTTGGTAGTTGTGGTAGGAATAGCAGAGATGTTCTGCTGGTAGTTGTGGTAGGAATCTCGCAGATATGAGTATAACTCCATTTATTGGTCACCAATTATTTTGACATATTTGAAGACAGAATATGGAATCTATATGCTCTAAGCATCATATTAAAATTAGTTTCAACCCTCGGCAAAACCTATTAAAAAAACCCGTAACAACATGTCTCCCTACCGTAAAACGGTCGTCAATACTCTCTTATAGACGCCGCGGCTTTCAGCGACGCCAATTTTTTCGATGAACTGTAGAGCTCTACCCTTCACAACTTTAACTTTTGTAATCACGATCACGCCATCTGCCAAGTCCCTCATTGGAAATACTGATTTTTCATTTCCTTAACTCCTGCGCCATACGTCCACGAAACACTTCCCTGGATTCTTATTGGGTTTTTTTTCTGACCAACGTCATTAAACTCATAGATTTCCGTCACGCATACAACCAGCAACCTATCAGGTGAGTGTTATTGACACCTTGATTTTTTTGTCATTGCACTGAACCAATCACAGATTACACACCTTCATTTAAGTCTCTCCCTCACTTTAGTCATGGACGCCGCTTGTAATGGTTTTGTCACCACGGTCCCTCCCACATTCAGTGATTATTGACACTACAAGGAACAATAGTGGCAGGCCCTTAAGGTTTTTTACTGACCATGGTTGTTTGCCTACCTCTGTTTCCTGCAAACTGTGCTCAAACGAATGTTACTATTATGCAGCCGGGAGACCAGTGGCGATGCGGTCATTATTGGTTTTTAAATAAAACCACTACTCGTCGTAACTCCCTCGTCGAAAACGTGGACGCATCTCTTCCCCACCTACTCCCGGCGTCCACATCTCAATAAGGGTATGGCAATTAGCCTTTCATTAACTTGCGCGGGTTTAAAAACGGCGAAAACAAAATTATTTAAGCAAAACTTGGCTCGTGGTTGTAAGGTAATTTTCCCGTAATTGTTTAATCGAAGTCCTCTCTTTTTTTCTAGTTACTAAAAACGTATCCTATGGTGTTTTATATGGATATATAGAAGCAATAGAACTGTTCAAATGACCTGGGAAGTGTATAATTAAAACCAAATCACAAAACTTTGAATAATGAGGTAAGAGATACGAGTTTTTTACCTCACGTTTCATCCCAAGACCAACGGGGGTCTGGGGGCAGCAGCCCCCAGGATGCCCAGGTTACCTTAGGTTAGGTTAGGTTAGGTTAGGTTAGGTTAGGTTAGGGTTAATGACCACAGCTATGTAAATACAGTAGTGAACATTTGGTTTAGTCTGTGCTCAAAAATCCATTTTCTTTAGCAGGCCATTAGCACTAAACACTTACCCCCCCTTTTCACAGACAAATACACAAACAATCGGTCAAAGATGCAAATAGCGGGGTGGAGGATATTTAGGGTACGGTTGTTAGGTTAGGCTAATGTCCCGGATCAAAGGGGTGATAGGCTTGTAAACACTTATGATAGCTTAACATGAGCCAAAACATCGAAATTAGGTTAGTTGTAATTTGTTTACTCTTAAAACTCCGCAAAATCAGAGCCAACTTTTCCCAAAACTTGGCTCGGGGTTTTCCGAAAATTCGGGTTTTATGGCTTATTGCAATTTCGGGAAACATGATCCAAATTTGTCTAAATGAGGTTACTGTCATTTGTTTGTCTACAAACGCCGCAAAATCCGAGCCAGCTTTGGCCAAAAGCTGGCTGCGGGTTTTCCAAAATTCGGGGTTTTTATGGGTTTGCAATTTCGGGAAAACCTGAGCCAAATTTCTAAATGAAGGTTACTGTCATTTTGTTGTCTAAAACCTCGCAAAATCCGAGCCAGCTTTGGCCAAAACCTTTGGCTCAGCAGGGTTTTCGAAATTCTTGGTTTTTAGGCCTTTGAAATACCTTCAAACCCGAGCCAAGTTTTGCTTGATAATACATATTTGTATCGCCGTTTTAAACGCATTTAACCCCTCATTTTCCCTGTACGTCATAGCCCTTCCCCCCTATCGGGCGGCGTGTCCTTAAGATCAGGTTGTATAATGGGGAAAACGGTTTCCGCCGAGGGTTCTAATTATTTCTACACACTCTATATGTGATTGAAAACTAACAGGGAAAAATAAAAAAAAATCCATGGGAAAATTGGTGACCAATAAATGGAGTTTTTTTCCAGATATGTTTCTGTCTGGTAGTTGTGTTATAAGATGGTTTGTGGGTGGTAGGAATATCGGAGGATGTTTTGGTGGTAGTGCTGGTAGTTGTGTTAGAGATGGTTGTGGTGGTAGGAATAGCGGAGATGTAGTGGTGGTTGTGATGTTCTGATGGTAGTTTGTGGTAGTAGTGGTGGTGGTAAAGATGATATTGGTGGTAGCTGTGGTATGCAAGTGGTAGTTGTGGTAATTAAGTTATGGTAAACAGATGTTCTGACTGTTAGTTGTGGTAGGGATGGCAGTGGTGTGGTAGTTGGTAGTTGTGATGATGTTCTGGTTACTACTGGTGGTGGTAGAGATGATACCTAGGATGGTAGTGGTGGCGCGTAGGGATGGTACAAAATATAGCTCTGGCTGGTAGAAGATGGTAGTAGTGGTAGTAGCAGTAGTGGTGGAGATTGTTTTCTGATGGTAGCTGTTGGTAGGAGTGATGGTGGTGGGTGGTAGCTCAAAAACTGCGGTAAACAAAAAATCTGATGGTAGCTGTGGTAGGAGTGAATGGTAGTCTTTGCAACCACAATCACACCCCTACTCTGTGCAACTCTCCAACCCAAGAGTGAAACGTTTATTCTCAGGCTTTCTTCTATTCAACAGTTGAGCTCTGGGAACTCCTCATCCCAGAATCAGTCCCTTGCCCCTCCTTCCTATGACTAAAATTGCTTCAAACTCCGTGTGTCCAGGCATTTTGGCTCAAACGTCCCTTGTATTTTATGGGCCCTGTCACTCTTCGAACTTTGGGGGAGGCACTCGCTACAACGCAGTTTCTGTCCTTCTGTCTCCCTTACATAGAAAACCAAAACAGTCCGGGGGGTGGTAGTAGTAGTGGTGGTTGTTGTGGGTTTGTGGTGGTGTTGGAAATAGTGGTAGCCATTCGGGTGGTGGTGACCGTGGTAAATAGTAGATTCAGTTGTGTGGCAATAGTTAGATTTCGGTGGTGGTAGCAACAGTAGATTCAGTGGTGGTAGCAAACAGTAGAGATTGCAGTGGGTGGTAATAGTAGATTCAGTGGTGGCAATAGTATAATTCAGTGGTGGCAATAGTAGATTCAGTGGTGGGCAATAGTAAAATTCGGTGGTGGCAAAACAGTAGAATTTCAGATGGTGGCAATAGGTAGGGATTCGGTGGTAGTTAGTAGTGGTATTCGTGTTGGTGGTAGCCGTTGGCAGTTAACCGATAAGTAGGGTACCATAACCCACACCAATCTGGAAGGAAGAATAAATAATAATTAGTAATTAAGTCAGATTTATAATAACATAATACATTTAAGAAACCATGTGTCCGTATTCCTAGCCAATTCAATATGTCTTCGTGGTGCAATGCATAAGTGTGTTAATTTTCGGTGTGAGCGGTCCTGGGTGTCGAATCCCCCGGACTTGCCACATAGGTTTTGGTTATTTCATTAATCGAGTTTAAGAGTAAAAGTTTGGTTAGTGGAGAGAACAGTAATAATTAGGGTTGTAAGAGCAATGAGGAATACGAGCACACATTATATGCAGTACTACCATTGATATTTTCAACATTTCGTGGAATATAATACTGAAACATAGAAACTCCATATTTTCACTTAAGTAGTGAGGGAGGGAGGGTGGGAGATGGATGTAGTGTGTGTGTTATGTGTGTGTGGGAGGGGGGAGAGAGGGTGCCATGCAAGCGGGGAGGGAGGGAGTGTGGAGGGGTGCATGCAGCGGGGAGGGAGTGGAGCAAGGGGGTGAATGTAGTGGGGGGAAGAGGACAGGGGGTGGGGGGGGGGGGTGGGATGTAATGCATTGTGGTAGGAGTGAGGAAGAGCGGTGAAATTATGCAGTGTGGTGTGGAGGGAGGCACGGAATTTAATTGATAGATATGGCGCCGAACAAGCTAACATAATATATAAAGTGTTGCTAGGCACAAACCCATGCGAGGGTTGCTATGGATGTGGGTGGTTGCTAGGCACGTGTTTGGTTGGTTGCTAATTACTGCATGGGAGAACCTGGCGGCGTTGTTGTTGTGGTGTGGGGGAGAAGGCAGAAAAGGGGAGGAGTGTGTTGGTAGGGGCCTCCATTGTGAGGGTTGCTATGGACGTGTGGGATGGTTGCTAAGGAGATCCGTCGTCGAGTATAACTCCATTTATTTGTCACCAATTATTTTGACATGGATTTGTAAGACAGATATGGAATCTATATGCGTCTTAAGCATCATATTAAAATTAGTTTTTTCAACCCTCGGCAAAACCTAACTAAAAATATATGGTACTAAAAATGGAATTTTTTTCGTAACCTTGTTGTCCAATCCCTTCCCTATAGACGGCAAAAAAAAAAAAACCGATTCGTACACCCGCCATTTAGAACAAAAATTCCTATATACCTTATATATATATATATATATATATATCTATATATATATATATACCGGTATAATTACGGTGTACGATAATTTTGGTGCAAATTCCATAATTGTTGTGGGTCACAATACGATAATTCTGCCAATTTAGAATATGGCAACACTGCGTCCGGCCTGACGCCGCACTCATGTTATTGTTGTGAACCTCTCCCTTCTCGGCCCTCCCCCTGCCTACTCGGTGGCGGAGTAGGGTATGTCCCATAATACTGTGTTTATTTGCACTGTTACCCAATCACGGGGGTGTGGGGGTGGCAGCCCCCACC
>CM064530.1:13533118-13645613 GCA_032716605.1 Paralithodes platypus
CTACCAACACTTCAAATAGCACTACCAATTCAACACATTTCACTGCCAACACATGCTTCTTTATTGTACATGGCTCCAGTTGCATTATACCTTCAATGATTAAGTTAACCAACACTTCCAGTAATCACCAAGAACAATGCCAACACACCATATCACACTGCCAACATTTAAGTTCAATGATTGTCAACTCTTATCTGCCAACAATCCACACTTTACTTTGTTAACAAGCCATATCACACTGCCAACATTTAGGTTCCATAATTGTCAACACCTCTCTGCCAACAATCCACTCTTTACTATGCCAAGTCTTGCACACATTTAGGCTAAACACTTTGCCAACCCTCAAACACTAAGCTTATCACTACCTTCCCCTACTTTGTCCATACACTATTAACACCTAATCATACACCTTTAATCAATCGCTAGGTAAATATCTCTCTCCTACTTTAATCACGTACTCTGCCAACATTCACAAATTCCATCACACGTCCAATACACACTTGACCACAATGTCAAAAGAGTCTCATTTTGCCAACATCTCTACTCCACTTAACACTATTTCTTCACACCACCAATCATTCGGAAAACTAGCCTCCCCCCAAAAACTGCACACTATATAATTATAAACTAGTTTCAAAAGTATTAAACTACTTCATAAGCAGAATAGGCTGGAGTTGAGCTATAAACTAGAAACTAGTTAACACAGACTTACCTCAGTACTGCCTGGTGGGAGAGGAAGATAGTCCAGGTGTAGACTACTTGAGGGGAGGTTTTTAGTTTGGTCTCTAGATATCCACCAAGCATAAGATTACACCTCCTTGAGCCCCTTTCAAGGTAAATTTGTACATTTTTCGGTAGAAAAATGTCCCGGCTGAAAGCCGGTTCCTCTTGTATTACAGGCTCGCTATCGCTCGCCAGGATAAAATATACCTAAATGGCACGAAAGTTCTTAAAATTGACCGAAATGGGTCGAAAGTTCTTAAAAATCGTCAAAATAATGGGGCGAAAGTCTTAAAATTAGAAAAGCAATGGGGCTAAACAGGGAGAAAGGAGTCGAGGAAAAAATCCCTCGAGTGGAAATCTCCCCTTAATGGTAACTTATCTGATGAACTGGATTAAACCTGAAGAATTAATTAAATAAGGACAACACACTTAACTTATAAAAGTATTACTTGAAAGCTTGGCTATTAAATACAAATCAATAATGAAAATGCCAAATTGTATTGCCAATGAAACTTCTAGGTATAAAGTCCAAAATAAAGCTATATGGAAAAAATACCGAAAGCCCAATGGTTATTGCAAAATTAATAGATTATAAAGTACTTTCCAAAGAAAATTAAAATCCACATTAATATTGGACATTATAAAATGGTGAACCAAAAGTTATACTATGGTCACAAAGCAAAGTTCGGTATGAAGTACTTTAGGTACGTAATATAAAAGCAAAACTTTGTTCATTTGTTACGAAGTATTAAAAGTATATGATTTTGGAAGATATTATACAAATGTATGTCCGACTCTGATCAATAAAATACTAAGTTAATATATTCCTTTTAATATCCATTATATTTAAAGTTTATATACTGTATGTGTTTTGTAAGATATAAAAATGTATGTCTGAATCTGATCAATAAAATACTAAGTTGATATATTCTTTTTAATATCCATTATAATTTTGTTTTGTTTATTTAAAGTAGTTTTTTTTTAAGTTAATTATCTTGGTTATCTTCATATTTTTAAGTTCTATATTATTACAATTCAAGTATAGTTTTTCTAAGTCCATATATTGAAACTTTATTTATAATTGAGAACTATGTTTCTAAGTTTTCTTTTCATATTCAGTATAGTTTAATTTTTTTTTCTAAGTCCATATATTGGATTTTTATTTATAATTGAGAACTAGTTTTCTAAGTGAATTGTTTTATTTTCTAAGTTCTCTTTTCATATTCAGTATATTTTCATTTTGTTTTCTAAGTCCATATATTAGAACTTTATTTATAATTGAGAACTATTTTTCAAAGTTTGTATCAGTTATAATAGTCATAGCTTATAATATAGTGATCAATAAAAGATAGAAGTTCGTTTTTTTTTTTTTTTTATTAAGTAAAGTTCGCGTGACAAAGACGATATATAACAATATTATATCAAGTGAAGTTAATAGCAAATACAGAGTTATGAATTCAAGTGATAGAATATATCATAAGTTACATTTAAGGCAAATACAATCATTGTTGAAATTAAAGCAAAGCAAAATATTGAAGCTGAAGGAGGGAACCAACTCGGGGAAGAAGGGGGGAGGGGGGGACATCATCAAAGCAACAAAACTGTGAAGTAATAAGAAAAATAGCAAAGATTAGAGTAAAGGTAATAAGACCTATCTCATCTGAAAGGGAAAAATAGATTAGCCTAACCTAACTCACACCATTCATACCATGCAACTACGACTACATACTACGACTACATACTACGACTACATACTACGACTACTACTACGACTACGACTACTACTACGACTACATACTACGACTACAGACTACGACTACTACTACAACTACATACTACGACTACAGACTACGACTACATACTACGACTACTACTACGACTACAGACTACGACTACATACTACGACTACAGACTACGACTACAGACTACGACTACAGACTACGACTACAGACTACGACTACAGACTACGACTACAGACTACGACTACAGACTACGACTACATACTACTACAAACAAAACACAAATATCACTCCCCTTGTATCGTAGTGGCGTGGGCAGTCTCTAGCAGCGGCGGTAGAGTCCTAAGGCAGCAACCGGCAGAGTCCACAGGCAGCAGAGTCCACAGGCAGCAGAGTCCACAGGCAGCCACCCCAATCCTGAAAAACAAGAACCAAAACATTAATTTGGGCAATAGATTGACAAGCGCTGAGATCATATATAATAAATTAAACAATACTTTGTTCACGACAAGTAGGCCAGTAATTAGTTTTGTCTTTGAATGTTCAACAGTTACTTAACATATGGATATAAGATACTAATTATTAAGCGACGATTATGATGCATATTTCTAGTAAACTTTTTAACATTCAAATTGTGGAAATATAAACTTATTATTGGCCTACTTGTCGTGCACAGAGTATAATGAGTTGGGCAGTAACTCACCCCAGACAGTTGGTAGGTTGTGGTGGGAGAGTCCATAGATCGATGATGGTGTTGGTAGCTTGTGGTGTGTTGGTAGAGGTCCATAGTTGTTGGCAGTCTCGTAGAAGCTGGCAGAGTCCACAAGCAGATCCTGAAAACAATAAACAATAAATTAATTTGGGCAATAGATTACCAAGATGAGAGCTCACATAAATAATAAATAAAACGAATATTTTCCACAAATGGAATGTTTTTCAGTAATGCGAGGTAAGCAACGAAATACGATGGTAATTATCAAGCATCAATAATGAAAGGAATAGTTATAAACTTTCTGATTATGTCTAATTGTCAATAATATTGCGGGCTATGTTGACAGTACAAAAGAACCGAGTTGCACCTAAACGTCTCTGCTGAACTGGGTTGTATAGAAAACGGTAGCGCGCGCGTTGGTCCTGGGGCTGGCTGGCTGCACAAGTTGCCCAAAAAACCCTAAAACGCCCGAAATTACCACGCCCAAAATAACGCTACAGCATTCTAACCTACACCAATCGATTTACCGCATCATTTTAAACTTTCTTTATACTTTTTTCTTTGCTGGACTTGTGTCAGTTTCTCCAAATTCGCCTTCCCTGAGCCACAAATCGAAATTTTCAGTCACAAATTTGAAAGTCCATTAACTTTTGCAATTTTCGAGTTACAAGGCTGAAACTTTGACAATAGGTAGTTCGATTTATTTCTAGAAATGGAGTTTTTCAGATTTTTTAATTTTTGTAATTTAAGAAAGTTATGAATAAATTAGTGCCGCTTTATTCATAAAACGTGAATTATAAGTAAATGTGGTTGAAGTAAGTTGTTCTTTCACACAATTGTACACTCAAGTATATATTCCGTTCCAAATGAACACTTAATAACCAAAGAAAATCAAATATTAACTGAATAATCAAGATATTAAAGAACTTATTACTCGGCGAGCTCTGGCTCAGTGTGTCTGTCTGCCTGCCTGACGCCCTTTCCAGCCATAAATGGCCGTATTCATCATGCCTAAACTAATGTTACACCTCTCTAACCTGTTACAATCGAATTACCGCATCATTTAAGGGGGGTCACCTGCTTTTTGTCTCTCCTTTACTCTCTTTCTCAGGGTTGTATCCATGCTGCTCCATTCAGCCTACTGTTGTAAGACGTTTACCCCATCCAGGTGTCAATATTGTCCTGGCGAGCGGTAGCGAGCCAGCATATATATATTTTAATTTTGACAGCAAGCTAAATTTGTACATTTTTCTAAAGAAAAATTTCTCCGGCGAAGCCGGATTTTTTCATATAATGCTGGCTCGCTATCGCTCGCCAGGAAGAAATCGACACCTAGATGGGGATAAACTTCTTAAAACAGTTGGCTGAATGGGGCCGAATGGATACAAGCCAGATAAAGAGAGAAAATGAGATAAACTTTAAAAAGCAGGTCACCCCCCTTAACCCTAACAATAAAATTATATCACTTAAAATAGCGGGTTTTCTCCAATCCCATTAACTCGCAAATCGCCTTTTTCGGTCACAAATTTGAAAGTAATATAATATTACAGTTTATAATTAACACGGCTGAAGCTTTAACTGGTAGTTTTAATTATGTAAAGTCAATGGGTTACTCGGATTTATATTTTTTTATTTTGTTTTGTGTACTAAATTATTATGTTCTCTCCACTAACCAACTTTACTCCTAAACTCGATTTATGAAATTAACAAACACATGTGGCAGTCCGGGGATTCGAACCCAGGACGCTCACACCGAAAATCAAGACACTTATGCATCGCACCACGAAGACAGTAAGATATGATATGAATTAATTACCGCGACATTACCCTAACCGATTTGCAACTAAGTAATTGGTGACGATATTTTGTATTAACGCAGTGTGCTACTTATTTATGCATTCTGTTTCAGATTATCATTTTAACCCTTTCAAGCTCCAATACGCGTTTCTGTTCTGTTTTCTGGCTACTATTAGACGATTTTATTCAGATTAGTAACGGTATATGAAAGTTAAAGGGTTGATTGAGATAGTATTTACCCTTTTAATACCCACAGATCCTTCCTAAGCTGCATAACATCGTCTAATGATAGCCAAAATAAAACGCGTCAGAGCTTCAAGGGGTTAAAATATTAAAGAAGAATATAGTATCCAAGTACTGAATATTCACGCACTTTCAAGTTTTATCATTTTTGAAATTAACAGAGCTGAAATTATATGTTTTTCTTTCACATTTTTCTACTTCTTATACACTCCGTTTCAGAAGAACACTTGCAAAATTATAAGGCTGTATTTGAAGATTTGTTAGCAGAATAAGCGATCAGCGACTCACCTTGGGTTAGATGTTGTGATGGTAGTGGTAGGAATAGTGGTGATGTTCTGCTAGTAGTTGTGGTAGAGATGGTCTGCTGGTAGTTGTGGTAGAGATGGTGGTGGTGGAGATGTTCTGCTGGTAGTTGTGGTAGAGGTGGTGGAGATATTCTGCTGGTAGTTGTGCTAGGAATAGCAGAGATGTTCTGCTGGTAGTTGTGGTAGGAATAGCAGATATGAGTATAACTCCATTTATTGGTCACCAATTATTTTGACATATTTGAAGACAGATATGGAATCTATATGCTCTAAGCATCATATTAAAATTAGTTTCAACCCTCGGCAAAACCTATTAAAAAAACCGGTAACAACATGTCTACCTACCGTAAAACGGTTGTCAATACTCTCTTATAGACGGCGCGGCTTTCAGCGACGCCATTTTTTCGTGAACTGGAGAGCTCTACCCTTCAACTTTTGTAACACGATCACGCCATCTGCCAATCCTCATTGGAAATACTGAGTTTCATTTCCTAACTCCTGCGCAATACGTCACGAAACACTTCTGGATTCTTATTGGGGTTTTTTTCTGACCACGTCATTAAACTCATAGATTCCGTCACGCATACAACCAGCAACCTATCAGGTGAGTTTATTGACCTTGATTATGTCATTGCACTGGCCCAATCACAGATACACACCTTCATTTAAGTCTCTCCTCACTTTAGTCATGGACGCCGCTTGTAATGGTTGTTCACCCCTCCCACATTCAGTGATTATTGACACTACAAGGAACAATAGTGCAGCCCTTAAGGTTTTGTACTGACCATGGTTGTTTGCCTACCTCTGTTTCCTGCAAACTGTGCTCAAACGAATGTTACTATTATGAACCGGGAGACCAGTGGCGATGCGGTCATTATTGGTTTTTAAATAAAACCACTACTCGTCGTAACTCCTCGTCGAAAACGTGGACGCATCTCTTCCCCACCTACTCCCTCCACATCTCAATAAGGTATGCAATTAGGCTTTCATACTTGCGCGGGTTTAAAAACGGCGAAAACAAAATTATTTAAGCAAAACTTGGCTCGTGGTTTAAGGTATTTCCGTAATTGTTTAATCGAAGTCCTCTTTTTTTCTAGTTATTAAAAACGTATTCTATGGTGTATTATAGGATATATAGAAGCAATAGAACTGTTCAAATGACCTGGGAAGTGTATATTAAACCAAATACAAAACTTTGAATAATGAGGTAAGAGATACGAGTTTTTTATCACTTTTCATCCCAAGACCAACGGGGGTCTGGGGGCAGCAGCCCCCAGGATGCCCAGGTTACCTTAGGTTAGGTTAGGTTAGGTTAGGTTAGGTTAGGTTAGGTTAATGACCAGCTATGTAAATACAGTAGTGAACATTTGGTTTAGTCTGTGCTCAAAAATCCATTTTCTTTAGCAGGCCATACACTAAACAATTACCCCCTTTTCACAGACAAATACACAAACAATCGGTCAAAGATGCAAATAGCGGGGGGAGGATAGGTTAGGTAAGGTTGTTAGGTTAGGCTAATGTCCTTTCAAAGGGGTATAGGCTTGTAAACACTATGATAGCTTAACATGAGCCAAAAATCGAAATTAGGTTAGTGTAATTTGTTTACTCTTAAAACTCGCAAAATCAGAGCCAACTTTTCCCAAAACTTGGCTCGGGTTTTCCAAAATTCGGGTTTTATGGCTTTGCAATTTCGGGAAACATGATCCAAATTTCTAAATGAGGTTACTGTCATTTGTTTGTCTACAAACTCGCAAAATCCGAGCCAGCTTTGGCCAAAAGCTGGCTCGGGTTTTCCAAAATTCGGGTTTTTATGGGTTTGCAATTTCGGGAAACCTGAGCCAAATTTCTAAATGAGGTTACTGTCATTTTGTTGTCTAAAACCTCG
The DNA here is from genome assembly GCA_032716605.1 of Paralithodes platypus. NCBI lineage: Eukaryota > Metazoa > Arthropoda > Malacostraca > Decapoda > Lithodidae > Paralithodes > Paralithodes platypus. The sequence goes on from CM064530.1 coordinate 13,540,523, forward strand.
CAAAATCCGAGCCAGCTTTGGCCAAAACTTGGCTCGGGTTTTCGAAATATTGGGTTTTAGGCCTTTGAAATACCTTCAAACCCGAGCCAAGTTTTGCTTGAATACATTTGTATCGCCGTTTTACGCATTTAACCCCTCATTTTCCCTGTACTTCATAGCCCTTCCCACTATCGGGCGGCGTGTCTTAAGATCGTTGTATAATGGGGAAAACGGTTTCGCCGAGGGTTCTAATTATTTCTAAACACTATATATTGATGAAAACTAACAGGGAAAAATAAAAAAATCCATGGGAAAATTGGTGACCAATAAATGGAGTTTTTTCCAGATATGTTCTGCTGGTAGTTGTGGTAGAGATGGTTGTGGTGGTAGGAATAGCGGAGATGTTCTGCTGGTGGTGCTGGTAGTTGTGGTAGAGATGGTTGTGGTGGTAGGAATAGCGGAGATGTTCTGGTGGTGGTGATGTTCTGATGGTAGTTGTGGTAGTAGTGGTGGTGGTAAAGATGATATTGGTGGTAGCTGTGGTAGGCAAGTGGTAGTTGTGGTAGTAGTGATGGTACAGATGTTCTGCTGGTAGTTGTGGTAGGGATGGCAGTGGTGGTGGTAGTGGTGATGATGTTCTGGTACTACTGGTGGTGGTAGAGATGATACTGATGGTAGTGGTGGCGGTAGGGATGGTACAAAATAATGCTCTGCTGGTAGAGATGGTAGTAGTGGTAGTAGCAGTAGTGGTGGAGATGTTCTGATGGTAGCTGTGGTAGGAGTGATGGTGGTGGTGGTAGCTGCGGTAAAAAAAATCTGATGGTAGCTGTGGTAGGAGTGATGGTAGTCTTGCAACACAATCACACCCCTACTCTGTGCAACTCTACAACCCAAGAGTGAAACGTTATTGTCAGGCTTTCTTCTATTCAACAGTTGATCTCTGGAACTCTCCCAGAATCAGTCTTGCCCTCTTCCTATGACCAAAATTGCTTCAAACTCCGTGTGTCCAGGCATTTTGGCTCAAACGTCCCTTGATTTTGGCCCTGTCACTCTTCGAACTTTGGGGGAGGCACTCGCTACACGCAGTTCTGCCTTCTGTCTCCCTTACATAGAAAACCAAAACAGTCGTGGTGGTAGTAGTAGTGGTGGTTGCTGTAGTTGTGGTGGTGGTGGAAATAGTGGTAGCCATGGTGGTGGTGACCGTGGTAATAGTAGATTCAGTGGTGGCAATAGTAGATTCGGTGGTAGCAACAGTAGATTCAGTGGTGGTAGCAACAGTAGATTCAGTGGTGGTAATAGTAGATTCAGTGGTGGCAATAGTAGATTCAGTGGTGGCAATAGTAGATTCAGTGGTGGCAATAGTAGATTCAGTGGTGGCAATAGTAGATTCGGTGGTGGCAACAGTAGATTCAGTGGTGGCAATAGTAGATTCGGTGGTAGTAGTAGTGGTATTCGTGTTGGTGGTAGCGTTGGCAGTTAACCGATAAGTAGGGTACCATAACCCACACAATCTGGAAGGAAGAATAAATAATAATTAGTAATTAAGTCAGATTTATAATAAAATATACATTTAAGAAACATGTGTCGTATTCCTAGCCAATCAATATGTCTTCGTGGTGCAATGCATAAGTGTGTTAATTTTCGGTGTGAGCGTCCTGGGTTCGAATCCCCGGACTGCCACATATGTTTGGTAATTTCATTAATCGAGTTTAGGAGTAAAGTTGGTTAGTGGAGAGAACATAATAATTAGTTGTAAGAGCAATGAGGAATACTAGCACATTATAGCAGTACTACCATTGATATTTCAACATTTCGTGGAATATAATACTGAAACATAGAAACTTCATATTTTCAATTAAGTATTGAGGGAGGGAGGGTGGGAGATGGATGTAGTGTGTGTGTATGTGTGTGTGGAGGGGGGAGAGGGGTGCATGAAGCGGGGAGGGAGGGAGTGTGGAGGGGTGCATGCAGCGGGGAGGGAGGGAGCAAGGGGGTGAATGTAGTGGGGGGAAGAGGAAGGGGGGGGGGGGGGGGAAGAATGCATTGGGGTAGGAGGGAGGAAGAGCGTGAATGCAGTGTGGAGGGAGGACGGAATTAATTGATAGATATGGCGCCGAACAAGCTAACATAATATATAAAGTGTTGCTAGGACCATGCGAGGGTTGCTATGGATGTGGGGGTTGCTAGGGACATGTTGGTTGGTTGCTAGGACTGCATGGGAGACCTGCGCGTTGTGTGTGGTGTGGGGGAGAAGCAGAAAAGGGGAGGAGTGTGTTGGTAGGGCCATGTGAGGGTTGCTATGGACGTGTGGGATGGTTGCTAAGGATATCCGTCGGAGTATAACTCCATTTATTTGTCACCAATTATTTTGACATATTTGAAGACAGATATGGAATCTATATGCTCTAAGCATCATATTAAAATTAGTTTCAACCCTCGGCAAAACCTAATAAAAATATATGGTACTAAAATGGAATTTTTTCGTAACATGGTTGTCAATCCCTTCCTATAGACGGCACCGATTCGTACACACGCCATTTAGAACAAAAATTCCTATATACCTGTATATATATATATATATATATATATATATATACCGGTATATTACTGTGTACGATAATTTTGGTGCAAATTCCATAATTTTGTGGTCACAATACGATAATTCTGCATTTAGAATATGGCAACACTGCGTCCGCCGCCGCACTCATGTTATTGTTGTGAACCTCTCGGCCCTCCCACTGCCACTCGGTGGCGGAGTAGGGTATGTCCCATAATACTGTGTTATTTGCACTGTTACCCAATCAGCGGGGGTGTGGGGGTGGCAGCCCCCACCCATAATACTAGGATAGGTTAGGTAAGGTTGTTAAGTTAGGCTAATGTCTTTGTTGCTTTTAACCCCTCATTTTCCCTGAACTTCATAGCCCTCCCCACTATCGGGCGGCGTGTCTTAAGATCGTTGTATAATAGGGAAAACGGTTTCTCCGAGGGTTGTAATTATTTCCAAACACTATATATTGATGAAAACTAACAGGGAAAAATAAAAAAAATCCATGGGAAAATTGGTGACAGAAAAATTTAGTTTTTCCTATGTCGGTTGCTATGGACGTGTGGGATGGTTGCTAGGGACATATGTCGGTTGCTAGGGCCATGTGAGGGTTGCTATGGACGTGTGGGATGGTTGCTAGGGACATATGTTAGTTGCTAGGGCCATGTGAGGGTTGCTAGAGACATGTTGGATTGGTTGCTAGGACTGCGTGGTAGACCTGCGCGCTGTGTGTGGTGTGGGGGGAGGCGTTAAGGGGAAGGTGGTTGCTTTTTCTGGCTCCCTTCTCCCTGATACTAATACGTCTCTGCATCATGTTAAGACCAAGTTTATATACTTAGCACCATGTTTCATTACAAAATCTTCAAAATAACTGAGAAATCTTGATGGGAACTTTGCAATTTACCGTCAGTTGAAATTAAACAGAGTATAGGGCCGGTAAAACTAAAGGCCGGAGTGAATTGATATATAAAAATAGGTATTAAACAAAAAAAAACAGTGGAGATTGGGCATGAGTATATAGTCTACATTCATATAAAATCACTGGGTATATTGATAGTAATGTGTCCTATTCTTATATGGCCTTTATTTCGGCATTATCAAGCTTAAAAAAAAAAAAACAACAACACCCAATTTCAAGCTAGATTTGTACATTTTTCAGTAGAAAAATTTCCTGGTTCCTTCTAAATTTACAGGCTTGCCGCTCGTTATCGCTCGTCAGGAAATAATCGACACCTAAATGGTACAAAAGGTCTAAATATTGACAAATAAATGGGACGAAAGGTCTCAAAATCACCAAACTAACGGAACGAACGTCTTAAAATCTCAAACCTAATATGCTAAACATGAGGGAGAAGGGGGTCCAGAAAAAGCGAGTATCTCCTTTTAATTACGTTTGGGTGTTATTCTAAAGATGCCGCCCGTGAGTAGTGGTGGAGAGAGCGAGAGAGTAAGAGAGGTGGTGGTTTACTAATCATGAACAATATCTACATGGTATACAGAACAAAGCCTACCCCTAGTCTAAAGTGAGAGAGAGAGAGAAAGTGAGAGAGATATGAGGGGGGGGGGGGAGAGTGAGTGTGCAAGAGAGAAAGAGGAGGGGGGGGGGGTGAGGTAGGAGCAGGCAGGATCACGTGTTAAGGCAGCATCTAAATCACCGTAGAAGAAAACCCAAGCCAATAAAAATGACTAGATATACCTATAATTCGTATACTGTATATATATGTATATATACCAAAAATCCTTAATTGAAAACGAGAGGGGGTGTGGGGAGGGGAAGAAAAGTAGGGGGGGTTGGAAGGCTGGGTGAGAGGAGGGGGGGAGGAAGGGGGGGGGGAGGGTCAGAAGAGAGATAATGAAGTGAAGAAAGGAGGATAGGAGGGGGAAGAGCAGAGAGAAAAGAGAGAGAGAGAGAGAGAGAGAGAGAGAGAAAGAGAGAGGAGAAGGAAAGGAGAGGATTGAGGGAGGGTGGGGGCAGGGAGGGAATTGGCAAGAAAGGGGGTGGGGAGGGAGAGAGGAAAGGGGGGATGGGGGGGGGGCAACAGCGATGTCACCTCGTTCGCTAGTTTGTACCTTAAATTACGAGTTAATGACCCCTCTATATTCACACACCTCACCAACGCAATGGTTGGGTACACACACCAAATAGTTTGTTATTATCTAAATGTCTAGGTCAACGATTTTAGCGTAATTACTAGCGGTTAGAATATATGCAGCAGACGAGACCATACGCGAACCGGCTCAAACAGTTATAAGTTCACAATTTTCGTATATTACCCTTATGAATTACATGTATGGCCGCCTGAAAATTAATAGAATATCAATACACATGTCATATACACACGACAAATCCCCATACACACCTTAAATACGGGAAAATACGAAGAGCCAACGCAGGTACGTCCTCTTGCTACCAGTCGAATGTCAGCACTGAATAATGACGTTACATTCAGGCTGGTCCTCCCCCCCGATCCACGAGTCCAGTTCGAATTTTATTATAGTTAATTAATCAACTTCCTCATTAGCTTCAAGCTTAGGACGTTCACAGCACATAGTCTATTTTAAGTTATGTATTTGTAAGGTGTTGATAGCTGCATATAGGACTTGTGATACAGGGATATTTACTTTTTAAATTGAAACATTGGCATCGATATCACCCCTCCATAAAACAGATGAAGTGAAATTTCCGCCAGTCAGATATTTAATGTACACTTCATGATTTTATGTATGGAAGGAATATTAGTAGGATTATAGGTAGCATTCAAGGAGACTACTGCAGGACTCTTCTTCTTCTTCTTCTTACCTCTGACCGGGTCACCGGGTATAGGCTATCCTAGTGTATACTTTTTTTTTTTTTTTTTTTTTTTTTTTTCTATGTGATTGAGGGAGGCAAAAGGCATAACTGCCTATAGCGAGTGCCTCCCCCATAGTTGAAAGAGTGACAGGGCCAAAATCAAGGGACGTTCGAGCCAAAATGCCTGGACACACAGAGTTTGAAGCAATTTAAGTCATAGGAAGAGGGAAAGACTGATTCTGGGAGAGAGTTCCAGAGCTCAGATGTTGAGTAGAAGAAAGTTTGAGAGTAACGTTTCACTCTTGGGTTGGAGAGTTGCACAGAGTAGGGGTGGGATTGAGTTGCAAGACGGGTACCACGTGCCCTACGTAAAGGAGGTGGTATGCACTGGGATAGCTCTGAGGAACACTGATTATTATAGTAGCGATAGACCCCTACTACCCTACCCTAGTACCCTACTATACTACCCTACTCCCCTACCCTATACTACCCTATACCCCTTTGAAAGGACATTAGCCTAACCTAACAACCTTACCTAACCTAACCTAGTATTATAGGTGGGGGCTGTTGCCCCCACACCCCCGCTTTGACTTAGATTTTTGGTGTATTTGTCTGTGAAGTGGGTATTTTTCAATTTGTTGATAACGAAAATCCTCCATGCGGACTATATGGAGAAAAATATGGCGAATCTATTGGTGCCTATTTTCCCTAATAAATTGTTTCTCATAACGGCGCACTACTGTCCTTGAATATTATCGGATTATATTAACAGTATATTTTCTTGTGTAGTAGCCTACTCTATTTTAAGGGGAGATTTTTAGTTTGCTCCCTAGACCTCAATCAAGCTTTTAAAAATGTCCCCCCAAGACCCCTCCTTTTAGATAAATGTGTAAATATTTTGGCAGAAAAATTTCCCGGCCAAAGGCCGGTTCCTCCTAAATTGCAGGCTTGCAATCGCTTACTGGGAAAAAATCAACAAATGTTAAACATGGCACGACAGGTGTTAACATTGACATATATGGGTGAGATGCCAGAGGAGAAGAAAATGGAAGAAGAAACCACCAATTAATTGACACTAACAACCAACCAGGATAAAGACAAGAAATAGCAATAAGACAAAAGACAAAGAAAACCAGAATGGAGAAGGCACCATTGAAAACGAGGCCGACAGGGGAAGCTATTCTAACCTTCAGGACAACCACATGGCCTCCCTCTACAACCACGTCACCACCAGTCCTATGCAAATTAGGCAGTTAAATGACGTTACCATCAAGGATGCCACCCCACTCCCTCACACTGCTAGGAGCCAAATGGTTTACCACCCTCGACTTGCAAGCAGGATATTGGCAAGTCCCCGTCGTGCCAGAACATCAAGAGAAAACGGCCTTTTCCACCAGCCTGGGCAGACTATACGAATTCACAGTTCTTCCATTCGGATTGTGTAACGGCCCGCCACCTTTTCCAGATTAATGGAGTCTGTACTTCAAGGACTTACCTGGGAAACTTGCCTCACCTACCTAGACGACATTATCGTCTTTGGAAAAACTTGGGCAGAACACCTACAACGACTCGCACAAGTTTTTCAAAGAATCAGAGATGCCAAACTAAAACTTAAACCATCAAAATGCACCATGGCAAAGAAGCAAGTCAAATTCCTCAGTCATATTGTCTCTAAAGCCGAAATTTCTCCAGATCCAGCCAAGCTACAGGCCATCAGGGATATCACTCCTCCCAACAACGTCAAAGGAGTACTGTACGAGCATTCTTGGGATTATCTTCTTACTATCGAAGGTTCGTGAAAAACTTCGCTACCATTGCAAAACCCCTTCACGACCTCACCAGAAAAGAACCATTCCTTTGGACCACCCACAGACTACAAGCCTTTCAAACCTTAAAAGACCTACTCGTGGCAGCCCCAGTTGTCTCCTTTCCCGATTATACCAAACCCTTCCGTCTTTGCACCGACGTCTCACAATTTGGAATAGAAGCAGTGCTAGCCCAAACCCGGGAAGGCCACGAACACATCATTGCTTGTACCTTAAACCCCGCAGAGATCAACTACCCAGTCACCAAACGGGAATGCTTAGGAATAATTTGGGCACTCCAGCACTTCAAAGCATACCTTGCTGGAGTCAAAGTAACCATCATAACGGACCAAGAGGCCCTAAAATGGCTCCGCAAATCCGACACGAAAAACGCCCTTACTGTCAGGTGGCAAGAATCTCTTGAAGAGTTCAACTTTGAGATCGCCTCCCGCCTGGGAAAATTGCATACAAATGTAGATGCACTCTCCCGGCTACCTATTCAGCAAACACCACCCAAGGCTGCTATACGGGCCATTTAACAGCAAGACCCTCCCGACCAAACTCAGCAACATCTACATTCATTTCAGAAAAAGAACAAACCTGCCTGGATTCCAAAGATTATCTTCGATCACCTCATCAGGAAAGGGGACATTTTATAGGCCTACACCAAAGAAGGCAAGATTGTCTTAAGTCCTAGCACTGCCCAAGACATCATGCAGTCTCTCCATTCCCATAACGGAATCCATCTATGCTAGAAGCTTCTTGCAACCTTTCAAGAGGTATACTGGACCCCAAGGCCCTATGTCACAGCAAAATCCATTGCCGAAGCTTGCCGTGCCTGTGCTTTGGGCAAGGACAAAGCAAGAACACCAGGTCCTTCCGGTAAATTAATTGCAATTGCAATTATTAGCCGTAGATGTCATGGGACCCATGGACGGAGTGAAAGGCTACAAATACATAATCACTTTCATAGACACTTACTCCAAATATGTCATTGCATGTCCAGCCAAGGAACACTCAGCCTTTGCAGTCGCGGAATCACTCTTAAAACACGTATTCTCATATTTTGGTCTCCCACAGGCCATACATTCCGACAAATGCCCCAGAATTCACAAGCCACATCTGGACCCAGATATCACAGATCTTCGGCTACAAAATCAGTCATTCATCTCCCTACTGGCCTCAAGGGAATTCAGTCTGTGAACGTAGCCACAGGACCATAACCAATCAAATACGGACAAGGCTGCAACAAATGAACACCACAGACTGGCCAAGTCAAGTCCTTATAGTGCAATGGGGTATAAACACTTGCCCTCGCGAAGATGGAATAACCCCTCATGAAAGAATATTTGGGGAGCCTCCTTTATTTTTGCCACTGAGACACCTGTCCGTCCCATTCGAGCCCTCACCTGACCTCAACCAGTCCCTCGTCCACCTGCGAAATCTATTACGCCAACTACAATATCTACAAGACCTGCAACCTGACGAAACCCCCAAAATCAGCCCTCACCACGTCGGCGACCTTGTGATGGTGGCTCAACTTACCGTGCCCTCTAAGTTAAAACCACGGTTTAAAGGCCTTTTTTTTAAATCTTAACAGTTCCAAATTGCTATCAAGTCACGGTCAATTACCATGGGGAATCACGCACCTACCAAAACCGTACGTCGTTTCCAACCTCCCGACAGTAACCTCACTATGTTGGCTGACCCTGATGATTATGTTGCATGCCCCACCAGTAATCATGACCCTTTACCACCCCCCAAAACAGGCCCCCTTACCCCCCTCATCCCCTCTTCCCATTCCTGAACCACAATGCCCCCTTCCTACCCCTCGTCCTATTCCAACGCCTCCTCCTATTTTCCCCAACTATCCAACCTCCCTTCCCCCTACCACTCGGGCTCTCTCAGCCCCTCCAGGTTTTGCCCCTCTTCCACTACCACTTTCTCCTTCCCCATCCCTCCCTATCCCTACCACTCAACCTTCCCCTATCTCCTCCAACCCTATCCTTCCTGTTCCTCACCTATCCCCCACCTCCTCTTCATCCACCACGACCGAACTACCTCCATCCCTTCTCGTCCAACCCCCTACCCTTCAATACCCCTTCCTACTCACAACCCCATCCACCCCACAAGCCCATCCTTCTACCAACATCACCATTCCCCCATCCCATTATACTTTCCAACAGCAACAAACTCAATCACTTGTGAAAATCCGTCGCACGGTCTAGGAGGAGTTTTGGGACCGACGGACGATGACAAGAGACATTTAGGCCGGCAGGGTACCATTATACCATAATACCACTCAGTACTGTCACACTCGGTACACATACTCTACTGTCACACTTAATACTGTCACACTTAATACTGTCACACTCAATGCTGTCACACTCAGTACTGTCACACTTAATACTGTCACACTTAATACTATCACACTTAATACTGTCACACTCAATACTGTTACACTCAATACTGTCACACTCAGTACTATCACACTCAATACTGTCACACTTAATACCGTCACACTTAATACTATCACACTTAATACTGTCACACTCAATACCGTCACACTTAATGCTATCACACTCAATACTGTCACACTTAATACTATCACACTTAATACTGTCACACTTAATACTATCACACTTAATACTGTCACACTTAATACTATCACACTCAGTACTATCACACTCAATACTGTCACACTTAATACCATCACACTTAATACTATCACACTTAATACTGTCACACTTAATACCATCACACTTAATGCTATCACACTCAATACTGTCACACTTAATACTATCACACTTAATACTGTCACACTTAATACTATCACACTTAATACTATCACACTCAGTACTATCACACTCAATACTTTCACACTTAATACCATCACACTTAATACTATCACACTTAATACTGTCACACTTAATACCGTCACACTTAATGCTATCACACTCAATACTGTCACACTCAGTAGTCACACTTAATACTGTCACACTCAATACTGTCACACTCAGTACTATCACACTTAATACTGTCACACTCAATACTGTCACACTCAATACTGTCACACTCAATACTGTCACACTTAATACCGTCACACTTAATACTATCACACTTAATACTATCACACTTAATACTATCACACTCAATACTGTCACACTCAGTATTGTCACACTTAATACTATCACACTTAATACTATCGCACTCAATACTGTCACACTAAATACTGTCACACTTAATACTGTCACACTCAGTACTGTCACACTCAATACTTTCACACTTAATACTGTCACACTCAGTACTATCACACTCACTCCTTTAATCCTTCTCCCTTGCCTCCCACGGGAGGAGCTGCCTGAAGGTACGGTGTGCGAGACCTCCTGCCACGCAAAGTCTTAAAATCGCCGACTTAATGGGGCGAACGTCTTAAAATTTCAAAACTAATGGGGCTAAGCATGAGGGAGATGGGGACCCAGAAACCCTCCCTTTCCCCATTTCTACCCTCCACCCCACCCCCTTAACCCTTCTTCGTTCACTCCAGACCCAGCCCGCGTGAGGAGCTGGCTGAAGGTATGGTGCGCGAGACCTCCTGCCTCGCCGGGTTCTTGGCTCAGGGGCAGCCTAAGATGACCTGCCAGAACGGAGAGTGGCACGAGGCCAGCGAGGTCGTCTTCATCTGCATAGGTCGGTCTCGCGTAGTCTTAACCCTTTCAGTATCGGTGCCGTCCTTTATTTACTTTATTTCGGCTACTGTTAGACGATTGTATTCACCTTAAACGGGCCTCCAGTACATCACAGATGTACAGCTGCACAATAGTTGTAATATAGCTAGAATAAATTTCAAAGGATGTCAACGGTACATAGGTACTAAAGGAGATAAGGGGGATTTTTAGTTTGCTCCCTAGACCTCTATCATAATTAAATATATACCTCCAAGACCCCCGTTCGAGATAAATATGTACATATTTTTTGGCCGGGACAGTACAGAGCGTTTGGCTCGCTCTGTACTTTATTAATGTCTGTCAGATGTTGAATAGAGTGGGTAAGTGTAGGAACATGTTTTTGTATATTTCACTCGATATGAAGAAATGAAGCTTATATATTGCTGATACCAATTATTGATCAAAACATAATTGGTGCCAGGACATCACTTATTAGCGCGACTGTACCACCGCCTTTACTTTATCTATATTCGATAAACAACAAACTTATGAATTTGGTCGTCTCGCATTATATTCTACTGTGTTTCTCCTTTTGATACCATTTATTATATTGGGGGTTATTAGTATTAAGGGAGCCCACCTCGCTTTTATTTATCTTTCTCTCCCTCTATCTTTGGCTTGTATCCATTCGGCCCCATTCAGCCTACTGTTTTAAGACGTTTACCCCCATCCAGGTATCAATATTTTCCTGGCGAGCGGTAGTGAGCCAGCATATTTATATTTTTGTTTTGACAAGCTAAATTTGTACATTTTTCGATAGAAAAATTTCTACGGCAAAGCCGGATTTCTCCATAGAATGCTGGCTCGCTATCGCTCGCCAGGCAAAAATTAACACCTGGATGGGGATAAATGTCTTTAAACAGTTGGCTGAATGGGGCCGAATGGATACAAGCCAGGAAAGCGAGAAAAGGAGAGAAAGTGAAAAAAACAGGTGACCCCCCCTTAAGAACGATATGACTTGATATCCATAAGTTCATGAACAGTGCATTGGGAGATCGGTCCTTTGAGATCTCTGCCCCATAAATTGTTCTTTCCTTTCACTCAATCATTACGCTATTCACAATGCAGTCAAGTATACATGATTGATTGATATCCAATAATCGATAAATGGATATTAATCGTGGTCATGTGCTGAACCTTTAACCCCTTCTGTACCGACGACGTCTTTTCTATGTTATTCTAGCAACATTTAGACGATTTTATGCAGCTTAGGAAGGATATAGGGTAGCTAAACGAATTCATTGAGATAGTCTGTAGCCTTTTAAGGGTAGACGTCCTTCCTAAGCTGAACAAAATCGTCTAATTGTTGCCAGAGTATAATGAAAAGTACATCACCGGTACAGAAGGGGTTAACTGCCTTAATGGTGTAATGGTTAGAGCGTGTATGTACTGTGTGTAGTGTCCTGGGTTCGAATCCCTGGAGGATCACATGTTTTCAGTAATTTAATTGGGGGTTATTAGTGTTTAGAACGATACTACTTAATAAATGTATATTGCAATCATTAAGTCCCATTATGAAAGCTAACTCACTCTCACTCATATTCACACACCGTCTATATATTTCTCTCACACACATATACACACCCACGCTCTCACTCACTCTCTCTCTCTCTCTCTCACACACACTGTCATGTTCTCTCTCTCTCTCTCTCTGACACACTCTCCCTTCCCCTCTCTCAGACACGCAGGGCCCCCAGTTCACATGCCCCGAGGACCTAGAGCTGGTGACGCCCTACGGTTGGGGGTCCCTCTGGTACACCATCAACCAGCCACAGGTCACCGACAACTCTGGCTCCTGGGACCTCTTGGTGAGTTATAGACACAATTTGTTATGTATTTGTTTATTTATTATTATTTTTGTATGTGTATGAAGGAGACAAAAGGTAAAGCTGCCTGTAAAAAGTGTCTCCCCAAAGCTAAAAGAGTGAAAACATTTGTTTGTTGGTGTATTGGAAAGAAGTGTAGTGTGCTTGTTTAGTGTAGTGAAATGAATAGGAGGAGGTGATTGTGAAAGCTAGATGGATAACTCTCTGTGTAGGTGAGACACGAACAGAAACAGTGAGGGAGGCCAGACAAGTGAAACAGGAGTTCCAGCAAATCCTTATCACATGCCTAAATATTATTATATATTATTATGTTTTCCTTTATTTATAAATGTATTTACATTTTTTGTCTACCCATTCAGTACCGGCGACGTTCTTTTCGTTACATTCTGGCGACTTAATTACTTAAGGAGTTATTTTATTGTATTTGTTTTCGCTTCCTAGATCTCCGAAAATAAACGAATATTAATCCTAGATCGTAACCCATCATCACGGCAATACGAATCCGCCTTAATCATAGCCCTATATCCGTCTATACATAAAGGGGATTTTTTTTTTTTTTTTTTAATGGCTCCTCCCCAGACCTACATCGAGCTTTAAACACCTTGCTCATCGCCTCCACTTCCTCCATAACTTCCAGGTCGAACCCACCTAGTCGTCTTTCCACTGCTCTCCTGTAGGCTACTCCTCCCTCAGTAGTCATAAACGGTAAGGCATCAAAATGGACCAATGTAAGTAGCGGGGTACCCCAGGGATCGGTACTAGGACCAATTCTCTTTCTAATTTACATCAACGACATAGATGAGGGTCTCACCTGTACAATCTCAAAATTTGCTGACGATACAAAAATTGCAAATAGCGTACTCTCAAAAGAACAAGTTGACGATATGCAACACAATCTAGATAAATTGTCATGTTGGGCCCAAATTTGGCAAATGAGTTTCAATGCGGATAAATGTAAAGTACTACATATCGGATACCTAAATGAGAAAGCAAACTATTCGATGAATGGCACTCAGCTTAAGAATGTAAACAGAGAAACCGATCTGGGAGTAACAATATCGAGTAACCTAAAACCGAGTCAACAATGTTCAGAAGTTGTTAAGAAGGCAAACAAAATAATTGGCTTTATAGGCAGGTCATTTGAGCATAAATCCAAAGAAGTTATCCTAACCCTTTACAATTCATTAGTCCGCCCTCTTCTGGAATACTGCGTTCAATCCTGGTGCCCTTATTACCAAAAAGATATAAACAAGCTAGAACGAGTTCAACGTAGAGTTACCAAAATGATACCTAGCTTAAAGAACAAACCATACGAAGAGCGTCTTAGAGAATTAAATCTATTTCCTTTAACCCAGCGCAGATTAAGAGGTGACTTAATTCAAGTGTTCAAAATCATCAAAGGCATCGACAATATGAACTGTAGTAAGTACTTCACTATCGACCAATCTAATTACACGCGGGGAAACGGTTGCAAAATTATTGGTAAATCTTTTAACTCACACGAATCTAAGAATTTCTTCTTCAATCGAGTTGTCAACTTGTGGAATGGGCTTCCCCGAAACGTTATAGACTGCATCACCGTTGATTCATTTAAACTCCGCCTAGACAAATATCTCGCATCAAACCCGCGACTGACTGCGTTTGTAAATGAATAACTTTATTTTATCCCCCCCTCAGTTACTAACCCATCTGTCCCCTACTAACTTCCTAATCCTGCCACGGACATTAGTTCCAGGGCAGTAATTCCCTTTCCAATGTTCCCTTACCCACTCTAAACCACTGTTTGGACACTTGATCCTCAGTGTTTTGGAGGACAAGCAACCTAGAAGGGTCACTAGATCTGTTGTTGCTTGATTTCCTTTGTACTCCTTTGTACTTCCTCCTCCTGCAACCTCTCCACCCTCCTCTCGCCTCCCTTCAGCTCTCCATCCCGCCCGAATGTTGTGGGCGGGAAGAGCCAAGCAATCGTATACTTCCTTGGCTGATTCCTCCCTCTAAGATTAGACCGTCCCGCCAATTTGTATGGTTGATTCCGCCCTCTAAGATTAGACCGTCCCGCCCATTTGTATGGTTCACACAACCTCAGCTGATCTTGCCCAAATGTGCGAGGCAAAAGCCTAACCTTGAAATTCCTGATTGCATAATAACCTTGTATGTATGAGTGACGATTAGATTAAAACACATCATTAAATTACACCAACACACACACTCATATATATATATATATATCGGTATACAGTATATATATAGAGCCTATATATAAGAATTGGGTCAGTTTAGTTAATCAACTAGTCAATAATGTTTAACTTAAGTAGTTAATTTTGAAAAATGGGTTAACTTAACTTAATTGAAATGTTTTAAAATTAATCGGTTAACTTTAATTAATTTCCGATTAATATTCCTCTATTTCATAATTATGTTCTAGCCTACTCTGATGGGCGAGGAGGTAAATTCTAGTCGGGAGCAGGTCTTTCCCGCCCTCAGACCATTCCTACTAGAAGATCCCGCCCGCTTAGCTAGGTCCATCCCGCCCGAATGTTGTGGGCGGGAAGAGCCAAGCAATCGTATACTCGTAGCTACGAGGTGCCGTTGTAAAGGCTTATCCTTCAAAGTTCAATACCTTCACCACACCACAACCCTCAAGCAAACTGCACATTTAAACAATAAGAAGAAGAAGAAGAGACCATCTCATTGTCATCGTAGCCTAGGCCTATTCGATTCACTGTGAGTTCTCTCATCATTTATCCTATATAGGCCTAGGCTAGCCTAATGTGTAGACCTAAGTGATAGGCTAAACTTGTTATTATGTTTGCGTAGATTGGTTATTCACAAACAATGGGACGATTGGCCTACCCTAATCCCTAGGTTAGATTATACGGTAACATTTTACGGTGTGACAGTTACAAGCGCCATCGATGTTTGTGTAGCCTATAGGCCTAGGTATGTTATATAATAGTCTTCAGTCGGTTTAATTCTAGTTTCGCTTTCACAGCATACTCATAAATTTCTATGGCTACTTTCGAGTTGTCATATACCATACTTAATTCCTATATATGTCCAAAGCGGCGGAAATGCATTATAAGGAATTATACCTACTGTAAAAAAAAAATATATATTTTCTCCCCATATACGGCACCATAGCTATTACATAATACTAGGTTAGGTTAGGTAAGGTTGTTAGGTTAGGCTCATGTCGTTAATGTAGTTTATCATCATTATATTACGTCTTTTACCCAGCAATTTCCCTGATCTTCATAGTTGGTCGGGAAGCTATGCCTTTACAACGGCGCCTCCCTTTTGTCGCTGTGTACGTGAAACTAGAATTTTACCCTTCAGTCCTATATATGTCCTTCCCTTCGCAAATGTATGATAAGGGAGATATAGGGTAAAACACAGAGTCTTGTCTGCATAATGACAAGTCCTGTGTTACGGGATTTCTGCTTTATAGATTTTTTTTTCCCTCCTACCTTACTCGGGGGGACCTTACAGTTGCGCGATCCAGTGCTGCTTTGGTAATTGCGTACGGTACATTTTATTTTCCCTCCACCCCTAGGCCTATAAAATTTTCAGAGTCCCCACTGCACAAAGCCACTGTCACTTTGTTTATGTTCTCTCTGCCGGATTACACTTTTCCCGCTATCCACGTATTACTTTTAGGTTAGGTTAGGTTAGGTTTCTTAGTTAGGTTTCTTAGTTAGGTTTCTTAGTTGGGTTCATGACAAGGGATCAGCTGGTAGTTATGGGATAAACTAGGGACACATACTAGCTGGTAGGTAAGGGTTATTCTTGTATCCAACGTTCTAGGTTAGGTTACTGGGACAAACTGGATTTCAGGTCACGTATGGGATATAATGTTCTAAATGTATACTATAGCTTTGTATTAGAGTATTAGTCACCACAATATATGTCTTTACCGCTGCATATTAAATTATTTTTCCTTAGACTTTGTGGGTTAGCCTAAATAAGGGTGGATCAGCTGAGAACTAGGCTAATTTTTTTTTTTTTTTCCTTATTTTTAGTATTTTGTCATATTCTATATCAATATTAACCCTGCGGGGTTCTGGGGGCGGCAGCCCCCAGGTTAGGTTAGGTTGTTAGGTTAGGGTAATGACAAAATATGGTTTTAGGGGGCATGTTTTAATATTGCAAAATAATGGGTAAATATGAATTTCCAGAAGGAAAAACACTTTAACCCTTGTCTAGCGGGTGCTCTGTGGCCGTTTTGGGCCTTTTCAGGCCATTCTGACTGCTATATCAACCATCAGCATGAAAGGAACTGTATTGTGCCGAAAACTAGGCGGAAATCGCTACACAATGACACCACATACAGCTACGTAGCACTCGTGGAGCCCTGACAGTGTTACCTCAAAGATGGAAGTTTAGCTGATTTTGCTACATTGCTCACTTTTAGAGAACTATTGGTCACACTGTCATCCTCCCGCGCGGTGGGGGAACTGGAGTTAGTGTGGGCCGGGAGGCCACAGATGTCGGACGTATGGATCATTACTGTCCCACCCATTTTCACTCGATTTTCACCCGTTTTTTGCCAGTTTTTTTAACTCGACAAGTCGCACGCCGCTAGACAAGGGTTAAAACACACTAATCAATGAAGAAACTGATGAGAAAAAGGATTATAATGCAAAAAACACATACGTGACCTAAAATCCATACTATAAATCTAAATCTAAATACTCTGTTTTTTTACTTAAAAAAATCGCTAAACCCGAGCCAAGTTTTGACAAATGTTGGCTCGGGTTTTCAAATTTTGAGGTTTAATGGACAAGAAAACTCGAGCCAACTTTCAAAATTCAATTACTGGGTTTTTTTACTTTGAAAAATGCCCCCTATTTTTCCCCTTTTACCCCGCAATTTCCCTGATCTTCATAGCCCTCCCCACTAGTGGGGGCCGTGTTTTTAGATTGTTGGATAATGGGTAATTACTCATTTGGGACAGTCCTTGGTATAAAACAACACTGTATATCAAAGAAAAAATGCAAAAAAAAAAAAAACGCATGCTAAAACTCGTGACTGTGACACCGTATCAATTTACCGATTATACAAACCCTCCGGCCCTTCGATCCAAGAAAGAAGGGTAAATTTCGGTAAATTTTCCGATTAGCCTAGGCCCTAACACATGCGCGAGTTTTCCAAACAAATCATGCCTACTTTTTTTTCATGTGATTTATTCGATTTTAGGCTGGCACCCATTTGTTGAGGAAATGTTACATTTTGGCGGCTTTGGCCATAGGCTACCCCAACCCCAGTCCCCATCACCCCAACAATTTCCATATTTTTGTCATTAACCTAACCTAACCTGGGGGCTGCCGTGGCCGCCCCCAGACCCCCGCTGGTCTTAGCATTGATATAGAGGATGACTAAATACCGATAGGATTTAGTATCCAGGGCCAGGCGTAGGCCTACAGTCGTCATCTTTACATAGGTCGATCGCTCGCGGTTAGGCCTTTCAGCCTTTGTAATGTTCCCGTCTTTTATTTCTGTTAGGCCATAGGCTATTTTCCCCCTGCTGGCAATAGGCTAAGTATATAGATAATCTTCAAGGACACTACTGGTCACTACATCCGCCTTAAGGCGGGTGCCCAACCCCGAAAGGGGTTAAAATAGGGGAGCTATCCCCCCGCCAAAGGCGGCTTTCTAGGGCCTTTCCTAGCTGATGCTGAGTGAGAGGATTGGGTTCTAGTCATGTGGTGATGGGCTGGTCTATCAGAGTGAGAACTGAGCGTTCTCTGCCATATCCATAGCTTACTCTGACTGTTCCTTTTACTTATATATTTTCTAGATCTCAAGTGACGGCGTCTCTTCCGTGGGTTGACCTCCCAATCTACCAAGATTGGAAGCCAAAGCGTCACATTTTTTTTCCTTTGCCCCTCAGCTTTCTCTTCATAATTGCTGAGGGGCACAGGGCCCTGGGTGGGGCTTTGGTTTCCCGGGCGTTTCTGTCGCCCTCCTCAGCTCCCCGCCATGGAGTGGCTTCGGTCACCCAGGCTTTATTGTGGTCGGCAGGGAGGGTTTTGTGGGGGCGCTCGGTTATGGCCTTGGCCTTGCTCGGGGCCTTGGGGCTGTTTGGCCAGGCAGCTTGGGGAACAACAACAACAACATCCGCCTTATTAGAAACAATTTATTAGGGAAAATAAGCACCAACAGATTCGCCATATTTTTCTCCATAGGCCTATAGGCTAGTCCGCATGGAGGATTTTCGTTATTGACAAATTGAAAAAATAGCCTTTTCACAGAAAAATACACCAACAATCCGTCAAAGATGTCAAATAGCGGGGGTGTGGGGGCGGCAGCCCCCACCCATAATACTAGGATAAGTTAGGTAAGGTTGTTAGGTTAGGCTAATGTCCTTTCAAAGGGGTATAGGCTAGTAAACACTAGGATAGCTTGGGCTAGGCTAGGCTATACCCGGTCAGAGGTAAGAAGAAGAAGAAGAAAAGTCCTACTGTAGTCTCCTTGAATGCTACCTGTAGGCCTATATAATTATGTTATATGATGATGAAAATAAGTCATGGGGGGGGGGGAGGGTGAGGGGGGCAATTTGGCAAGCCCCCTACTCAACCTGGCTATTATTCAAGGGATGGATGTACTGATCGGGTGTACGGTCGTCATGTTGTGCGCTCGCAGTTACGTTCCCGTCTATTTCGAAGCTATATTTTCTGTTATTTGCCCCCTGTCATTACTACATGAATACTAGGTTAGGTTAGGTTAGGTTGTTTGGTATTTATCAAGGAAACCGGCCACAAATTTTCCTGGAAATTTGGAAGTCACCCATCGAATGAACATAACCTATACATCATATTAATATACTGTATGTTACAACTTTCGGAAAAACCGTTTTCAATTACTTTGAAAAAGTTAATATTTACCTCCTGTTATCCACAGCCAAAACTGAAGATTGCAGAGTAAATACCGTAGACTTCATTCAAGTTTTTTTTTGGCGACCGTCAACCTTTTTTTAATTACATACCAAACCAGCGGGGGTGTGGGGGCAGCAGCCCCCACCTAATATACTAGGTTAGGTTAGGTAAGGTTGTTAGGTTAGGCTAATATTACCCCTTATTTTCGTCTTTTACCCCTCAATTTCCCTGTACTTCATAGCCGTCCCCACTATCGGGGGCCGTATCTTAAGATTGTTGGATAATGGGGAAAACGGTTTTTCCGAAAGTTGAAACATATATTAATATGATGTATAGGTTATTTTCATTCGATGGGTCACTTCCAAATTTCCAGGAAAATTCGTGGCCGGTTTCCTTGATATTTTACGGTTGTTTGGTTAGGCTAATGTATTTTTATATCCAAAGGCAGTCAAAATAGACGGGAACATGATGGGAAAGGTCCGACGCCACTACGCGTAGTGTAAACAAGGCTGGCGGTACGCCCGCACTTAACATTCTTGCTTTATTCAATCCCACGGCAGTCAAAAAGTTTAGGGTAACAGAATGATTCGGTAGGTTAGGTTGATATAGCCTAGGCTAGCCTAGATATGTTTTATACTAATTCTTAACACTTCTGAGAGAGTTGGTTTCTGATAAATATCCACACCAAAGGTAACATAAATAAAACAGAATAATATAGCCTAGTACTTTTTGCAAATATTGATAGGCTAGCCTATTTGTAGCTTACTTATCTAGGACAGTAGGACTCATAACATGCTTAAACCCTTGTATTTATATTATCCAAAACAGTGTGTTTGTCTTGCTCTATTCCCGTCTCTTGCCTCTTGGTCTTCTCCCCCACTCTTTCTTTTCTCCTCCCCCACTCTTTCTTTCTTTTCTCCTCCCCCACTCTTTCTTTCTTTTCTCCTCCCCACTCTTTCTTTCTTTTCTCCTCCCTCTCCCTCTCTTGTTTTCTCCCTCTTTCTTACTCTTCTTCATCTCTCTTCACTCTTTTCCCCTTTTCTTTCTCTTTCTCTTCTCCCTCACTTCTCTCTTTCTCTTCTAATTTTTCTCTTCTCACTGTCGCTCCTCTCTATCTGTTTTGCTGTTCTCCCTCTCATTTTCTTCTCCCTCTCTTTCTTTTTCTTCTCCCTCTTTCTTTTTCTTCTCCCTCTCTTTTCTTATCCCTATTTTCTTCACCTTCTCTTGCTCTTCTCCCATCCCTCTTTTCTTCACCTTCTCTTGCTCCTCTCCCCCACTTTTTTTTCTCTTTCATCTCCCTCTTTCTTGCTCTTCTCCCCCTCTCTCCTTTTCTTCCCCGTTTATCTCTCTTTCTTGATCTTCTCCCTGTCTCCTTTTCCTCCCCTCTATTTTTTCTTTCTCTTTCTCTTCTCCCTTGCTCCTCTCTCTCTTCTCTCTTTCCCTTCTCCCTCTCTTCTCTCTCTCATTTCTCTATCTCTTCTCTCTCTCTCTCTCACTAGACCACATTCTTTCCAGAGTGCAACCATGGCGAACATTGATGACGATGACTCCTGGCAGCCCCCATCTGAATCTGAGCTGAAGGTTATCGAGGCTCGGCGAGAACGCAACAACAAGATTTCCTCTCTGATGGGACAATACCTCCTCAAGGGCTACAAGATGCTGGCCACTTCTTGTCCCATCTGTGATGTACGTCTTGAAGGCCCTTTCACTCAAGCTAGTCTAGTGGTGAACTTCCTCAATCACAGAATCAGAGTAAAAATATATTGATCTAATCTAATGACAGGCACATTAACCCCTTCACCACCAGTACATACTTTTCATCATACTCTGGTTACCATTAGAGGATTTTCCTTAGTTTATAATCTGCCTCTATGACTCAAATGGGTAAAAACTATCTCAATATTTAAACTCTCTGAATATCATAGGTCCATCTAAAACTGCATAAAATCGTCTAACTTTAGCTGGAAAGAAATGTAAGAAGACGTCATGGTGCTGAGTAAAGGGGTTAATCCCTGTGGGGTAGGTCATAATTATGGTTGTATGCTCCTTTGTTATCCACCAGCTGTCACCGCTCATCCCACACCACACCACACCACTTTCACTCATAATGCTCTTAACTTACTCTTTACATTTCATTCTTGATTTACCTCTCCCTCTGCCCATTCACCTTACTCTTATAGCTACCTTCTTTTAGTCATTCGCTCACTCTCCATACACTCCAGATGATTATACCATCTGAGTTCCTTTTCACACTCTCCAGCACATCCACATCACATCATTCTTGCACTTCTTTGATTGTCACTCTTCATGTAACTCTACACACCCTTCTCAAGTACCGGTAACTCATATCCACCCCTCTCACTCTTGATTTATGTCCCTCCAACAACACCCATGCTTCACTTCAGTAGAATCAGCACTTCCATGCTCACCTCCCAATTCCTTTGTTACTGCTTTCAACGTACTGTACCTACAACCATCATCTACTCTCGCACTTCATCCTCCAAACTCCATCTTTACTAATTGCACTGCTTAAACATTAAAAATTAGAGTAAGAAACAAAATACTGTAGACAACTTAAGTCACTTAAAACCATCAATCCCTTTGACTGCCACCGGTTGGCAAATTTGAGGAGGGAGTTTGGACACCTACTAGACCTGTTAAACACTAGCCCATCCCACATTTGGAGGTTTATAATGGTGTTCCAGTTGTATTATTATCTAGGGTTTGGGTTATTTTTGCCATTTTTTCTTTTGATTTATAATTTGCCCCATAAATGACCAAAAATGCCACCACAGACCCCCTGGAATAAAATTTTGTTGAACTTAATTGAGAGCCAGAAGGTTAACCCTTCCTTCCCGGAATGGCTCTTGAACGCCCATAAAAAAGCATACCCGAGCTGCCCGGAAGGGCTCTTGAACGCCCAGTGGTTGAAAGCCTGTGAGCTTGGTGTGGGTCCGACACATGTAAACAACAGCCGGCTGGACCGACGCCCCGCATCTCCGGCCACAAGAAGGAGTGCGTCGCTTGTTCGTGTGTGCCTGTATGTTGTTGTTAAGTATCGAAAAGTAGTGTAAAGTGGCTGTTTTTGCCATAAAGTTATCTCCAATGAAATCATCATCACAACTGAACCAGTTGACTTAGAGAGCTCTACTTAACGCCATTCTATCTACAGGTAAGAAACACATCTACGCTTGGGGATGCACGGGAATGCGGAAGCAGTCAGAATAACAAAGATACGGTAGCCTAGGCGTAGACGTTTTTTAGCCAAAACCCCGGGTTTCGGGGAATATATATATAATACATAGCCGGGGCTGGAGGGTTAATGCCTACACTTACAACCCACCTACATTACACCACACTTCACGGGTAAATTGAAATAAAACACCATTGTACAGTACTACTGTACTATTATATATTTTAATATTATTTTTTAGGTTTGTAAGGACTTTTCAGAGGGCCTCTTCACTCAGTCCAGAATATTTGATAATCTGGAAGTCCTGGTGGCTTTTATGAACGAGACAAAAGACAGGTTGCCTGTAATGAGTGTCTCCCCCAAAGCCAAAAGAGTGACAAAGCCAAAATCAAGGGACGTTGGGGGTCAAAATGCATGGACACACAAAGTTTATAGCAGTTTAAGTCATAGGATGAAGGAAAGATTGATTGAGGGAGAGGGTTCCAAAGTTCACTTGTTGAGTAGAAGAAAGACAGAAATTTTACCAATTCTTGGGATGGAGAGCTGGACAGAATAGGAATGGGATTGTGTTGAAAGGTGGGTGCCACACTCACCGCAAGGGAGGGGGTATGCACTGAGAAAGCTCTGAAGAACATTAATTGTTGTATTAGCGATAGAAGAGTGAAAGAGATGCAACATTGCGGTATGTATAAAGATATTGTAGGGAACTAGTAAGAGGAAGTGAGTTGATCAGGCGAAATGCTTTTGACTCTACTCTTTTGTGAAGTGCGGTTTAGGTGGAGCCTCCCCACACATGCCATCAATGCTTGATACAGGGGCGCACTGTGCCCCGATACTGAGAAAGAAGCTGTGCGGGGATGAAGAACCCACAGAGACAGTTGAGCACACCTAACTTTTGGAAAGTTGTTTTACTGCATTCTGGATTAACAGACATTTACTGTACAGTACTGTAGTTTGCAAGTTTGTAACTACAGTAAGCTATACATTGGTGGTTCCACTGTTTCGTCTCTTCTTGTTCCAACACTACTGGTACTACTTAACCCTTTCACGCATTTATGACGCAGAGGTTGCCAGATTAGCAATAAGAAATAGAGTTCTCTCACTCTTATAATTACCTCTCTAAAATAAAATTAGTTTTCTGCCCACAGCTAACTCAAAGACAACTGCAGAGGTTGAAGTAACTAAACTAAAGGTTTCTAAATACCCCTGATGGTAACAAAGGCTTTAAAGTATCCCCAATAGGCTCAAAATTGCGTCATATGCGTGAAAGTGTTAAATCAATCGTGGCTGGGCAAGCACAACATTCCTACTTTCATTATACTGTATATCACTGCTTGCTCACTATTGCTCTCTTAGTTTATTATTGATATATATATATATTATCCGTTGACCACATGTTCTGCATGAGAGAGGTGGCCCACAGGAGTGCAAAAAAACAAAAAAACAAAAAACAAACAAAGGTAATATAAAAATAATAAATAAATAACCCAGCACAAGCCATGAAACTTCTATTATCAAGCATTACAAATTCTCGACTTACCCCGACCACTTGTGCAATTTGAAGCATTAAAAATCTATATAATGTATGTATAGTCTTGATCCATAATATATACTGTATCTACACTCCCAGTTGAATATGTATCATAGAACTCAAACAAGACGTTAAAATGTGTCGTCATATCCCAGATGCTTCAGAAATTAGCTTTGAAGGTTCATAGATTCTAATGGGTGTGTATTTATTATTGCTGATGATTGTACATTTGACCAGATGAAGTTATATCCACTCTATTTTTGTATGGAAGGAAATATAGTATGATTGACTTACAAGAATAATTTGCTATAAAACTGTTAAATAATCATATTATTTAACTACTGTACTGCCTAAGAAAATACACTTAAAATTCAGTCCTACTAATTTTCCTTCCGTACATAAAATCACAAAGTGTATCCAAATTAAAGTGGCCAAGTGTACGTGTTAATGTTTCCAGTGTGTGCTGTTGGA
This sequence comes from Paralithodes platypus, assembly GCA_032716605.1. Lineage (NCBI taxonomy): Eukaryota > Metazoa > Arthropoda > Malacostraca > Decapoda > Lithodidae > Paralithodes > Paralithodes platypus. Next base: position 13,565,267 of record CM064530.1, read on the forward strand.
GGACCGAGGGAAGAACAAGTACTGTGTGGGCTGCTTCGAGGTCGACGCTGATGCCAGGAAAGATAATCCAGGTTAGCCCACTCCAGCCTAGACCATATAAAGGAACCACAACCTATCTTAACCTACCTCAGTCTTACCTACCCAAAATTATCCTACCAAATTTTACTGTCAATAAGTTATCCTATACCTACTTCACCTTACCTATCTAATTTTTTTTTTTTTTTTTGCCCTAACCTAACCTATCCCTACCGTACCTTATACCCAAACTTAACCTATTCCTACCTTACCTACCCAAACTTAATCTTGCCCTACTGTACCTTATACCCTAACGCAACCTATTCCTACTTAACCTTGCCCACCCTAACTTAACCTATCCCTACCGTACCTTATACCCTAACTTAACCTTGCCTACCCTAACTTAATCTATTCCTACCTTACCTACCCTAACTTACCTATCCTTACCCTAACTTAACCTAGTCCTACTTAACCTTGCCCACCCCAACTTAACTTATTCCTTACGTACCCTAACTTAACCTATTCCTACTTTATCTACCCTAACCAAACCTATCCCTGTGACTGTACCCCCTGGAGCACCGTCTTGATGATATAAACAGGGCGAGCCATTCTATTATGTGGTGAAGAATCAGCATTGGCTGTGACAGATGAGGGCCCAAGTTTATTCAACGTTTCGCCAGACACGGCTTCTTCAGGAGCCGTGTCTGGCGAAACGTTGAATAAACTCTGCATTTGTGTCATTACCGGTACCTCATTCTATTATGTATAAACTGTACAGTCACGGTCACTAATTCTGACGCATTTTGAACCTTCGGAATGGTTAAATGATCCCTCCGAAATGCAAATATCAGGTCAGGAATTAATAATGAGATTCAAATCTGTATGAGATAGGTTTGCATATACAGTATAGGGACAAAATTAATGACCATGACTGTACAGTAAACCTTTCAGTACCACTACCTGAGGGATTTCTGTATTGCTTTTAAGGGAGCCCATCTCGCTTTTTTTTATCTTTCTCCCCCTCTCTCTTTGGCTTGTATCCATTCGGCCCCATTCAGCCTACTGTTTTAAGACGTTTACCCTCATCCAGGTGTCAATATTTTCCAGGCGAGCGGTAGCGAGGCAGCATATATATATTTTTGTTTTGACAGCTAGCTAAATTTGTACATTTTTTCGATAGAAAAATGTCTGGCGAAGCCGGGTTTCTCCATACAATGCTGGCTCGCTATCGCTCGCCAGGAAGAAATCAACACCTGGATGGGGATAAACGTCTTAAAACAGTTGACTGAATGGGGCAGAATGGATACAAGCCAGGGAAAGAGAGAAAAGGAGAGAAAGATAAAAAAAAAACGGTGACCCCCCTTAACCCCTTCTGTACCGCAGACGTCTTTTGTATGTTATTATAGCTATATTTGGACGAGTTTGTGCAGGTTAAGAAGGATTTGTGGTAGTGAAAAGGGTTAAGGGAGATAGTTCGAAGCCTGTTAATTGTTTTAGGACCTTTTTAAGCTCAGTAAAATTGTTTAATGGTAGCCAGAATATAGTTAAAAGGAAGGTTCGGTAGTGAAAGGGTTAAACCAAACAAAGAAGCTTCCATCTTTGATCTCTCACATGAAACAACTAATCCTAATCCTATATAGTATACTATAAAACTAACAAACTGTTCTATCTGTCAACACAATTGTCAAAATCCCTACCACGGCAGCGGTGAGTGAGGAAGCGGCCCGGAGAACGGTTGAGGAGATACAACACCGACAGGTCCCAAACGACAACACCCGACAGACCATGACAACAACGAATGGACCCACCTCCACCCCACCAACCCCCCGACTACATTCAAGCAGGCTGCTTCACCCTCCCTTCCACGCAAAGATGCTACACTCAATAATATGGCCTCCTCGGGCTCCTCTCACAATACGTCCACAGTCAGCCATATAAATCAAAAGTAAGTGATTGGGAGCAAATAAATCAGTAGGCCTAATTTAATTAAAGTTAAGATATAGGAAATATGTGAATAAATACAGGTACAGTACAGTACTGTATTTTCCAACACTTATCAAAATTATATGTTATTCATACATGAAATTTATATCCACTAGAAAGATACATTTTATTCATAAAATTTCAGTCCACTCTGTCCCTTCCTACTGTGTTGTTGTTGTTGTTGCTGTTCCCCAAGCTGCCTGGCCGAACAGCCCCAAGACCCCGAGCAAGGCCGAGGCCATAACCGAGCGCCCCACGGAACCCTCCCTGCCAACCACAATAAAGTCTGAGTGACCGAAGCCACTCCATGGCGGGGAGCTGAGGAGGGTGCGGAAACGCCCGGGAAACCAAAGCCCCACCCAGGGCCCTGTGCCCCTCAGCAATTATGAAGAAAGTTTAGGGGCAAAGGAAAAATATCTTAGTTGCAGACACCAGGTATATACAGTACATCACAACCTCACTGTTGTGTTACTAGTTCTATTAGTGTGCACAAATAACATTAAAGTACTGTAGTTTGTTAGCTGAGTGACCGTATCCATATTTCTCCATGCTAAAAAGTTCAGCTTCTAGACAGTATATTGGGTGTGGTGGACTTCATTATAACAATAGGGTACTGTATACTGATAAACTCACATTCAAGCTATGGATAAACCTGTGAGAGCATTATTATTAATTTTTTTTTTTTTTTTTTTTTTAAATCTCAACTTCGAGACTGTAGGCTGTTCAGTAGCCTGTAACTCTTACGAAGCCCCCAAGATTATCGATTGAAGGTTTGAGATGTTCGGTGCTTCTTATGTGTCGCACTAGATGGCCTCAATGGAGCTTCAAGGTGTTCGTTGCTTCCTTTCTGCCGCACTAGATGACGACACCTTATTTATACACTTCACTTGATTTGGAGAGAGCACCTACAGTATATGGTCGTTCACAGCATCTTTGAATATGGTCGGGCATGTTCTATGCTATGAATTGGTGACGATATAGGTGGTATTTCTTGACATGTCGGTGTAGCCAGGATACTTGTAGAACAGCAGGAACGATCAGATCACCTCAGATATACCCAACGTTTGCCGTGTACTCGTATCTGAGGTCCTTTTGGTCTGCAATCCAAAACGCTATGCACTGTGATATCACGCATTCAAGGGATAAAGGGCTTTCATTTTATGGTGTAGGAAAAAAAAAAAAAAAAATGCCCCATCCTACTGTGTGTTGTACAAGGTGACTAATAGGGGGGAAGGCGGTAGACTTTTGGACCAACAGCCATTACTTGTACTATAGCCTACAATATAGCCTTGCTATTGGCACGGTCATGACTGGTGAGGTGCAGAAAAGTGCCACAGGGGACTCTACTAGTCTTACCTGGGCGTTGTTTGGTGCCACGCCAGAGTTGGCCTCAGTGTTGTTGTTGTTGTTCTTCCCCAAGCTGCCTGGCCGAACAACCCCAGGCCCCAAGCAATTCCAAGGCCATAACCGAGCGCCCCCACAGAACCCTCCCTGCCGACCACAATAAAGCCTGGGTGACCGAAGCCACTCCATCCATGGCGGGGAGCTGAGGAGGGTGCGGAAACGCCCGGGAAACCAAAGCCCCACCCAGGGCCCTGTGCCCCTCAGCAATTATGAAGAGAAAGTTGAGGGGCAAGGGTAGGTTGGTAGGTTGGGAGGTCAATCCACGGAAGAGACGCCGTCACTTGAGATCTAGAAAATATATAAGTAAAAGGAACAGTCAGAGTAAGCTATGGGTACGGCAGATTGCTCAGCTCTCACTCTTGATAGACCAGCCCATCACCACATGACTAGAACCCAATCCTCTCAGCATCAGCTAGGAAAGGCACTAGAAAGCCGCCTTTAGCGGGGGGATAGCTCCCCTATTTCAACCCCTTTCGGGGTTGGGCACCCGCCCTGGCCACAGTGTTATCAGGTATGGCAGTGTTGTGGCAGGATTTAGTTGTTCTAAAGATCAAGTTCTCTAATGTACAGTAAAGTCTTGGTATGGTACTGTCTTGTTGTAGCACTGTTGAGGCTGGTGTAATTTGCAGAGGGACTTCGTTGCGTCTTGCTACATGGCACAGTTAGCACTACACCGACATCAGCTAAAGTGATGACATGATGGGGTGGTGTTGTGACAGACTTAATTGTACTGTACTGTACTATATTCCAACTGCAGAAAGGCAACCACATCTGATCAGTTACAATGTATGTGATGCAGAACGACGTTAAACCATTGTAATTATGTATGTACAGCACTTGTCCTATCTTGGGCTGAATTGAAACTCCTCATTAATTCTTTATCTGATATTTACATTTCGGAGGTTTGTTTAATCAGTTTGAGGCTTCATAATATATCAGGAAGTAATGACTGCGACTGTACATAACGTATTATACTGTACTAATATAACTGATTTTGTGTGTTACAGTGTGTTTGTCCATGGTGTAGACATAACGGAGGAAGTAGGTCCAGCCATGGTTGCACTGAGAAGCAAGCTCATCTGGTGCACAGCCAAGCTCCTCGACACAGAAAACGTACATGAAGCTCAAAGTATCACCGCACTTATGACTGAGACGTGCAAAGCCATTGAGGCACTTAGAAACCTATAAGTTTGTATATTAAACTTTTGCTTTATCACTACAGTACAGTATTAAAGTTTTTTTTATCATGCCTTGTACAGTAGGGTCCCGCATAAAACGTGTTCGCATAAAACGAGTCTCGATTAAAACGACCGACCTAAAATATTAATATTTAATTTTCGATCAGAACGAATGTGATCACATAAAACGAGTCCGCCGCCAAAGTGGGGCAAATCCGAGGAGTTTATATATAGAGCGCCGAAATATCGTACGCTTTCATATAAAACGCCGAAATATCGTACAAAACGTACGAAATATCGTACGCTCCTGACGGAAATTTACGCTTCCAGTGAACATTGACGATATTGGGCCACCAAAATGCTGTGTTCACATAAACCGAAATCGCATAAAACGCCCTCGTTTATCGACCATAAACTCGTATTATGTGAGACCCTACTGTACTCTGATATTATTGTGATAAATCATTTAAAACCTTCATCATGCCTTGATACCTTTGTGCTGGCCCAAAATATATCAATATGATATATATATATATATATATATATATATATATATATATATATATATATATATATATATATATATATATATATATATATATAGAGGTCTCCCTCGATTTACGATTGGGTTACGTTCCTAAAAACCCGAACTTAACCCTTCCTACCCGGCTTGCCTTAGGTAAGGACAGCTCGAAAGAAGGGCCGCTATCCGGCATACTTGGTCTGAACGCTGTGCGTACGACGTATGTCAACAAACCCAAGCGTTGCGTCACCGCACCTCCGAAAACAAGAAGGAGAAGACTCTTCAATGTTATTGTTCTGACGTCAGACAAAATTAGTGTCTGAAAAGCCCCCATATTGGCAACATCTCTGCAATATTGGCTCCACTGAAATCGTCATCACAACTGAACCAGTTGACTTACAGAGCTCTACTCAACGCCAAAATACAGATTGAAAACCGCACTACGATTATAGATGAGTGGGAAAGTTCTAGCAGTGAAAATAAACATAAATATGATAGCCTAGGCCTAGACGTTTTTCAGCCATTTCTCCCGGGTAGGGGCGACCGTCATTGGGTAAGACAGCCCGGGTAGGAAGGGTTAAATAGAAAAATCGTATAGAAAACCTAAAATTAATGGGGTAAATGGGGATGCTTTCTCGGACCAGCCAAAACACAAACACCTAAAAACCTATAATAATATCGTAATTTTTGGCATCGGATAGTGAGGGAGACCTGTCCAGTCCTCCCTCGGGTAGCGCGGCTTTGGACAGTGCGGTTTTGGTCTAACGCGGGTACCCCTAGTGTGCCGAGTCAGCATCTAACACGGTTTTATTTATGTAGCGCGCTCTGTGGTCGGCTGGGGGCTCGGCATCTCTCGCCATATCTCGGCCGTGACGTCAGACTCGGTAGACTCGTTCCAATTTTGGAAGCAATTCCACATAAAAATGGGAATTGACTTCATTGTCGAGAGTTGGAACTCAATCAACCAGCCCATTATTTCATAGATATGATCTGTAAAATAGGGTTAGGTTGTCTGTTACTAATGTTTGATCCATATTTGGTAAGGTTATTGGGTGGTAAATGGTCAAAAAGGTGACTTTGGGGAAGTCGTCAGAACCAATAGAATTAATCCCATAAGTTCTTTCCTTTGTGTAGCGCGTATTTGCGTAGCGCGGCGCGGTCCCAGTACGATATACCCGCGCTACCCGAGGGAGGAGTGTATATACAACACAACAAAAAACAACTAACACACGAAAACAAAATACAAGCTCGCACACATCTAGGTCATCCAGGAGAAGACCCAGAGACCAGGGTCACCAAGGTCCCTCCAGCACTCCCCCCGGCCCCCGACCACCCGGAGAGGTTCCGATCTCGGCAGGCAGGCATGCTGCAGAGCGAAACCACAAGCCCGCCCACCACACTTCCAGGCACACCCTTCATAATTTATAAACCATCTCCCTGGGCCAGGATCCCTGATGGACTATTATCTAGTCCAACTTGCGCCCGAACCCTTCCCTCAAGTACATACATACATACATAACATTTTAAGACTGAGTGTTCCACACATAAGTGCAGTTTCAGTCTCTTTGTCCTAATGGCGGCATTCCAGGCAACCCTGTTAAGGGCTGCTTCACTTGTCAAGTTCTTGGATTTGAGATCGGTGAGTATAGTCCGATCCCAGGTCTTCCTCGGTCCACCCCTTGATGCAGCTCCCTCCACAATCACAGACCTGCATTTTTTCACCCAATTTTGTTCATCCATTCTCTCCACATGTCCATACCATCCCAGTCTACTTATACGCATCACCTCGCTAATACTCTTTATACCTAAACGTCTCCTCAGCTCAACATTTGTTATTCTATCCTGTAGCCTGGCCCCACACATCCATCTCACCATTCTCATCTCATTACGCTCCATTCTGTTGACATCCTCTACTTTAACGGCCCATGTTTCTGAGGCATAAGTCATTGCACTTCTAACACATGAGGCATACACCTTTTCCTTCAGGGGGAGAGGCATTCTTTTCATGGTCAGAATTGGCATCAATTCTCTGAACTTCCCCCAGCCACATCTAATTCTAGCAACAGTGGCAGCCTCGGCCCCACCACCGGCAGAGATGGTATCTCCTAGGTAACAAAACTTGTTCACCAGCTCCAAAGACTCATTTCCAAAATTCACAGCCACAGGATCATCACTTAACACAAGCTCGCCTTTGCACACTACGCACTCAAATTTCTCTATTTCTGACTTATCCTTCGGCAGGGGCCCCTTTATTCTACTACAGCGCTTACTCCCATGGTGTACCCAACATCGACAGATGCTACATTGAATTGAGTTAACGCCCACTCCCTTTCCACACACTGCACATGGGTATGCACCGCTCTTTTCCGCATTGCTTCGTCTTAATCTACAATGCATAACCTTGGTTTTGTTAATATTGACTCTTAAACCCTTGCTCGCCATGCCCTCTCTCCACTCTGTACTGTACTGTAGCCTTATTGCAGTAGTTCTATTGCAGTTACATATAGCAATTAACGCATCATATTGACCGACTAAGAATACTGTACGTCAAAACTAGAGAAACATCATCGACAATGATGGGGTTTGTCTAAGAATATAGATCTTACTGACATAGTAAATGTGTATGTTTAGTACTATTGTGATCCAAAGAGCTTAATACAATATCATGAATTATACCATCTAGCTTGCCTATTTTCTCTGAATATCACTATACTGTACTGTACACTATTACGAGCAGCTGTTGACCCTGCTTTTAGTATACCGTAGAAGAATATAGCAGCTGGTTTTAAAAGATGATAAATAAATTGGCTTAACTATGGAGTATAGGCAATTATATAATTTTTTCACCCTCGCTATTGTCAGCAGTACAGTCCATCCTCCAAATATGCGAGTTTGAAATATGCGATCCTTGAAATTTGCACATTTAATATTTTAATAATTTAATATTCCACATGTGCGAACCAGCCCGTAGAATTATAAGGGAAATCCGCCATATCCTTTTAATTTGCGACCCCCTAATCCACATTTGCGAGGAAGAAGGGGCAAATGATAGGCGAGGCGGCTGTGTTGGCTGAGGAGGACGAGCGGGGTGGGGGAGAGAGAGGCAGTGAGGCCCAGTAGGGGTGCCTTGCCTCGCCTCGGAAGTCGGAACCCAAGCGTCAAGCCACTTAATAGGCCTAAGCCAACAAACAATCCGCCAATAACGACTTTTAAAATAACATTTTCGGCAATAACGGCAAGTCAGAATAATTACCCACTTTCTAAAATAACGTTTGGATTCATGTAAATAACGGTTATTTCGCAGGAAATAACCAGGCGCATCTTGGAGAGCGTTTGGTTTCCCGCCATCTTGATGACCCTGAGTTGAAGTTGTATTACAACCTCCAAAATTCAGCCACTTGATCAAGAAGTTACAGCAAAGCCAAATTGTTGTACTATAAATTCATCCATGACAAGATGAGGAAGGAAACTGACAAAAAAAAAAAAAAAAAAAAAAAAATTGCTGAAATTGTGAGCAGTAGCGAGAATGATACACCCCTCGCCGCCTCCCCTCCACCTCCGGCCTCCACCTCCACCGCTCCACATCTCTACCAGCAACCCTTGCTTTAATGATTGTATGTCTGTATGTATAAATGTGTCCCACAACCGATATTAATGTACTAACTAATAAGGAAATTCGGCGGGTGCCGCCCAGAATTAATTATTCCCATAAGCTACTTTGTTTAAAATTTGCGAGGTCGCATGTCGCCCATAATCTCGCAAATTTGGAGGATGGACTATATATTGAAGCAAACAATTTTAAATTATCTGCTGCAGTGAACAAGCCTTGAGCAATTTGTCACAACCTATCGATAATTTGTGCATAACCTGTTTTGCTTGTTATTAATTTATATTATTCTCTAATTATAATGTAAAACTTGCAAAATAAAAGAAAAATCACTCACTAATACATAGTTTTTTGGTATATACTGTACTGGGTATTATATAAATGCGCAGAATTTTGGTGTGTGAGTATCCTAGGTTCGAGTCCTTGGAGTACCACATGTATTTGTGGATTTCATTAATTGAGTTTAGAAGTGGAGTTGGGTGGTGAAAAAATATGAATATATTGTACTTCTCTTCTATCTATGCATCATATTTTGTTATTGTCTGTCCCCCCTGGTACTACTTTCCTTGTCGCGGTTGGGAGGCTTCGGGGCGGGCGACTGGAGCTTGATGGGGCTGGTTGTGGTTATTTCCCTCCGTCTCCCCTCAAGCTTTCGTCGTCGGCTTGACAAATTTTTAGTATTTTTTTTTTCCTCTGTATATGTTTTTCCCCTTCTATTCTTATTCTGTCCCATTCAGTTGTCCTCGGGCAGCCTATATGACATGCCTCCCTGGCCTGGCTAGGTTGTTGGCTCCTGACCTGATTTGTCTCTTCGGCCGAGCTGACTCGATTCCCCTCAGTAGTGCATTTTTTTTATATCTCACTGATTTTTTTTTCTACCTTCGACCTGATCTTTCATTCTTCGCCTTTCATCACTTCTTGGTTGGTGCTGCAGAGTAGCAGTTCTTGCTTCATCCTTCGGCCCTGCCCTATAAGAGCTCATGTGGTCCTGGTGAAATGGCGAAAAATGTCTGCATGTCTTCACCTTCCTAGATTTGTTCACCTGCCCATTCCCTGCCCTTCCCTATCTATATTGACTTGATTAGTTGTCCATCTTGATCTAATCCTTCAGGCCAGCCCTGTAAGAGTTATTTTGTGGAACTCAGTGGTCTGGTTAATATAATTAAATAAAAAATAATAATAAATTATTGTCTGTATTTGTTAAGTTTGGTTGCAATGACGATGATGCTCCTCTGATGATTGGGTGAACGAGAAGGTGGAAGATCATTGCTGTGATGTTGATTTTGGCAATTGTGCTGGTTCATGTGACTGTAGAGTCCAATTCAGGACATGCCACCCTTTTTGCAGATTTCAGTTGATATACAGTACTGTACCTTCTTGTCCTGCACTTTTATTGTTTTTAAGGCTATTGACTGCAGGTTTGTCTCTTTGAAAATGGGCTTTATATCAAGATCTGCTATGATTTGGATACTTAGATTATCAAGTACAGTAGAAAAGTTTCTATCTGACTTTCATTGTTACCATCTGCAGAATGAACAAGACTGCTATGCCTGATTTTGTAACTTCAACCCCGTCCTATCTGTATCACCCTAGAGATTACACATGTCGCCAATGAAATTCACCCATGAAGTTGTTTTACACTACACACCTGCACATGTGCAGACTGCACCACATCAGGCTGTGTGCATGGCTAACAAGACGGAAATATATGAGAAATGCAATTAATATGAAGAATCATCAATCATCAGTACCAACAACAAAACCATCACACAAAGATGAAAGATAAGAAGCAGACAAAGTACATTTTAGCCAATACACCAACCTCTCATTTCTCTCACTATCACACGCACACCCTACACACATTCCTTGTCCCTCACTAACCTCTGCCATGGCCTCTTGCTTATTTGACTCTTATCTCTCTCCCTATCTCTGTAAGTACAGTACATTATACAAGTAGCCCTGTTCGAAGTCACAAAAAAACCCCAAAAAAACCCCAATAATATAATAATAATATAAATCTACAGTATAATAACCCTCATCAAAGGATAAGCCCTTCTTCCACTCACTTACACCACCAGCAAGGCAGGTGGAAATTGTCCGATATACCGAAGAACCAGCTATTCAGTAGGTTAGCCTCAGGACCAGACCAACCCGACAAGACCAATAATTCGGGACCAAACCCTCATTTTGAAGAGGTGGACAGTTTCACCCCACCAAGACTTGACGAGACACTGGAGTCGAGCCCAACGAGACACTCTCTTGGGCCACACTCAGCGGTATACTACTCTGAGGCAGACTTGCTGGGACACTTCCTCGGGTCATCCTAGACGAGACACTCTCGAGGCACTCTCTTCGGTCACATTCAGCTGTAAACCACCCAAAGGCTAACTCGACGAGACACTTTCTCGAGTTAAGCTTAATGAGATACCCCCTTGAGCCAACCAGCAACGAGAAGATGAATACTGTACCAGGAAGGTTCACCTAGATTCACCTTTTGCTCAGCTATTGAAGTCGAGCCTCAGCTCCTCAGTCCTTTGCCTGCCACCCCAGAAAAATCACTGGCATTTTGAGTAAGAGGTTACCAGTGTTTTGTTGTTCCCCTTAGTCGGGATCTCCTTACCCAACGTAAATGAGAGAACAATCCACACACCGTCGTTGTCTCTTGTCTGATAATTTTTTATCTCCGATTTCTGTTGGCCAATCTGCCAGTGCCTGTCGAGATATAATTGTGTTTCATTTACTGTAATATCACCTTCCCACAACAGCCACTCGCAAATATACCAAACACTCGTCTATTCAATTCAAACCCCCCCCCCCCCCCCCCCCGTTGGCGTAAGTGATTGTGTGGGGTGTCCTTTTATAAGGACACCGCGGCAGATGGGCCGGTATCCGGGTGTCCTTTTAACAGACAGTAAGCTTGAAAGCCTATTCAGCTTGGTCTGAACGCTGTGCGGCCGACGCATGTAAACAAAGCCGTTAATTGCGTCACCGCACCTCCGAAAACAAGGAGGAGATGTCGGATCATTGTTGTTGTATGATATGACGAAATTAGTGTCTGAAAAGCTCCGATATTGTCAACATCACGGAAATCGTCATCACAACTGAACCAGTTGACTTAGAGAGCTCTACGCAACGCCAGTCTACAGATTAGAAACCGCACTACGTTTAGGGATGCGTGGGAAATTTCTAGCAGTTAAAATAACAAAGATACGGTAGCCTAGGCCTAGAAGTTTTTCGGCCAGATCCGACCTCCGTCCTTTTGTAAGGCAGCCCGGGTAGGAAGGGTTAAGATGTGTTCAATGGTATGGGGTGCTGTGTTACATCCTGGGCAGGTGTCGTCGACAGAGTCATCCAGTCTCTTCTAATAGCTGATAGCTCAGAAGAGCTAGATGGTGCCCACATCTCAACCTGGCCGGGTGGACTCTGTCCTCACGAGGAAGGATGTATTTCAGGAGGTTGTGCCTGCAGCTGTGTGTTGTCGTTGAGTGATTGGATGGAACGGCGAGAGATAAGAGTATGGATGTGCTTTTGGAAGCTGGTTTGGGGTGGGCAGGGAGGGAGAGATGACAGTATTTGTGTGTGATATCGTGTACTGGGTGTTGTTTTGATATTCCTTGGTGTCTGTGGGTGTGCTGCCATGTTGCCTCTCATGACTAGGTGGTCTTTGACTTTCAGGACTTTGATTTCTTGATGTAGGTGATCTGTAGGTGTAGTAGATGTCCAGCCTGTGATGAAGGAATTGATTTGTAAGCACCAGCCAATCAGGGAATACTTGTAGAGAGAGCTTTAGGTGTAGCACTGTCTAAGGATTGCCGACTTTTCTTTCCGAGCCTGTTACACAAAGATAAATTCTAGCTTACTCTTACAATGCACACACTTGCTTTTTTGCATAAAGCTGCACCTCTTTTACACATTCATCGACTTGAATCTTTACAATAAATTAGATAAACAAAATTACTCCTCCATCCTTTTGTATTGGGTCTGACCCATGAACTGCGTAAAGAAGCTCTTACTGTATTAGCCTTTATACCGTTGTTGCGTCAATATAGGAGAACATACATACTAACATTAACAGACAACAGTTCCGGTCTTGTGTCCTAGTGGCGGTGCTCCATACAGCCCTGTTCAGAGCTCCCTCACGTGTCGGCTATTTTAATTCAAGATCAGGTAGTATGTATCAAACTACATGACCGTCTGATCTGATTCCACATAATTTTTGGTATTCCCCTTAGTGCAGCTCTCAACATTCAGGGACTTGCATATTTTCACCAAACCTAGTTCATCCATCCTCTTCACATGCCCAACCCATCTTAAGCCTGCTAGTATACATCTCATCACAGACACCATGGATCCTACCCCTTTGTAATCCTTAGGTAAAGGTCCTGGGAATGGCCTCCGGTGTAGTATGAAGCCAGTGTCCAGGGTCGCACGCAGGACACGAATCGCGTATTTACAGGAATATTTAAAACCCAAAACTACCCCCAGGAAAGTTTGTAAAGTATTCTTTAGTTAGCCTTAAAACTCCTGAGGTTTTCTATGGACCATGCACTGTGGGAATACTATTTTAGAAGGCTAACTTAGCTATTGTTTTACATATTTAAATAGATAATTTGGCTAGATAGTAACTGGCAACCATGAGCCTTAAATGGTTAATTAAAACTAACATAAAATGTATGTACTCAGGCCCTTCCCCACTTTTCCTATTTTTGTTTTTCTTTTCCCCTGGGGGTGGCCGACTCGAGACAAAGCCCGAATTGGGAAATACAACAGAAAACAATGAACACACAAAAACAAAACACAAATTCATACACATCTACAGTAGGTCACCCAGAAGACCCAGAGACCAGGGATCACCAAGGTCCCTCCAGCACTCCCCCTGGCCCTCGACCACCCAGAGAGGTTCCTAACATTTACTGTCCAACAGTATGGCGAGTATTTCTTATAGCTTCAGATGAAGCCCTGACAAAAAACAAAACAATAAAAACAATGGTTTGTACAATTATGCAGTTTTTATTACGAAGTCAAAATACAGAGATGAAAATTAAAGATGATGTTGCTACTTGTTTCTGCACTCATGAAGGGATGAATGATTTTTTGTTGAGTTAAAACTAATACATAAGTGAATACACATGTTTTGCTAATATTCTAAAACTAAGTATGAAATAAAGCAGTACAGCATATACAAATTGGCTACTAAACCTAGGTGCAAGTTCAGAATGTTTTTTTTTTATATCATGATAATGATTATATTTTTATAACTTGGACACACATTCTGTAGCCTGATGGCTTTTGCACATAAGTTTCAAAAGCCACTTTGTATGTTAGGATACAATTTTAAGAAGCAAGAGCGAATCCTATCTTATAATCTTACACCTCTACTTGTCTAACTAAAGATTTTCCGCCTTTTTGTAATTGTTTTTCGTGATTTGAGTTCTAACGCTCTCCTTGTTCTTAACCCCTTCTGTACCGGTGATGTACTTTTTATTATATTCTGGCAACTATTAGACAATTTCGTACAGCTTAGGAAGGACGTCTACTCATTAAAAGGCTACATACTATCTCAATTAATCCTCTTAGCTACCATACATCCTTCGTAAGCTTCATAAAATCGTCTAAATGTAGCTGAAACAAAATATAAAAGATGTCGCCGGTAGAGAAGGGGTTAAGAGCATAGACACAGTGGGCAACAGTAGAGATCCTGTAGCAAGATAATGTCGTAATCATCAAATAGTGAGGTTGATCATGGAGAATTTAAATGAAAAGACCAATAATTGAATCCTGTACACGTCTGCCTCACTATCCGATGCCCCAATTTATTTTAATATTATGGGTTTTTAGGTGTTTGTGTTTTGGCTTGTCCGAGAAAGCAGCCCCGTTTGCCCCATTAATTTACCGGTTCTCTATACGATTTTTCTATTTAAGATCGGGTTTTCAGGATCGTAACTCAATCGTAAGAGACCTGTACTGTTATTGCTGAATGTTTATATGAGTATGGACATAATTGAGTGTAAACAGAGGCTACTAAAAACAGTGGCACTAATATGGCTCTTAAGTTGGCCGATCATTCCTACTACAGGGTCTCTAGGCAACACACCCTTGGGGAGAAGCGTGCTTAGTTGGCCGATCATTTCTACTACAGGGTCTCTCTAGGCAACAAACCCTTGGGGGAGAAGTGTGCTATCTCCTGCCCACCAGCCTTAAGGGGAGATGGGCAATTTTTCTGGACCCCCTTCTCCCTAATGTTTAGCCCCACTAGTTTTGTGATAAGATGTTCGGCCCATTAGTTTGGCGATTTTAACACCTTTCGCCCAATTTAGTTGTCAATTTTAAGACCTTTTGTGCCATTTAGGTGTCGATTATTTCCTGTCGAGCGAAAGCGAGCCTGCAATTTTAAGAGGAATCGGCCTTTGGCCGGGACATTTTTCTACCGAAAAATGTACAAATTTATCTTGAACGAGGGTCTAGGGGGTGTTTTTCTAAACTTGATGGAGGTCTAGGGAGGAAACAAAAAAATATATGAATAAATGAATTTATAGACCAAACAAACGGTCTGCCTCCCCTTAACAAAGATGATGACAATGGTCCGCAAGTAAATAACAAAAGAACAAATTTACAAACATTAGAAAAACAAAGTGTGTGCTCTAGTTCAAGTGCATGAACATTTTACTGACGTTACCTTGCAGAGAATGGGAATAAGCAGGGTCACTGACAAAAATGCAAGGTTCCCTTCCTTTTTCACCAAAGAGCTATAATGACCCTTGTTGGAGAGGAGTCATGTGGGGGATGACCGTTACATATAGAGTAGACTAGCCAATTACTATGGGATTGGTCCAATTAGTATACAATATATAAAAATAATACCAGTACCCAAATTTTTTTTATGATGAGAGATGATAAAAAAATTTAGTTTCCAAATGTACAATAATTAGATATTGTACAGTACATGTGTAAATAGATGAAGTGCAAGACTGTGTGGAGGTAGCCATATTCCAATTACACCTAACACCATCTGGTTCCCGTGGCATTACTACATAGAATGGTACAAAGACATTTTGGAGATTACGGTCTTGAAGCAAATTTTATCACTGCTCGTCTCGAAATTCATAATGCAGGCAAATTTAATATGGACTGAGAGACTTCATTCATCTTTAGCAACTAATTCTATGACAATTTTCAAGTTTTACATAATAATTTCAATACGTGATCAAAGTAAAAGAAAAACACAGTATTTTCTACACATATACAGAGGTACAAAACCTCTACTATTTGAATGCTTCAACTCCAACAAGAGCAATAAACTGTAAAATGTTATTACTTTTTAACAGAGCAGCACCAATCGAAAATTGCAATAATAGCTTCTTACTACGTAATGTAACAATTCCTGAAATTTACATGCTTGTAGTCTTATATGAGAATGGTTACAACTGCCGAAACCAGCCTGCTCTTCTTTTGTCTTTGATGGGTTGTTGGAATAAGGCTAATTGTGACTGAATAGTAACTCAGATTTGTTTATAGCTTCGTGGTAAGTGAAAGTTTAAATATTTACTGTAGCGTTGATATAAGGTTTTTAAAAATTTAATTTGCCATACATCTAAACTCTCTATTGGTGGTGGCTAAATAGGTAGACTGCCCTAACACTTTTCTCTACTTCATATGTCTACAACTGTATATCTTGACACTAAATTTATAACTCCAACTCTAAAATTTATAACGAACTCTAAAATGTATAACTCCAACTCTAATAATCATTGTGGGTAGTACAAATATCAAAATGACATACTAATTGGACCACAGCGTACAAATTGGCTAATCTACCCTAAGCGTCCAACTCACAAACTCTGCTGAACCAGGAGCTCGTACCCTTGCGATATGTAAGCTGCATCGCAATCATAGGCAGAGAGGGGAGCCCCACAACTGAGCAAGTGGTAAGTGAAGGACATTGTACTTGTATATAAAAATTAACAGGAAATGTAAATCTGTAAAAACTGAAGAATAGGCAATCCATAAAAGCCCAAATATCAAACTAATCCCTGTTGTCTAGAGGACATAATGGTAATAAAAGATTGGTCAACTTCTACACCTAAGAACACAAGATTTTATAACTTGGATTATTCTAACTTATACTATCTTGCATAAACGATCATGGCTAGAAAAGTAATTAATTTATGGAGTATGTATAAGTATTGTTTATTTGTTGGCTACTTCATCTCACACAGAAGCATGTTACATATCCATAAAAAATATACTGCACTCCACATCAGTGTAACAGTAATATCTGAAATCTTTTTACATATGTAGCAATTGTAAGTCCAGTACTGATTATTAGCTACAGTATACAAGCGCCAGCCAACTTGGCAGTTGAAATATGCCCCTATTTTTGTGGTTTTGTCCCAGGCAGTGCTCCGAATAGGTGTGAGTCGAGTATAATGTTGCCTGGCGCAGGTTACTGTAACGTCTTAAGTTGGCCGGTCCTTGTTTACCATAATGTCTCTGGCCATTTTGATCCCGTGCAGGGCAACTCGACTTGTGAATGTTAAAAAAACATAATCCAAGACTTTCGAGGTTGATTTATCCTCATCTGTTCCAGATTTGTATAATTCCTCTACCAATCTCCGAGTACTAACTTAACCCCTTCAGAAAGATGATGTCCTTCCTCTTATTCTGATTTTCAATTCACGATGTTATTCAATTTAGGAAGGATCTGTGGAGTTGTTGTTTTTTTCCTACCCTTCTTATTATAAAGGTCCTTCTTAGGCTGAATATGATTATGAAATGTTAAGCTAAAATATAAGGATAATGACGCTAACGTATTAAAGGAGATAATATTCTCCCAAGTCGTCATGGTAGAAACAAAAAGTCCGGCCACACATCCTAACATCTGACCTTATTTTACTCACTGATTATAAGATGAAATTACTAGTTAACTCTTCAGTATATACCTATGATATTCTTTCACATTATTATATTCTGGCTGACATTAGATTATGCTATGCAGTTTAGGAAGGCTCTTTAGCAGTGAAAAGCATTAAATCTATTGCAATCATCCTTTTGACTTCCACAGATTCTTCCTAAATATAATTGTCTGATAATAGCCAGAATAAAAGCAAAGCATGAATCGTCTTATACAGAAAAGTGAAGTTGAACTTAGGCGAGGCAACACAAATTAGAGTACGGTCACAAGAGTTTTGCAATATACAGTAGTAATAAAGTTAATCTGGCTTTTATTAAAATTACAGCATATCAAAAAAAAAGAAAATTTTGCAATACAAAAGGCAACCTGGGAGACGGATGATTTACTATACAGCAAATATGAAAATCTATCGCAAAATTATATATTTTTTTTTTAAGATTTTCTATATAAAAGAAAATGTAATGCAAAACACACAATAGAATGCCAACTGTAATCAATGCTCTAAAAAAATACAAATATAGAGCGAAACAAAAAGCCATATGTAGCCTAATGAATAATTTACACCGGTAATAATATTGAAATTTCTCAATAATTAACATACAAAATATATTAAATAATGGAATTTCCCTCAATTTGATCAGATACAGTCGCCTTCATTATGCCCTGGGTACTTAAGGCCCTTCAACCAGAGGGTGATTTCTTGACTTTATTAATGCTACTGCCAGCTGATTTTACTCAGCATAGGGAAGACCACTACGAATCTAAGGATTAAAGATTCAATCTAAATTTATACTTTAACAAGTATTCTGCAACTTGGATAAAATCCTCTGACAACCCTTTTGAGACAATCACACCTTTCTTAGCAATATTCTCAAAATCAGTAAACAAATTCATATAAGTTAGGAAAGGTATATGGGAGTCATAGTTTGATGGCGATATGTTTCCTTCCCTTCAATTCCAACAGATCCTTCCCAAGCGGAGTAAAATTGGAAGCCAAAATAAAAAACAATGTAAAGTTAGCAAAATTAACGACGGCAAATAAGGTCCACAAAATAATCAAGGCAACTGCACCTTATACTACAAGGTTGCAAGATCTCTAAATTGAACCTTTCTGGAGCGTCACATCTCCACATCTTACAAAATACTTAACCCTTTCAGTGCAATGATGCTTTTCACTCTAATATTCTGGCATATATCAAGGCAATTTTATTCAGAATAGGAAGGCCCTGTGTGAGTCAAAAGGGTTAAATATGGTAGTTCTTACATCTTTGATTGTAAGAGATCCTTTCAAGCCGTGTAATATAACTTTCTATTAGAATCTCTGCTAACAAATTTTCTTTGTCTGGTTAATTTGGGGTGTTACATCTTGCCTAGGAAATGAAGTACAGTATGTGAGGATTAAATTTTTGGCTAGGATCATATTAAAACTGACAATTTATACTCAGTAATTTATTTCAATAAACAATAAAAGGAGTTAGCCACCAAAATAAAATGAAAGGGACATCAATGCATTGAAGGGGTTAATATAAAATTAAATATAGGCTTCTTTCTCATAGCATACAGCATTTGCAGGTATATAAGACACTTTTCTACTACAAATATAACTTCAGAATCATCCTGCATCTTGCTGTCGAGCAGCAATTCTCATTTGTTTCCTGATTTTCATAGGCAAATATGCAGGTGCGTCTTCTGTGCCAGGAAATACAGTACTCCTGCATGGTGTGGTGTGACGTGAGGATAAGGACGGGGTGAGAGGGTGGAAGGGGACTCAATTAGCCTTCGCTGCTTGGCGTCGCAGAAGGATGTAGATCTTCTCCTTTATCCAGTCTTTGTTGTAAGGGGCGTATGTGTTGGTACTCTTCTGGTATCTGCAGTGGTAATTAGTCTAATGAATTAAGGTATAAAGTAAGGGGATGGTCAATATTTACAAACTCAATGATGCACTGCCTTGCATTCTAGTGCAAATATGCGTAAAGTTACTTAAGTATCTATGTTTCAGCATAAAAATAAATAAAGCACATCCTCTGTTTCCTCGCAACATATGAAATGAACTTCACACCTAAAACAATAATTACTGCTATATAAGATAAATATAGACATGCCGGTACTACTAAAGCCATACAAAAGTTGTATAAATATTCTTGATTCCTTCTTATATTCATTCTAGTCTGAAAATCAAATTGTTCTGGTTTGATACCTTAATTACATTTAATGAGACCATGTTGGAATGCATACTGGCATACTGTACTCACACAAGGCAAGAGAGGTCTGCAAGTTGGTCGATGAAGTCAAAGAGCTGTGAGATGTCATAGGTGATGCTAGGGGTGTTGGGGTTCATCCTCTTCAAGTGTTCCTCGTATATCTTGCACACACCTGCAGACAAACACAACAAAGTTCAAATTTCCCATAAAAAAGTTCAGCAGGAGATAATTTTATGGATCATCAGATTTCTTCTTGGTTGTGTGTGCGGGCACTCAGATGGGGTCCACCCGCTCGGCCCTTTAAGACCAAGATTTTCTTCCTTTTACTACAGTATGGCATCCAGTTTTAAGTCATTCAGGCCACGAACCAAAGCAGTCGCATTCGTCGTTGTGAGCAGTTTCCCGAAGTTTGGAAGGGTTCACGCACTCATACTACTTAAATTTACCAGGAAGATCACGGTAACTTATCCTTACCTAACTTAACCCTTACAGGGCAGCATCATCCTGAGACTTTTAGCCCTTTTTAAAGCCTTGAGGGGGGAGGACTAAAAGGGGAATCTAGAAGGGGAGAGACTAAACAGTCTGTTAAAAGTTGACAGAAATATTCCCTGATGCTCTTTCGAGACAAAAAATAAAAATAATAATAAAGAAGAATTATTAAGCTCCTGTTGCATGCGCTTGTCATTCCACACTTGTCAGCAACGCGTTCTTCTCCCGTGGACTCGTCGGTCCTTTAGGACTAGGAAGTGGATAGAGTAACATGCGAGTCCCCTTGCTCTCCAGTACACTCTTGCGTCTCTCTTCTGACTGTCCTCATGCCTACCACAGTGAATCCTTGTTATTTTTGGAGGCGTTGAAGCTGGTTATGAAGTGTAAATATGCAGTTTTCTAGGTACGTTAATAGGTAGATAGGTACTTGGTTGATCGCTAGTAGATATGAAGCCCTCCGAATCATAAGGGGACCAACCACCATTTCTTACTTCTGAGAAAATCAAGGTCAAAGTTTGGCAGTTCAAAATATGTGTAACTCTTCAACCCGGTAAGGTGCCCTCTTCATATTTTTACTGAAGGTAGCTGAAACACTACTCTTTCATCCCAGCATGTAAAAATAGGGGGTTCCACATCTATATTTTTAGTAAAAACACCCAAACCAAAATTATCCCCTTTTTTGAATGGCCAAAATGGCCAAAATCTAACATTACCAGCACTTTGACCACAAGTTTTTTCTTTTAAAGATAATAATGCACTGATATTGGGTAGTGTACGTAATTGTCCATCATTCCCACCCACAAGCCTCCAATTTCCATACTCCAGGTAAGACAGGTAAGTAGTTAATAATTAACAGGTAAGTACAAGGGTATGGGTAAGTGAATGTACTTTTACGTACGGGAGAGTGAGAGTATGGAGGGATTAACTGAGTGTCGTTTGGACCCCTTGTGTCATGTTATATTTTTCCCAGGATATTGGTGAGTGTTCCCGAAAGGCGAAAAAGTTACCTTAACGTCCAGGACTCTCACTCATACAGTTTTTGTCTTAAGGGTACCAAACGACTACCAGTGTGTAGGGGAGAAGTTGGGCTATGGCACCACGTGCTTGGCTTGGAAATTCAAAAAATGTCGGTTGGTCCCCTTATGATTCGGAGGGCTTCATATGATGATGCAGTTTTTATCACCATACATTCCCTGGTCAAGAGCTGGGCTAAGGTGGGTGCCCTGATGATCAGGGACTCAAGTGAATAGTTGCCACAGATTGCTTGACCGCGCCATCCACCAACAGCACTGGCGTCTGCCAATAACACATACTGTACTGTACTGGCTGGCCCAAGACTCAAACTGTCAGCCTCACGGTTTGCAAGCAAGTGCTCTACCAACCGCGCTACAGTCTGTGGCGTAGATATGTCTGGTAGAGTAGGTAGATATAATTATGGTAGAAATATTATGCTGCCACCACTCCCTCATTACCTTACTTAATCCTCTCCGACATATGACGCGATTTTGAGCCTATTAGGGATACTTTAAAGCCTTTGTTACCATCAGGGGTAATTAGAAACCTTTAGTTTAGTTATTTCAACCTCTGCAGTTGTCTTTGAGTTAGCTGTGGGCAGAAAACTAATTTTGGAGAGGTAATTATAAGAGTAAGAGAACTCAATTTCTTATTGCTAATCTGGCAACCTCTGCGTCATATGAGCGTAAAAGTGTTAATGTAAGGATTATAGGCTAGTCAGGTACCGGTACAGGGAGAATTATGTAGCTAGTAAAACCTCTCCTGTCCGGACTCCTCACATTCGGAATACCAGCAGTTCCGGAATGGATATTGCTTTTGGACTCGATTCCCTCTCTTTCGTTTTCAGTATCGGTACGAAAGAGCGAGACTACAATCCGTAAGAGCTGGATTTTATTCCCTCAGTTTTGTTTTTAGTACGAAAGAGAGAATACTATCCGGAAAATCCGGATTGTATTCTCTCTCTTTCGGACTACAATACGAAAGAAAGGGACTAAGATCCTGATCTTCCGGATTGTAGTCCGAAAGACAGAGAACAATCACCCCCCCAATTACTGTAGTTTGAAAGAGAGGGGTTTTACTCTATTAACCAGCTATTTTATAATCTATTTATCTTCTGGAACAAACTAGATAGCCTATGCAGGAAACAATGTATAAATACAGGAAAGATAACTTCAGGTAATAAATTGATAAGTAGTTTAATGGAGGATGTTTAGTTTTGTTCTCGTGTTTAGCCTCATTAGTTTTGAGATTTTATGATGTTCGGCCTATTAGTTTGGCAATGTATACACCTTTCACCCCATTTTGTTGTCAATTTTAAGACCTTCCGTGCCATTTGGGTGTCAATTTTTCCCTGGCAAGCGATAGCGAGCCTGTATAATTTAAGAGGAACCGACCTTTGGCTGGCACATTTTTCTACCTAAAAATTTACAAATTTATCTTGGACAGGGGTCTAGGGGGTGCTTTTTTTTTTAAAGCTTAATGTAGGTCTAGCAAGGAAAACACAAAATAACTAATGAATAAATACATAAATAAACCCAAAAATAACCACTACCCCCTAATGTACAGGAACAATATTATTCTGGATGTATTTTTTTTTTTTTTTTAATTAGTTTAACCAGACCACTGAGTTCCACAAAGAAACTCTCATAAGGCTGGCCCGAAGGATTAGATCAAGATGGCCAACTAGTCAAGTCAAGATAGTAGGGAAGAGCAGGAGGTGAACAAATCTAGGAAGATGATGACACATAAACATTTCTCACCATTTCACCAAGACCACATGAGCTCCACAGCAGAGCTCTTATAGGGCAGGGCCGAAAAATGAGGCAAGACTTGCTACACTGCAGTACCAACGAAGAAGTGATCAAGGGCGAAGAATGAGAGATCAGGTCATAGGTAGAAAAAAATCACAGCGAGATGCAAAAAAATGCACTACTGAGGGGAATCGAGTCAGCTCGGCCGCACCAGCGACCGAAGAGACAAACCAGGTCAGGATTCGGGCCCTACATTTTCAAACAAATATTAGGAATTCATATGGGTGAAAATGTTAGCCCTTTATTTGCAGATACATTCGTGCTTGCTTCAGAATATAAATTTATAAGCCATATACTTAGTATATGACATACAGATTAGTATCGAAAAAACAATATCTGGGCCCCCTCCTTTGATAGCACCAGCTGTAGTGAGCGACGCAATCAATAAAATGAAGGACGGTAAAGCTCCAGGTTGCTCCGACATAGTCGCTGAGATGATAAAAGCCTCAGGGGAGATTGGTGTAAACTTAGTCACTGAATTGATAAACACCATTATTAAAGATGAGAAAATCCCAGAGGATTGGCTCAAAAGTGTAATAGTAAATATATAAAAAGGAAATGGGGATGCGCTAGATAGAGGAAATTATAGGGGCCTGAAAATGCTTGACCAAATCATGAAGGTCTGTGAGAGAGTCCTTGAGGGTTTGATCAGGCAAAGCATCTCTATTGATGATATGCAGTTTGGTTTTATGCCAGGACGTGGTACAACCGATGCTATCTTCATAGTCAGGCAGATACAGGAAAGATACTTACTAAAAGGCAGGGATCTTTACTTTGTGTTTGTGGACCTGGAGAAGGCCTTTGATAGGGTACCTAGAGATGTTGTACAGTGGGCTATGAGGAAACTTGGTGTGGAAGAGTGGCTGGTGCGTGTGATAATGAAGATGTATGAGGATTCGCGAAGTTCAGTGAGGGTGAAGGGTGTACTGAGTGATGAGTTCGCAGTCCGTGTTGGAGTCCATCAGGGTTCAGTGTTAAGCCCCCTCCTCTTTATTATGGTCTTGGAGGCGCTGTCTAGAGTTTTTAGAGGCGGACTCCCGTTAGAACTGTTTTATGCAGACGATTTAGTCCTAATAGCTGACAGTATGCAGGATGCTGAGGCCAAATTCAGAGAGTGGAGAGAGGGCATGGCGAGCAAGGGTTTAAGAGTCAATATTAACAAAACCAAGGTTATGCATTGTAGTTTGAGACGAGGCAATGTGGAAAAGAGCAGTGCATACCCATGTGCAGTGTGTGGAAAGGGAGTGGGCGTTAACTCAATTCAATGTAGCATCTGTCGATGTTGGGTACACCATGGGAGTAAGCGCTGTAGTAGAATAAAGGGGCCCCTGCCGAAGGATAAGTCAGAAATAGAGAAATTTGAGTGCGTAGTGTGCAAAGGCGAGCTTGTGTTAAGTGATGATCCTGTGGCTGTGAATTTTGGAAATGAGTCTTTGGAGCTGGTGAACAAGTTTTGTTACCTAGGAGATACCATCTCTGCCGGTGGTGGGGCCAAGGCTGCCACTGTTGCTAGAATTAGGTGTGGCTGGGGGAAGTTCAGAGAATTGATGCCAATCCTGACCATGAAAAGAATGCCTCTCCCCCTGAAGGGAAAGGTGTATGCCTCATGTGTTAGAAGTGCAATGACGTATGCCTCAGAAACATGGGCCGTTAAAGTAGAGGATGTCAACAGAATGGAGCGTAATGAGATGAGAATGGTGAGATGGATGTGTGGGGCCAGGCTACAGGATAGAATAACCAATGTTGAGCTGAGGAGACGTTTAGGTATAAAGAGTATTAGCGAGGTGATGCGTACAAGTAGACTGGGATGGTATGGACATGTGGAGAGAATGGATGAACAAAATTCGGTGAAAAAATGCAGGTCTGTGATTGTGGAGGGAGCTGCACCAAGGGGTGGACCGAGGAAGACCTGGGATCGGACTATACGCGCCGATCTCAAATCCAAGAACTTGACAAGTGAAGCAGCCCTTAACAGGGTTGCCTGGAACGCCGCCATTAGGACAAGAGACTGAAACTGCACTTATGTGTGGAACACTCCGTCTTAAAATTTTATGTATGTACTGTATGTACTGTAGTTGACAGTAGCAAGAAAAATAACATACCAGAAAAATTAGCACTTGCTAAATTGTTAGGTTAATGGTAGATATATCGATGATATTCTCGTTTGCAATACAGTATGTTAAATCTTAATATAGTCGCTAAACTAATCTATGCAAATTCCACCCCCTCACACAAGGTAACGTAAATGATGAAGTTGAAACTTTGTTTTATATATATATATATATATATATATATATATATATTGTTTATGAACAGTGCACACTTAAAAGTATAACACAAAATTGACAATTTTAATTTTGACATATTAAACTTTCCTTTCCCAAGTACAGTACAGTAGTAATATCGATACTAAAATAACATAGGCCTACCGGTAATTGTTTTTATTCCCAGCTAATAAGATTTTGTAAAATTTGCACTAAAGTACAGCACATGACTTTTGGGCTAGAGCTAGGTTACTATATACAGTACATACATACATACATACATGTTTAAAGACCACAACCGTCCACAGTGACTGTGGCTTCCATGGTACAATCACAGTATTGCACATAGTGCAAAGCAATCATAACACGGTGGCTACAGTCTTTACTGCAGCACAGCACAACAAAGTCTTGCCACAACAACACCCTATCATGTTATCACTATGGCTGATGGTATAGTGCTAACAGTGTCTCAGCAGAACTCAATAAAGTCCCCCTGAAGCACTTGCACCTGGCGAAATCGCACCACACCAGCCTTAAGCGTGCTACAATAAGGCAGTAACAAGAAATCACCGTAACTGCTACAGAGGCTGACTGCACCACCGAAGTGGCGGGCGGTGGGGTCGCTGCATCCCTACGCCAAAGAGAAAGGCCGACTTGTGCCAGTGGGCTGTGAGAGTAAGACACTAGGGAACCTTGGGGCACACCATTATGGCCCCACTGCCTTCACCACTCTCAGGAAGAAAGATAGAAATAAGAATGATGAAAAAGGTAAAGTCAGAACTAGCTATGGGAAGTAGAGGACACCAACCCTCACTCTGATAGATCCAGCCCACCACTATATACAGATTACAGACTCTTAGTAGAGGTTTTGATGCAAGAAAATTGTTGCATACATTTAATCTGTTTAACCCTTTCTCTGCGGGGTGTTTTGGGCTATTTAGGGCATATTCAGGCACTCCTGAATGATAAATCAAGTATCTGCATTAAATGAACTGTATTCTGCCGAAAACTAGGCGAAAATAGCTTCAAAATGAGACCAGAACAGGCCCCGTACGTGGTCTGGTTCACCCGCAGCGGTGCCAGTGAAACGCGGGAAACCCGCTATTTGGTAGCACTCGCTCGCTTGGCTACACTGTTGTGAGAGACAGAGAGAGACCCGCGCGAGACACAGTCTACCTCAGTGAGCCGCTCGCTGCTCTGAGGGTCGGAGGTGGGCCCCTCACGCTCCCGCCCACTGACACTTGATTTTTACGTTTTTTACAGGCTTTTAACCCTCCAGCCCCGGCTATGTATTATATATATATTCCTCGAAACCCGGGTGTTTTGGCCGAAAAACGTCTAGGCTAGGCTACCGTATATTCGTTAATCAGACTGCTTCCCGCATTCCCGCGCATCCCCAAGCGTAGCTGTGTTATTTACCTGTAGAATGGCATTAAGTAGAGCCCTAAGTCAACTGGTTGAGCTGTGATGATTTCATTGGAGATAACTTTATGGCCAAAACAGCCACTTTACACCACTTTTCGATACTTAACAACAACATACAGGCACACACGAACAAGCGACGCTCTCCTTCTTGTGGCCGGAGATGCGGGGCGACGGTCCAGCCGGCTGTTGTTTACATGCGTCGGACCGACGCCTCGCACACGAAGCTCACAGGCTTTCAACCACTGGGCGTTCAAGATACCATCCGGGTACCTGTTATATGCTTTTTTATGGGCGTTCAAGAGCCCTTCCGTGGTGAGAGGGTTAAAGCCTGGAAATTGCTGTAACTTGCCAGGACGTTCCAGAACGTCACCCGCAGCGAAAGGGTTAAGGTCAATTATTGTGACTGTATTCTAAAATTTGATATTAATAATATTTATCAAGCTTTTTTACCCTTGAAAGTTTCTCGTATAACCACTGCTTACTTTTTGTCTTTATGTATTGATTACCCGGTATTTACCTTTTTAAATTGTTATTATTGATTTTTTTCTAAAATTAATTGTTCTTGTTAAAAGGAGTATGTTTTGTTTAAATATGTTGTTGCTTCTTCATATTTTGCAATTATACTTTATTTTATTGTATCTATTCACTTTTGATAGTATCAATTGCTTGCCTTTGTGATAGCCTTAATTTATTTGTACGATAAATCTAGGTTATTTGAAGGGTAGTACTGTAATTGGTAGGGGTCACTTTTTCATGCTATGCTTACAGGGGTCTACCTGATAGCACTATCGTTAGTGAGTGCTATAATAATAATAATTTTACTTATTTAACCCTCCAGCACCGGCTATGTATTATATATATATTCCTCGAAACCCGGGTGTTTTGGCCGAAAAACGTCTAGGCTAGGCTACCGTATATTCGTTAATCAGACTTATTCCCGCATTCCCGCGCATCCCCAAGCGTAGCTGTGTTATTTACCTGTAGAATGGCATTAAGTAGAGCTCTCTAAGTCAACTGGTTGAGCTGTGATGATGATTTCATTGGAGATAACTTTATGGCCAAAACAGCCACTTTACACCACTTTTCGATACTTAACAACAACATACAGGCACACACGAACAAGCGACGCTCTCCTTCTTGTGGCCGGAGATGCGGGGCGTCGGTCCAGCCGGCTGTTGTTTACATGCGTCGGACCGACGCCTCGCACACGGAGCTCACAGGCTTTCAACTACAGGGGTGTTCAAGAGTCCTTCCGGGTACCTGGTATATGCTTTTTTATGGGTGTTTAAGAGCCCATCCGTGGTGAGAGGGTTAAAAGACCGCTCATTCTTCAAAATGAATTCGCAAGCGCTTGAACAAAACAAAAACTCAATAAAACCACATATTTACAACACAATTTACATACAGTAGTTATTAATGCAATAATTATATCTACTAACTCTATAATCATCTGTCATTACACCATTCTCCAGTGCGTAACACCTTGAAACATACATATTATGTATAACAGTATTGTTAATACCTTGTCAAATTACAAATTTACTTTAAATAGAAAATTTTGACATAAATTATAGTTTCTTTATTCATACAGAATTCAGTAGAATTTACCAGAACGTCCTGAACATCCCAAATTGCGAGTTTCGTTCTATAAGGAAGTTGGAGCTGTAGACAACGATATTTAACAGAATTTACTGCTAAAATACGGTCGTAGTACATTTATAAATACATAAAACCCAATTCAACTTGCCATTTATCTATCAGAAAATTACATTATTATTGCATTTTTGTCTAATATCGATGTTCACAGCTTCAACTTCCTTATTGCCTGAAACTAACAAGTGGTCAATTGACTAATTCCTTGAACATGACGAGAGTGCATTATTATGTATGCGATTAATTTGCTTGGGAAACATATTAACTTGTTTAGTGATGTACACCCTACAGTATGTGGTAGTTTTGTGTTCTTTTAACCCTTATTTAGCGGGGTCGGACTTAAGTCCGATACGAGAAAATTGGACTAAATGGCGGGGTCGGACTTAAGTCCGTGGGCGTATTCCCGCCCTAATTTTGGTGGAAAGCGAAACTTGGTGGTCAGGCGGTGTACTACAAGGGCTCACCCACACATCCCCACTGCGTGACCGTGACTAAGTGACCCTCAAGCAGCCATAATGGAAGGTCAAGATTTGCCCGTGTTCGATTCGGTGGCCGCCAATCCCTAGTGCGTCGCGCCACCCTACTAACCACGCCCGGCTCACCACCCAGAAACTAGATATCATGCTGAACTCTTCAGAACTTTCTAATAAGCTGTTGGATGAAACCGTCGAAGGTCTGGGTGAGAGTTTTGGTAGTGTGGATGACTCGGAAGACGAAAATAACCCGATCATAGGCTTTCACCCCAAGCATAATTTGCGTGGGGTGGATGTTGTGGTTGATATTGGACAGATCCTTGAGCAAATTGGAGACGTTCCTGATGAAGAACATACTGGTGTGGGTGTTGGTAAGTACAATTTATATTTTATAATTGCTTGAAAATGTGATTGCAAGCATTTTATCACCTTACGAGCGGCTGGTGGAGTATGAACAAGACCCAGAGCGTAATACAAGTATGTATCCTGAAAGTGCGTAAATTGAGCTTTCCAATGACACCCGAACCATCCTTTTACGATCACTGGTTGTCTTTCAACGATCGTAAAACACGAGTGCAAAAACCCTAAAATACGGTAATTTCCTTATAGAATTCCCTGTGTGGCGAGCGGTCTTGAGGTAATTTATGCTCCTAATCACCGCTCCGCTCTCTCTCAGAGCACATTACGTCCTCAAAATTGCACTCTACAAGAAATTTCCTTTGCATTTATAGCGTATTATTTGCAGGCGTTCGGTAAATTTCTTACGGTAATACAAACAACCAAAGATTGAATATTTGTGCTTGGCATTATATGATTGTGGAGAAACAGATGTAGGCCTACCGTATATATTATGTTTTCATATATTATATGATACATGTGTAACATTTTTATATTATCACTACTCTCTCTCTCTCTCTCTCTCTGTCTCACTCTCTTTGTTTGTACTCCTTTGTACTCTCTTTGTCTGATGTAGGCCAGGGCACGCCCCTAACTAATCTCTTCCCGCCCAGGGGAAATCACACCTAGCAGATGTTTTTGACCTCCCCTCTCTCTCTGTCTGTCTTCCTCTCTGGGTCTACCTATACTGCATGTGACATTGAAATTGCTTGAGTTTGATTGCAAGCATTTTATAGCGTATTATTTGCAGGCGTTCGGTAAATTTCTCACGATAACCAGGCTGTATGGTACATTTCTCACGATAATACAAGCAACAACGAAGCTTGGCGAAGATTGTGGTCTACAATATACCTTTTTATAATTGCATGTGACCTTGTAATTGCTTGAAAGTTTGATTGCAAGCATTTTATAGCGTATTATTTTCAGGCGTTCAATAAATTTGATAAATATATCAAAATAAGTCCTGTGGGACTATGAAATAGCTATTATTGGACAAGGACAATATTTTGTTCATCCCTCCACTGGAACATCAACAACAATGTCAACAACGTATCGCCATCGGCAATCGTAAGATTCAGAGCCGTAAAGATTCCAGGACGAGCTCAATAGAAAATGAATGAATGAAATGAATGAGTGTGCAGTACTGCCAATACGTATAGCGACTTCCGCTAGATCTAGAGACCTTTACTTCGATCTAGCAGCAATGACTTACACTAGCGGTTTTGTTTTCAAATTTCAGAACAATTTCGAAGTGATATTATATGGATTTTGCCAATTCATATTTCTAGTGGTATTTATCATGTCTTACATCTAACAATATATGCTAGCGGATTTAATTTCAATTGGTAACCCTCCCGCTCTAGTCGGCTCCAAGAAAATCGATAATGGTGGCACTTTAGTAAACAGGTGATAAACAAAACCTCATGCGGATCGGTTTGGTGTATCGGTATTATGGTAAGTTGGCTACCTACTATTGTTTATAGGATATAGTAAGTAATGATAAGTAAATTATTATATTATATATAAAACAAAAACAAAATTCCTGCAAAGCAAGCGAAACAGAGAGAGATGAGATAGAGAGAGCAGAAACTGAGAAAAAGAACTGTAGAAAAGGTGTGAAAGATATAATAATCAGAATATTACACAAGCAAAAAAATAAATAAAGAAAAGAGAGAGAGAGAGAAAATAATAAGAAAGAGAGAGATGAGAGGAGAAGAGAGAGAGAGAGAGAGAGAGAGAGAGAGAGAGAGAGAGAGAGAGAGAGAGAGAGAGAGAGAGAGAGAGAGACAGGATGAGTGAGAGAGATTAGAGAAAATAGAGAGATTGCAAGCATTTTATAGCGTATTATTTGCAGGCGTTCAGTAAATTTCTTACGGTAATACAAACAATGAAAGATTGAATATTTGTGCTTGGCATTATATGATTGTGGGGAACAGATGTAGGCCTACCGTATATATTATTTTGTCATATATATATGATACATATGTAACATTGTTATATTATCACGACACTCTCTCTCTCTCTTGTCTCTTCCTCTCTGGGTCGGTTACCTATAGCCTACATTTATAATTGCATGTGACCTTGAAATTGCTTGAGAGTTTGATTGCAAGCATTTTATAGCGTATTATTTGCAGGCGTTCAGTAAATTTCTTACGGTAATACAAACAACCAAACAACGAAAGATTGAATATTTGTGCTGCACATCCCTCATACGAAATACCATTCCCACCGTATAGAGAGAATACAGAAACTGAACTGAAGAAAGAGTGAAAAAGATATAATAATACAGAAATATTACAAGCAAATAAATGAAATAGAGGGATTAGTTAGAGAAAATAATAATGAGAAATACATATACGGATGAGGAAGAGAGAAAGGGAGCACAAGAGAGGGAAAGCGAGCGAGCCAGAGAGACAGACAGACAGGAGGAGTGAGAGAGATTAGAGAAAATAATAATGAGAATTACATATACGGATGAGGAAGAGAGAGAGAGACAGAAGCGCGCGAGAGAGGGAAAATGAGCAAGAGAGAGAGAGAGAGAGAGAGAGAGAGAGAGAGAGAGAGACAAAAGAGGAGAGAGAGAGAGAGAGAGAGAGAGAGAGAGAGAGAGAAGAAGAGAGAGAGAGAGAGAGAGAGAGAGAGAGAGAGAGAGAGAGAGAGAGAGAGAGAGAGAGAGAGAGAGAGAGAGAGAGAGAGAGAGAGAGAGAGAGAGAGAGAGAGAGAGAGAGAATACAGAAATAAGGAGAAATAAGAGAAAAATAAGACCGATTACCTAAGGAATACTAGACGCGCTAGAGGCCGAAGTCAGGCCAAAGCGAACGCAACCGAACGCGCCTGGGAAATAGACCAAAAAGTACCTCCTCTTCCCACCCTCCACACTCATTCATAACATCCATTCATAGACTTATATGGGGAGACGAAGAGTTGCTCTTTCCAAAAATGATCGTTTCGTTCGCATTGGAGCCATAGTAACGGCGCTAGGGCGAGTGAAATTGAGCGAATATTTCGGGATTATGCCCGCTGAGCGGTACAGTGTAAAATACCTGACCACCCGCTAAATAAGGGTTAATTCAAAATTATATTTTGCTAAAGCGTTATTTCCACATAGCGATTTTGATAAGTTCTTTTGCCTATATAATGTCGTCCTTGTTTTGGTTTGTATATTTTGCAAATGTTACATTATACTGTGTTCTCGGTGTAACATTAACTGGACACATTATGTTAGAAGCATTGCTAAGAATGCCTCTAAAAAAACTGGGACTCCTGTACAGAGTTCGAGAATTTTTCACTGACGAGCAGTTGGCCGTAATATATAGAAGTCATGTGCGTTCTCAGATGGATTACTGTTCACCTCTGTGGAGTGGAAGTGGAGTGGTTGCATTGAGGCAGTTGGACAAAATTCAGAATAAAGCTATTAGATTAATCAATAACCCTGCAATCACACAGGACCTTCCTACATTATCCATACGAAGAAACGTTGCATCCCTTGCATTATTCTACAGATATTTCACAGCAATTGTTCCGAGGAACTTGCTTCAATTGTGCCGCCTCTCCACATCTTTCCCCGTAGAACTAGGGCAGCTGAGAGCGCCCATGAATTTACACTTTCTCCTCCACAATGCAGAACTTCTGCTTATCAAAATTCATTTATCCCTAGAACTACTACTCTTTGGAATTCACTTCCCTCGAGTTGCTTTCCACAAACTTACAATCTACAAAAGTTTAAATCCAGTTGTTACAAACATTTTATGAATGGAGGATGCCTTTATGGACCTTTTTGTTTTATCTGTGTTTTTCCTTCCTCCGTTCATGGTCTCAAAAAAAATAAAATAAAATACTGTGTCTTACCCTCCACTTCACCCCTCCTCAATTATTCTAATTTTTCTATCATTATTTCGTTCTATTTCTTTCTACCATCGAGTCAGCAGTCTCCCTACCTCCCTCCACCTGCTTTGCACCTCCTCCCACCCTCTAACATACGTGGATATCACCAGTGTCTTGCAAGACCTTGGAGAGGAAGTCTTTATGTCCCTCGGTCGGTTACATGCCTCCAACCTCCCCAGTCACAAATTAAAAAAAATTGATTGGATATTTGCTGCTTACACCTATTTTCTGGTCTTCACTGTATGTTCATCATACAAGTAAAATATAAGCATATGAAGCAGACATAATGCTATATATGGTAAATATAATTAATTTTGTCAGAATGGAAGGTAATTTATTCACATATTTGTCCTTTTATAAAAAAATAAATGCTGCATTCCTCAGGTTAACCCTTAAATATTGGGTGACACAAATATTGCATCACAAGGGGTGTGTGTCATACTATTAGTCCAGGAGCTAGCAAACATTTGTATTACATCTCGAGTACAAAAGGTTTGAGTACTGGAATTTATTGATAGTCTATTGGAGATCCCCAATCGGTGATTCTTAAGTTTTATAATTGGTGCATTTGGTAGTAGGAGCCCCTTATAAATAACTTCCCATAAGAGTTCTTAAACATGTATTTTTGCTTGATACTGTACATCGTTGTAGAGTTATCTGACTGGTCCCAAATGACTCATCTGAACAAATGAAACAATTTATGTTCAGATTATGCTTTGCTAATGTTGACTGTTTGACTTGCACAGGCACCTGTAGTTCAATAATTGGTAAAAAATGGCAACATTTGTCTCCAGATATTGAAATACAGGTGCCTGTACTAGTCAAACTGTCAACATTAGCTAAACATTGTCTGAACATAAGTTGTTTCTCTTGTTCAGATGAGTCACTTGAGACCAGTCAGATAACTCTACAACGATGTACAGTATCAAGCAAAAATACATGTTTAAGAACTCTTATGGGAAATTATTTATAAGGGGCTCCTACTACCAAATGCACCAATTATAAAACTTAAGAATCACCGATTGGGGATCTCCAATAGACTATCAATAAATTCCAGTACTCAAACCTTTTGTACTCGAGATGTAATACAAATGTTTGCTAGCTCCCCTACTATATCAGGTGACGCTTTATTGCGTCAGTATGTTTTGCGACATGCAATCAAATTTTATGGTCCTTATTGGCATAGTGATGAACTAGGCTCTATCCAACCCCCTCCCCTCCCCTGCAAAGTATCTCCCTACTTCACCCCACCCACAAGCACCCCAATCATCACCATCCCTATCATGCGACACGCATCACTGCGCCGCATTCCTTTGTCAGTGTGCGAGTACGCCTGGCCTTGGTCTCACTTTACCCCAACCACATGATGCGACACATTCACTCACACATACATACGTACACACTCAGAGGAGTATTGATCTATTTTCCCTCACACACACGTATACGCACATTATACTAAAGCAGTAACTAGGCCTGGAATAGTTGCATGTAAGTTGTCGCAGTGCTCACATGGGAACCAGATTACCTATAGAGCAGCGGTTTTCAGGTTTTCACCATTTTCAAGGTGAAATAAGGTATGTGATCATAATATTTGATTTGATATTACTGTATATGTGTACTATCTAAAGAGATACAGCACCGGTAGGTCAAAAATTATGCGTATTTACGCCAAATATGCCCCGGGTGGGAAAATTGGCACGTAATCAACTGGGGAGATTGTAGACACCAATAGAGTGGGGCAATACTCAGGGGAGTTGCTGGAACTCCTGTTTTATTTGTCTGGCTTCCCTCACTGTTTCTGTCTCTTCTACACAGAGAGTACAGGTAATCCAGCTAGCTCTCACAAACACCTCCTCCTCCTATTCATTTCACTACATTAAACAAGCCCATACCACCAAAAAGAGTTTAATATAAACTGTATACAGTAATCGACTATCAATCTTTCAACTTTGGGGGAGATCCTTGACGCAGGCAGCTTTGCCTTTTGTTTCCTTAATAGCCTACACATAAAAAACAAAATAAAATATATAAATAAAATATATCAAGCACCGAAGCATAAGAGTTATAGGCCTATACAGTACATAGTGCAAACACTATTATTGTGCACTATTGTACATAGATATTTGTAGTATCCAACACGATAATTATCCATAATTAAATAAGCAAAAATCTATTGGAGACCGTGTTCTATTGACTTACCTTCCATACATTCATTAACACTCTCGTAGTCTGAGAATGTCCTGGTCTCCGGCTTTTGTCCCGGCTGCACCAATAAGATCGTATGAGCCTGGAGAACACACAATACGTTAGCCATACATAAAATGTATACATCCTATAAAATTTAATCTAACAACAAATAATGATAGTGTGTGTGCTTAGCAAAAGAGGTTAAATAAATTTATTCTATTGTTTTTCCAATGAAGTCTGCTGTCTTTAACATCACTGTAGCCTATAACAGTACACTTAACATTTAGCGATTTACAACAAGAATAGGCTATATGCCAACGAAGTACCGTGAAATGACCTAGCTTCGGACGGGGGATATACTTCGGACATTTCTGGATAAACGTATGTAAGCTACAGTTATGGAAAAATGAATCTGCATTATGGAAGAACACCGCACTGCCGCAGACATACTTGTTTTTCCATAACATTAGCAATGGTGAGCAATGGTGTGGCCTCACTATTGGTCTTGCTTGATCTCTCTGCGGCCTTTGACACAGTGGATCACGAGTTGTTATTGAGTTTTCTTTATGATTGTGGTGTGCGTGACTCCGCTCTCTTGCTTCTTGGGTCGTACTTGTCAGGTAGATCCCAGAGTGTGATGGTAAATCAAATGGTCTCGGACTCGACACCCCTGCAGTATGGTTTTCCGCAGGGATCAGTTTTAGGTCCTCTCCTATTTATAATTTATATAAATTTTGTCTCTTCTGCTTCGTGCACATAATGTCACCTTTCACTTTTATGCAGATGACACCCAGATTTATGTGAGAATCACAAATATAGTTGATATACGGAGTAAGATGGAATTGTTGATGTCTGATATCAAGAAGTGGATGAGAGCGAGAAAACTTAAACTAAATGATGGTAAAACTGATATTCTCATCATCCGAGGAAATAGAAGAGCTGATGATATAGTAGGTGCCCTCTCCATCACTGTGGGTGGATCTCAGCTGCGACCGGCCAACTCTGTTCGAAATCTGGGTGTATATGTGAACTCCGATTAGATTTCAAAGAGCATGTAAACCAGATAGTTAAAAGTTGTTACTTGCACATCAGAAATCTCTATTTGGTGAAGCCGTTTATAATCAGACGTTGCCTCCTGACGTTGGTTCACTCATTGGTCTTCTCTCGTGTTGATTATTGCAATGCCCTGTTGGTGGGTCTTCCAAATTATATTTTAAAGAAAGTTCAGTCTATTCTTAACAGGACTGCAAGAGTAATTTTTGGTGTTCCACCTAGAACTCCTACTACATCTCTTCACATAGAACTGCACTGGCTGCCTGTAAGAGCAAGAATAGAATTTAAGTTGTGTTTAGTGACTTTTAAGGTTCTCAAATTTGGTGAGCCTAGGTACCTTGCGGAGCTGCTCAGGCGCCCACCGGCACACCATGGTGTAATTGTGCGTCATGACAATGACCCTTTTCGTCTTGATGAACCAAGGGCTTTCCAGCAGTCTTCTTTCTTTGAGAGGTCATTCTCCTACATGGCTCCGAGGTTGTATAACAGGTTGCCGCTGTCCATGAGACAACTGAGTTCTGTTGAATGCTTCAAGAGACAACTTAAGACTTTTCTCTATGAGAGGAGCTATGATCTTGAGAGAGGTGTCATGACAGATGGCTATAGAGTTTAGGCTATTTTGCCACTGCTAGTGATTGTTAAATGTGTGTTGTATATAAGCTTTCTTTTGATGCATTGATTTTGTTCTTTTTTCTTTCTCTTTCCGAGCGCTAGTGAATTCTTCGGAAAAATTGGCGCTTATGAGAAATAACTTATCAAATAAGTAACATGCTTATTATTATTATAACATCATGTATTTATCCCATAACTGTGGTTCATTGTATATTTTTTCTAGTGTCCGAAGTTATTTCCCCGTCCGATACATGATATACCGGTAACTAATATACAGTATATGTCTAAAGAATATAGGTTATCGAATCTCGATGGTTTCGACCCGGTGTAAAACTAGATAAAGTATAGGCTAAACCATTGCCAAGGTATCTTTAATGGTACCGGTACCTTAGGTAATCTGTAAGGATGGTGTTAGCGGGCATACTATCTGCTTTGTTTACATAAGGAGACTTACACTCGCAGATATATTCGCGTCAAATTTGATTTTTTTTTATGAAATGTTCCCATGGCAGCACGGCCAGCTGTTATTTGCCCCCTGCTGGTAATATATATGATGATGACAATAAGTTATGGGGGCTGTGAGGTTGGCAAAGCCCTCTCAACCCATCATTGTATCCCAAGGCCAGCTGTTGGGTACTGTAGGCTATATTGTTTTGTTACCGGTGAGGGGGGCTTTGCTCCCTTCACCCCCCATGACTTATTATCATCATCATAGGATGATAGGCCTATTACCAGCTGTGGGAAAATTCTGTAAAAAAATAAAAAAGTTAAATTAGACGTTAACGTAAATGTGAGTGTGCGACTATGTAAATAGAGCAGACGGTATGCCCGCTATCTAACACCATCCTTACTATAGGCTATCTTATATCCTGACTGTATCATGCTATCCACTTATCAATTTAAGATAATGGTAAGAATGGTGTTAGCAGGCTTACCTTCCGCCTTGTTTACATAAGTCGCATGCTCGCAGTTACGTTCTCATTTAGACCTAAATTGTTTTTTGTTTACGAAATTATCCCATGGCCAGAGCTGTTATTAGCAACCTGCTGGTACGGTAAATATACATGATGATGACAATAAGTCTTTGCACCCCCCCCCCTTCCAGCCGTTGGAATTTTTTGTTGTTACCGGCCGTGGGATACAATAATAGGTTGAGGGGGGCAAAGACTTGTTGTCATCATCATATATATTACCAGCAGGGGGCAAACAACAGCTAGCCATGTTATAATTGCGCAGGAAAAAAGTCAAAATAAACACGAAAGTAACTGCGAGCGTGCGACTTATGTAAATGTTGCATGCTGAGGATGGATCTGTGTGATCAATCGATAGCGCTGCACCCAAGACGGATCGACCGCGAGCGCACAAATCGATCGATTGTTGTGCTGAAAATCGATTATTTTCCCTGCGCTCAGGAAATTATGAATCATGTTAAAAAACATGGGACAATACATACGGTACATACATACATAATTAACATTTTAAGACCGAGTGCTCCACACATACGTGCAGTTTCAGTCTCTTGTCCTAATGGTGGTGTTCCAGGCAACCCTGTTAAGGGCTGCTTCACTTGTCAAGTTTTTGGATTTGAGATCGGCACGTATAGTCCAATCCCAGGTCTTCCTCGGTCCACCCCTTGGTGCAGCTCCCTCCACAATCACAGACCTGCATTTTTTCACCCAATTTTGTTCATCCATTCTCTCCACATGTCCATACCATCCCAATCTACTTGTATGCATCACCTCGCTAATACTCTTTATACCTAAACGTCTCCTCAATTCATAATTTGTTATTCTATCCTGCAGCCTTGCCCCACACATCCATCTCACCATTCTCATCTCATTACGTTCCATTCTGTTGACATCCTCTACTTCAACGGCCCATGTTTCTGAGGCATACGTCATTGCACTTCTAACACATGAGGCATACACCTTTCTCTTCAGGGGGAGAGGTACAGTATCCTTTTCATGATCAGAATTGGCAGCAGTTCTCTGAACTTCCCCCAGCCACATCTAATTCTAGCGACAGTGGCAGCCTCGGCCCCACCACCGGCAGAGATGGTATCTCCTAGGTAACAAAACGGGATGGATGTAGATTCCAGGCGTACGGTCGTCATGTTTACATAGGGCAATCGCCGCAGTTAACTTTGCGTCTATTTTGACGGCAATTAATTTGGTTATTTGCCCCCTGCTGGCAATATACAGTATAAGGTGATGACAATATGTCATGGGGGGGGTGAGGGTGGGCTTTAACATATTATTGTATCCAATGGCATTCAAAATAGACGGGAACATGATTGCAAAGGTCCGATGCCTCCATCATGTTTACATTTGTCGATCGCCGTGGTTAAGTTCGCGTCTATTTTGACGGCAATTTTTTTCGGTAATTTGCCCCCTGCTGGCAATGTATATGATGATGACAATATGTCATGGGGGGGGGGGGTCAAAGCCCCCCCTCAACATATTATTGTATCCAAAGGCAGTCAAAATAGACGGGAACATGATGGCAAAGGTCCGACCCCACTACGCGTAGTGAAACAAGGCTGGTGGTATGCCCGCACTTAAAAATTTTGCCATTTTCTTGTATTCCTTCTCATATTCATTCCACTCTTCAAACAATATACAAAACGGCTCCGGCGCTCCGGTTTGACATGGTGACAACTTGACGAGCAATTTTGTTTGAAGACTTGAATAAATACTGTATTAGCAGGATACAGGGGGATTAGTTAGAAATAGCATTATGTTCACCATTTTATCACTTCCAAAGACATAATTTGAACTATAGTACTGTATAGGCATACCAAAATTTTAGTTACCGGTACTGTAGATATATAAAACCAAAGACTAAATATAAAGGAATCGGCTTTCGTTTGACACCCTGCACCTAGCCTATAGGCCTATATAATGATGACAATAAGTCATGGGGGGTGAGGGGGGACTAAGCCCCCTCTCAACCTATTATTGTATCCCACGGCAGACAAAATAGACGGGAACATGATCGCGAGCTTCCGCGTATTGTAAACAAGGCAGGCTGTATGCCCAAATACTAGCCAATATCCTTGCCGTAAAAAGTAAATAAGTAGCTAACTTCAGTGCGCTCCATAGGCCTATTTTCACTTACTCTAATCCATTCAAATACTGTACTGTAGACCTATAAGACTAAATCTATCCTGAGCGCAGGGAAAAGCATCGATAGTCAGAGTAACAATCGATCGATTTGTGCGCTCACGGACTCACGGTCAATCCGACTCGGGTGCAGCGCTAGGCTATTGATCGATGGAAACAGGACGATTCGACGATGCCGTCGAAACGTCGAATCGTCCAATAATACCAGCTAACCATCTAATTGTGCAAATTGTACTTTTCAACCCCTTGGGGTTCATGTCGCATTTTAAGTGATATTTTCAGACTTTTATATTAACCCTCTCACTACCATATGATGCAGAGGTTGCCAGATTAGCAATAATAAATAGAGTTCTCTCACTCTTATAATTACTGGTACCTCTCCAAAATTAGTTTTCTGCCCACAGCTAACTCAAAGACAACTGCAGAGGTTGAAGTAGGGTAGGATCGTTAGTATCCAATCAAAAAGTGCTATTTACTGATTTTGGCTGCCAATTTCAACAAGAATTAAATACAAAAATACTTTTGTTTACCCTTTAACCCTTTGGCTGCGGGTGACGTTCTGGAATGTTTTGGCAAGTTACAGGAATTTCCAGGCTTTAAAAGCCTGTAAAAAACGTAAAAATAGAGTGTCAGTGGGCGGGAGCGTGAGGGGCCCACCTCCGTCCCTCAGAGCAGCGAGCGGCTCACTGAGCTAGGCTGTGTCTCGCGCGGGTCTCTCTCTGTCTCTCTCAACAGTGTAGCCAAGCGAGCGAGTGCTACCAAAATAGCGGGTTTCCCGCGTTTTACTGGCACCGCTGCGGGTGAACCAGACCACATACGGGGCCCGTTCTGGTCTCATTTTGAAGCTATTTTCGCCTAGTTTTCGGCAGAATACAGTTCATTTAATGCAATGCTTGATTTATCATTCAGGAGTGCCTGAATATGCCCTAAATAGCCCAAACATAGCCGCAGCCAATGGGTTAACACCCACACCAGTAATGAAAGTTTATATTATGAGTAATGTCAAGTGTCTGTGAAACATATTTTTTATATTACAGTACCTGATTGGACTTAATGGTAATACCGCTTACAGCTAATTCCAATCACGTACAGTACCATTAATAATCAAAATATATATATTATACCTATTCCCTTTAGTATATTATTTTGCAACATAAAACCTACATATAGTCTAATTTATTTCAAAATATAACCTTTATTTTGCCCGAATTTGACGAAATTAAGCAAAAAATAAATAAAAGATGACTAAAGATGATATTAATTATTTATTAACTTGTAATGATAACAAATAGAAAACTATCAGTATTAGTACCCCTTTACATACAAATAATTATTTTAATGGCTAGGATACTTATTCTGATAAACCCTTTCAGACACAATATATCGCATTTGTAATTTGTAATTTAGGTATAACTAGTAGGATAAGTAAATTCGCAGATGATACCAAAATAGGGAGACCAATAGATTCAGATAGCGACATAGAGCGCCTCCAAAGGGATCTAGATACCTTACACGAATGGTCAGTAAAGTGGCAGATGAATTTTAACATTGACAAATGCAAGGTATTAAAGATAGGGAAGACGAATACTAATGCAAAATATAAACTAGCTAATGCTGAATTAGAAAACTCAGACTGCGAGAAAGATTTGGGTGTGTTTGTTAGCAACGATTTGAAACCTAGAAAACAGTGTATAAGCGTACGTAACAAGGCAAACAGGATTCTGGGGTTCATCTCAAGGAGTGTGAGTAACAGAACTGCTGATGTTATCTTGAAACTTTACTTGTCATTAGTAAGACCTCATATGGATTATGCTGTCCAATTTTGGTGTCCTTATTACAGAATGGATATAGATTCCTTGGAGAGAGTACAGCGAAGAATGACAAAAATGATTCATAATATTAGAAATCTACCATATGAAGAAAGGTTGAACAAATTAGGCTTACATTCGTTAGAAAGACGCAGAGTTAGAGGGGATATGATAGAAGTGTTCAAGTGGTTCAGTGGGGTAAATAAAGGAGACATGAAAAATGTACTGAAGCTCAGTGATAGCGAAAGAACTCGAACAAATGGTTATAAATGAGATCAATTTAGTTTCAGAAAAGATATAGGCAAATATTGGTTTGGTAACAGAGTTGTAGATGGGTGGAATAGGCTACCAAGTGATATAGTGGGATCAAGAACGATAGGGAGCTTTAAGATAAAATTAGATAGGCATATGGATGAGATGGGTTGGGTGTGAGGGGGATCTATCAGGTGTGGGCCAATCGGCGCTCAGCAGACCCCCGTTATCTTGTGTTAATCTTTGACCGTTTTGGTGGGGTCAGTACTCAAGGTATTAGTGAGTTGGGCCTATAATTGGGGTTGGGTGTGACAGGGATCTGCCTTGTATGGGCCGATCGGCTTTTTGCAGACTCTCATTTTCTTATGTTCTTACGGCAACCCGAAGGAAATTACTTTTTATCAGCTTACAAAATATCTCTCTTTATTTGTCCTTTTTAAATATATGATAATATATTGACAAGGATAGGTGATTGGATACTAAACCCAAAATCCTTGATGCGTTAGTATCCGATCACAAAATATTTTCCTTTCAAAATGCTTTACTTTATGTTACATACCGGTATTATTATTTTTAAATTTTACTTGTCTTACAAGATTAATCATTTCCCTAGCACCTATATTTTGTTATATAATGTGGTGTGTTAGTATCCGATCACTGATCCACCACTGTGGTCGACTGGTTGACCACTGTGGTCGACTGATCCACCACTGTGGTCAACCGATCCACCACTGTGGTCGACTGATCGACCAGTGGTGGATCAGTGATCGGATACTAACACACCACATTATATAACAAAATATAGGTGCTAGGGAAATTATTAATCCTGTAAGACATGTAAAATTATAAATAATAATATGTAGCATAAAGGGAAGCATTTTGAAAGGAAAATATTTTGTGATCG
Source organism: Paralithodes platypus (assembly GCA_032716605.1). Classification (NCBI taxonomy): domain Eukaryota; kingdom Metazoa; phylum Arthropoda; class Malacostraca; order Decapoda; family Lithodidae; genus Paralithodes; species Paralithodes platypus. The sequence continues at coordinate 13,608,437 of CM064530.1, forward strand.
GATACTAACGCATCAAGGATTTTGGGTTTAGTATCCAATCACCTCTCCTCGTCAAACTCATTTGCAATATAATCAACTATCTTCATTTTCCATGTGTTATTCCAACATTCCACTACAATATATTATCATATATTTTGAAAAGAATAAATATAGATAATTTTTAAGCTGACAAAGTAATTTCCTTATGCGTTGCCATAAGAATCGGAAGAAAATTACAGTACAGTAGTTTACATTTGGTGTACGGTAGCAGCTAAACTATTTATCCTTTTAATTTTTTTTTTCACACAATACTTAGCTTGCATAGCTCTATATTCTGTATATAAGGTTAATACTGTATCTTTTATAGTTTTGTTAGTAGCAGTTTTTTTGCACTAAAAACTGAAAGTGATTGGATACTAACAGTGATCGGATACTAATGCTTCTACCCTAACTAAACTTAAGGTTTCTAAATACCCCTGATGGTAACAAAGGCTTTAAAGTATCCCTAATAGGCTCAAAATTGCGTCAAGGACGTGAGAGGGTTAATAAGTAACACCCCGTTCTTAACATTAATCATTCATTACAAACCACAATTAAGAAAGTTCAACAATTCCTTCCCATACTGTTTATCATCGAATGATAGACAATTCAACTTTAATGTCACAACGCGTTTGGTTTGGGTTATGAAAGTTTGAAGCTTTGGGTGATACATTTAATTTGTGTGTACAGTACTGTGTTTATTAGCTTTGGGTCATAGGTCTATGTTCTATTTGTGTGTGTACAGAATTAGAACCATCGAAGCCTTAATTCGTAGGTTTAGCCTAACCGTTTCGAAATTGTGCGTGTGTTTGACTAGAACAACCGAATTTCTAAATTCAAAGGTTTAACTGTTTCGAAATTGTTTCTCGATTCTGCAGCAAAGTCCGAATGAAGATGAATAGGACTAGCCTAAATAAATATTCATAATTTATCAATTTAGGCCTATAATCTTTTACTGGTACTTATTACAATTTAAATTGAATCTTATTTGATACCGTATGTAAGTTATTTCGGCAAGAATGTAGTTAGGCCTACCGGGTGTACCGCCCGTCTAGTTTACACTACGCGATGCTCATCATCATGTTCCCGTCTATTTTGACTGCCTTTGGATACAAAAATACATTACCCTAACCAAACAACCTAACCTAACCTAGTATTATAGATTTATAAGTATTTATTTTATTATAAGTATTTATAGATGATTTATGTTGTATGTCGGTAGTGGTACACCCGGTAACAACCTACCAAGATTGGAAGCCAAAGCGTCACATTTTTCCCTTGCCCCTCAACTTTCTCTTCATAATTGCTGAGGGGCACAGGGCCCTGGGTGCCCGGGGCTTTGGTTTCCCGGGCGTTTCCGCACCCTCCTCAGCTCCCCGCCATGGAGTGGCTTCGGTCACCCAGGCTTTATAGTGGTCGGCGAGGAAGGTTCTGTGGGGGCACTCGGTTATGGCCTTGGAATTGCTCGGGGCCTTGGGGCTGTTCGGCCAGGCAGCTTGGGGAACAACAAACAACAACTACATCCATCCCGTTATTTCTATGCATTGAATAAAATTTACGCTATGTAAGTATTTTAGTTAAATAAATTATCAAAGTCGATATACCCGGTAGGCCTATTCACATAAATGCATTACATCATACCCAGGAGTCAGGACCCAGGTGGCCAGGTCCTCATTATCATACAAGAACATGAAATTGGTAGGCTAAGGTTTGTTTATCTTAATCTTATCATTGCCAAAATATAATAGCCTAAGAACTGTAAACCATGAATTCATGAAGGACAATTAGCCTAGGCTATATGAAAACATATAGCCTAATTATGAAATGTCTTGCTGAAAGTCTGATGGTAAGAGTTGTGTTATCGGGCGTACCACTACCGACATAGGCTACAACATAAATCATCTATAAATACTTAACCAGGTAGTTAACCTAACCTAAACTAGTAGGCCTATTCTCATAATCTCATTAGCCTACTACATGAATATTAGGTTAGGATAGGTTGTTTGGTAAGGTTAATGTTTTAGAGAGGAGATATGCTGTATGTCGGTAATGGTACGCCCGATAACACAACTCTTACCCAAAAAGGAAAATATAACCGAAACTACCACTAATTTTACCATGGTTTTAGGCTAGGTAATTTTCATCATTAGGCCTATACAGTAGGCCTAGTTTAAATTAGTTACAATCCCCGGAAAATGTTATTTCTCCCAATTCCCATTAGGCCCTATCCAACAATCTTAAAACACTCAGATGTAAGTAATTTTCAGAGTAAATATACAATATATTTTGCCTTTGGATACAGCCTACAGGATGGGTCCCTCACTCCCCCATGAATTATTGAAATCAGCATCTATTTTAACAGTAAGGGGCTTAATTAACCCTCTCACGTTCTTGACGCAATTTTGAGCCTATTAGGGATACTTTAAATCCTTTATTACCATCAGGGGTATTTAGAAACCTTTAGTTTAATTACTTTAACCCTCTGCAGTTGTCTTTGAGTTAGCTGTGGGCAGAAAACAAATTTTGGAGAGGTAATTATAAGAGTGAGAGAACTCTATTTCTTATTGCTAATCTGGCAACCTCTGCGTCATATAAAGACATAAGAAAATGGGAGTCTGCAGAAAGCCGATTGGCCTACACAAGGCAGATCCCTGTCACACCCAACCGTAATTATAAGCCCAGCTTAAAAACACCATTAGGACTTACCTCACCGAAACGGTCAGAGGTCAGAAAAACGGGGATCTGCAGATCCCCACACCTGACAGATCACCCTCACACCCAACCCATCTCATCCATCTATCTATCTATTGCCTGACGCCTTGATCCCCGAAGGGGTGGCCAGGGGTATCTCATCCATATAAGAACATAACATAAGAACATAAGAAAATGGGAGTCTGCAGAAAGCCGATTGGCCCAAGCAAGGCAGATCCCTGTCCCACACAACCCCAATTATAGGTGCAACACTCTAATACCCTGAGGATCATCTTACCAAAACGGTTAGAGATTAACGCAGGATTATGGGGGTCTGCAGAGCGCTGATTGGCCCAACCCGGCTGATCCCCCTTCACACCCAACCCTTCTCGTCCATATGATTATCTTAAAGCTCCCTACCGTTTTAGATCCCACTATAGCACTTGGTAGTCCATTCCACCCATCTACAACTCTGTTACCAAACCAATATTTGCCTATATCTTTTCTGAAACAAAATTTATCTAATTTGAAACCATTGGTACGAGTTTTATCGCTATCACTGAGCTTTAGTACATTAGGCATGTCCCCTTTGTTAATCCCACTAACCCACTTGAACACCTCTATCATATCCCCTCTAACTCTGCGTCTCTCTAACGAATGTAAACCTAATTTCTTCATACGGAAGATTTCTAATATTATGGATAATTTTTGTCATTCTACGCTGTACTCTCTCCAATGAATCTATGTCCATTCTGTAATAAGGACACCAAAATTGGACAGCATAATCCATATGGGGTCTCACTAATGACAAGTAAAGTTTTAAGATAACATCAGCAGTTCTGTTACTCACACTCCTAGAGATGAACCCGAGAATCCTGTTTGCCTTATTACGAACGCTTATACACTGTTTTCTAGGTTTCAAATCATTGCTAACAAACACACCTAGATCTTTCTCACAGTCTGAATTTTCTAATTCTAAATTAGCTAGTTTATATTTAACATTTGTTTGCTTCTATCTATCTATCTATTGCCTGACGCCGTGATCCCCGAAGGGGTGGCCACGAACGAACCGCCCCCATGCACCTCTGTCCCCAGTCAGTCGACGCCCCTCCCCCCAACCAGCACCGCCTTCGTTCATGTACTTCCTCACTCCATCCTTCCACCTCATATTCGGTCTACCTCTCCCCCTCTGTCCCTCCACCTCGCTCTCGTACACCCTCTTAGTCATTCTCTCGCTTTCCATACGTTCCATATGGCCGAACCATCTCAAGTTGTTCCTTTTCACACTTTCCAGCACATCTACCTCCACACCACACCTTCTTACTTCCTCATTAGTCTGTCTATCCCTCCATGTAACTCCGCACGCACTCCTTAAGTAATTAATTTCCACTGCTCTCACTCTTGGTCTGAGTCTCTCAACCAACGTCCATGCTTCGCTTCCGTAAGTCAGTGTCGGGATTACCACACTGTCATGCAAGGACATCATGTTTGCATCTTCCCTATCTTTAATACCTTGCATTTGTCAATGTTAAACTTCATCTGCCAATTTACTGACCATTCATGTAAGGTATCTAGATCCCTTTGGAGGCACTCTATATCGCTCTCTGAATCAATTGATCTCCCCATTTTAGTATTGTCTGCGAATTTACTTATCCTACTAGTTATACCTAAATCTAGGTCATTTATGTATATAAGAAACAACAGGGGACCTAATACCGATCCCTGGGGGACACCACTTTTGACTGCTCCCCACTCTGACTTGGTACCATTTATGCTGACTCTCTGTTTCCTACCAATTAGCCATGACCTAATCCATCCCAACAACGATCCTCCTATTCCATGTGCCTCAACCTTTCTCATCAATCTGTCATGAGGGACTCTGTCGAAAGCTTTACTGAAATCTAAATAAATAATATCATATGACTTGTCACTATCTACTGCTTCATATACCTCTGAGAAAAAGCTAAGCAAATTAGTAAGGCAAGAACGTCCCTGAGTGAATCCACGCTGAGAAGAATTTATTAAGTTAAATTTTTCTAAGTGGGTTCTAATTTTCCTAGCAATAATAGACTCTAGCAACTTTCCTATGATTGATGTGAGACTAATGGGACGGTAATTGGATGCTATCGATTTATCACCTTTTTGAAGATCGGAACTACATTTGCAAGCTTCCAAGCTTCTGGAACTAAACCTGTTTCTAATGACTTGTTAAATAAAAATGATAATGGGCTACTTAACTCATCTCTGCATTCTTTTAATACTCTAGCATATACCTCATCAGGACCAGGCGATTTTTGAGGTTTCAGTCTGTCAATTTCCTTAAGCACATCATTTCTACTTATACTAACTGTACTTAACATATTTTCTATACTATCACTATATACCATATTGACATCTGGAATCTGTGCCAAATTTTCATTAGTGAAAACGGAAAGAAACTGACTATTTAATGTACTGCACATTTCTAAATAATTTTCTGTTATTTCTCCTATTGAAGTTTTTTTTAGGGGGCCTATTACATCTCTAACGTTAGATTTATATAGTTGGTAAAAAGCTTTAGGGTTATTTTTTGAGTCGCTGGCTATCCTTATTTCATAATTTCTTTTTGCTTTCCTGATTTCCTTTTTGACCTGTCTTGATAGAGTCTGATAGTATATACAGTCTGACCTGCCAATACGCGAGCTTTTAATACGCGATTCACCTTATACGCGAGGAGGGGGTCGAATCATACCCAAAACTTTCAAAACGTGTGATGTACCTTTAAAACGCGAATCCGGGCCCGATATAAGGGCAATTCCGGGGAGTTCAGCTAATACGCGAGGCCCCCCACCATTCCGCGCCAGTTACGTAGGCACGCAGGGCATTGTGGGATACGCCAGTCTACCCTCAGGCCACGCTCGCGCAACAGCTGTCCGACTCGTGTTGGACATTTACTGTTAATTTTAAGGTGAGTTTATTATTATTGTTATATTTTCTTATGATTTGGATGTTTATGTATACATATACAGTCTGGCCTGCCAATACGCGAGAATATGGGCGACACGCGAGGGCGCGGAATGAAAATTCGCGTATTAGCAATAGAGTATTATATGGGAATAAATCGATATGGGCGGCACTGACTCCAAGTTGTCTACTTTAGGCCTATTTATCTCCGTTAATTGCCACAAAAGGTACATATATGTATACATAAACATCCAAATCATAAGAAAATATAACAATAATAATAAACTCGCCTTAAAATTAACAGTAAATGTCCAACACGAGTCGGACAGCTGTTGCGCGAGCGTGGCCTGAGGGTAGACTGGCGTATCCCACAATGCCCTGCGTGCCTACGTAACTGGCGCGGAATGGTGGGGGGCCTCGCGTATTAGCTGAACTCCCCGGAATTGCCCTTATATCGGGCCCGGATTCGCGTTTTAAAGGTACATCACGCGTTTTGAAAGTTTTGGGTATGATTCGACCCCCTCCTCGCGTATAAGGTGAATCGCGTATTAAAAGCTCGCGTATTGGCAGGTCAGACTGTATGTACCTTTTGTGGCAATTGACGGAGATAAATAGGCCTAAAGTAGACAACTTGGAGTCAGTGCCACCCATATCGATTTATTCCCATATAATACTCTATTGCTAATACGCGAATTTTCATTCCGCGCCCTCGCGTGTCGCCCATATTCTCGCGTATTGGCAGGCCAGACTGTATGTAGATGATTTTCGCCTTTCTTTATTTTTCTATATATTCCTTTCTTTTTTCCTATAAGATCTATTAGCTGATTAGTCATCCATTTTGGTTGGTTCTGCGTCGATCTAAATCTTCTTTTAGGGATATATTTATTTTGAGCATTGTGGAGTGAAGCAATAAACTGGTTATATGTAGGTGGCAAGTTTAACTCTGGCATATCCTGACTTAATTGCTTAACAATAGGGTCCACCCTTAAGTCTCTTCTTAGCCCACCATAATCGGCTTTTCTGAAATCTGGGATAAGTGTCGTATTCTCTATAGCATTCCCTGTCCATTGTATATAAAAATAAATAGATTTATGATCGCTATTTCCTAGGTGGTCAGCAATCTATACATCATTTATCATATGTTCATTGTTACTGAAAACTAAATCAAGAATATTAACCCTTGTCTAGCGGGGTGTTTTGGGCTCATTTGGGCATATTCAGGCCCTCCTGCATGATAAATCAAGCATCTGCATGAAAAAAATATATATTTAGCAAAAAACTAGGCACTAAAAGCTTCAAAATGAGACCAGAACGAGCTATGTAGCACTCGTGGTTCTCTTGCAGTGATGCCACGAACATGGGAGTTTAGCATATATCGGTATATTTTTCCCAGCTATGCTCACTACTGGCTACACTGCCGGCCTCTCGAGAACACAGGGAACATGAGTTAATGGGCGGCGGTAAGCCCTGGGAGTCGGCTGTCTGGCCCGCTGTGCTCCCGGCCATTTGCACTCCATTTTAACCCTTTAAAAGCCTTAATAATGCTTAATGATAAGACAGTGGTGGAACGAAAGTCATTGATTGATTATGTATGTGTGGATGAACGAATGAAGAAATCTGTGATGGATGCTAGGGTGTATAGGGGTATTGGAGGGGGTCTGTCTGATCATTATGTAGTGGTAGCTAAGGTTAGGATACAAAAGAAGTGGGTGAGGAGAGCAGGAGGGAGGCGAGAGGAGGGTGGAATGGTGAGGAGGGTGGAGAGGTTGCAGGAGGAGGAAGTCAGGGAGGAGTACAGGAGAGCAGTGGAAAGACGACTAGGTGGGTTCGACCTGGAAGTTATGGAGGAAGTGGAGGAGATGAGCAAGGTGTTTAAGGATGAGATCTGTGCAGCATGTGATGAGGTGTGTGGAGTGAGGAGAAGAGGGAGGGGAGTGAAAGTTACAGCATGGTGGACAGAAGTGGTAAGAATAGCTGTGGAAGAAAAGAAGAAAGCATATAGAGAGTGGTTGGGTAGTAGAGGGAATGAAGATTCCGAGAGACGGAAACGAGCGAGGTACGTGGAGAGTAAGAGGGTGGTGAAGAGAGTAGTGAAGGAAAGTAAGAGAAGAGTAGATGAGGAATTTGGAAGGAATCTGAGTGTAAAATGGAGGGAGAGTAAGAAACTGTTCTGGAAAGAAGTCAAGAAAGTTAGGGAAGGTAGCAAGGGAAACAGTAAGGGTGTGAAAGATAAGAATGGGAGAATGCTAGCCGAGAAGCAAGAGAGAGTCGAAAGATGGAGGGAGTACTTCAGTGAGTTGCTAAATGAAGGAATGAAGAGCCAGCAAACATAGCTGGATATGGTATGGGAGGGAGAAGAAGAGAAGTAGTGGAGGAGGAGGTGGGGATCAGGAGGTCAGAAGTGTGGGAAGCCATGAAAAGAGTGAAGTTGGGGAAAGCACCAGGAACAGATGGAGTGTGTGGGGAAATGTTGAGGTATGGTGGTGAGATAGTGATAGAATGGGTATGGAAAATGTGCAAACTAGCATGGGAGAAGGGGAGTGCACCCGGTGACTGGAAGACTGGCATAATAGTCCCCCTATATAAGGGCAAAGGGGAAAGAGGAGTGTGTGGTAACCACCGAGGAATATGTCTTCTAAGCGTAGTAGGGAAGGTATACAGTAGGGTAGTGATTGAGAGAGTGAGAGTGAGAACGGAGAAATGGATAGGCGACGAGCAGGGAGGTTTTAGGAAGGGAAGAGGATGTGTAGATCAGATTTTTACCCTGAATTGTGTTGTGGAGAAGTATCTGGAGAAGAAACAAAAGGTGTATGTTGCCTTTATGGACTTGGAGAAGGCCTATGACAGAGTGGATAGAGAAGGTTTGTGGAAAGTACTTAGAATATACGGAGTAGAGGGCAAGTTGCTGAAAGCAGTGAAGAGCATGTATGAGGGTGCAAAGGCGGCAGTACGTGTGGAGAGTGAGCAGAGCGAGTTCTTTGACCTGAATGTTGGTTTGAAACAGGGGTGTGTGATGTCCCCGTGGTTGTTTACTGTATATATGGATGGAGTTATGAAAGAAATACTATCAAGAGCAGTGGATGTTGGTGTATCGCTGAAAAGGGAGGGAATTGAGTGGAAGCTACCTATACTGCTGTTTGCGGATGATACAGTTCTGATGAGTGATAATGAATGGGAGTTGCAGGGTCTGGTAAATGAGTTTGGAACAGTGTGCGAAAAACGGAATTTGAAGGTAAATACGGGGAAGAGCAAGGTTATGGTCTTCGAAAGGGGTGAAGTCACAGAGTGTGAGGTGAAGCTGAACGGTCAGGCTATGGAGATCGTCAACTCTTTTAAGTATCTGGGCAGTTTGTTGAGTAAAGATGGGGACATGGATGAAGAGGTGCGGGAGAGGGTACAACAGGGGAAGAGGGTTGTAGGAACGCTAAAAGCAGTAACAAGAAATAGGGTGGTCAGTATGGAAGTGAAGAAGTCCTTGCATGACAGTGTGGTAATCCCGACACTGACTTACGGAAGCGAAGCATGGACGTTGGTTGAGAGACTCAGACCAAGAGTGAGAGCAGTGGAAATTAATTACTTAAGGAGTGCGTGCGGAGTTACATGGAGGGATAGACAGACTAATGAGGAAGTAAGAAGGAGGTGTGGTGTGGAGGTGGATGTGCTGGAAAGTGTGAAAAGGAACAACTTGAGATGGTTCGGCCATATGGAACGTATGGAAAGCGAGAGAATGACTAAGAGGGTGTACGAGAGCGAGGTGGAGGGACAGAGGGGGAGAGGTAGACCGAATATGAGGTGGAAGGATGGAGTGAGGAACTACATGAACGAAGGCGGTGCTGGTTGGGGGGAGGGGCGTCGACTGACTGGGGACAGAGGTGCATGGGGGCGGTTCGTTCGTGGCCACCCCTTCGGGGATCACGGCGTCAGGCAATAGATAGATAGAATAATGCTCCTAACTTGCTGCAAATTAGTGCACGACTTAAGTCGAGCGCCGCCAATAAGGGGTTAATACCTCTAGTCGGCGTATCTATGAATTGAAATAAAAAACTATCTTGTACTACCTCAATAAACTCTACTGAATCGGAGTCGCCTAGTTGGTGCTGCCAATCAATGTTCGGAAAATTAAAATCCCCCATAATGCACACATTGCTAAACCTTGATGCTATTTTAATTTCCTCCCATAACGATGTTCCGCCATTTCTACTCATATTAGGCGGTCTATATATAACTCCAATAACTATGGTCTCACTACCTTCGTTAACCTCTACCCAAACACTTTCATTATCATTATTTAGTCTAATACCTGATTTAATACAGCTTTTTAATGTACTCCTGATAAACACTGCTATACTCCCGCCCCTCCTACTTGTTCTGTCATATTTAAACAAACTATATCCTGGAATATCAAATTCTGCTAAAAAATGCCTAGATTCTGTATTAATCCACGTTTCAGTTAGCGCTATTATGTCTATATTTTCTGTGCTAACGAGTGCTCTTAAATTCGTTCATTTTGTTACATAAATTCCTACAATTTATATAATATACCCTCAACCTATTACTTTTATTTGCAACTAATTTTCTATTGTGTTTAGCTAACTTATTATTTCCTGTTGAACTACTAGCTCTAGACGGAAATTCTACTCTATCAGTATTCTCATCTTTACTATCAGTTACATGTGTAGTGTTATCGATACTACTATTACACATCACTATATCCGCACTATCTTGACTGATTATTTCTATTTTACTCACTGGTTTGTCACATGAAGTACCTGCTCCATATGGACACAGTATTTTACTTACACACCCAGGTTTTTTTTAACGAAACCCCCCAAGGTGCTTTTTTAGAGGTAATAATGGGACGTCTTCTGGAAGTGGAAAAACGGTCTCAAGTGATAATGGAGAGATTCCTAGCCCAAACCGAGGGGCCAGACATGAACCACAGAGGAAGGTGCAACTACCACTAACTAGTTTTTTTGTGGGCAACATCAGAGGACTTTACCCACGAAACAATCAATGCAAAGTCCCCATGTTGGAGGAAATTGCAGAGGAAGATAACTCAATTTTTCTAGCCCTCACAGAAACACACTTGAACGAAAACATTTTGGATGCAGAGATCAATATCCATAATTTCACTCTATTCAGAGCCGACAGAGAGGACAGAAGCCACGGAGGAGTAGCACTCTACCTAAGGGAGGATATGGCTGCAAATACCGAAACTTTAGTTGCATTCTCAAACGGCACAACAGCGCTACTAGCAGTACACATAAGACAAACCGACATGCTCATCATAATTTTGTACCGACCTCCAAACACCACAGGGGAAATTTTCAAGGAGGTCACAGAGAAGATACAATCACTCCTACAAAATCTGCCAACTCCCGCTACAGATGTCATCATCACAGGAGATTTCAACCTGCCCATCATCAATTGGGCAACCATGAAAATAGACGGAGGAACCAGGGATGAAAAACAGCAAGCCAAGGAGCTAATGACTATCATGGACACTGCATACATGAAGCAATACATCGAGGAACCTACAAGAGGCAACAACACACTGGACTTACTATTTGGCAACAACTTCGACCTGGTACACTCGTACGAAACTGTAAAAACTATAATGTCCGACCACAGCCTCATCAAAGTTAGAACCCCCACACCAGCCGCCACACCACCAAGAAGATGTCAACAGGAATCAAGCCAAATATCCTGCACCTCTCTGAAAGATCTCAACTTCTACAGCAAAGATATAGACTGGGACAGACTGAGAGCAGAACTGGCAGTAACTGATTGGAGGGCACTATTCGAAGATAAAAACGTCGACGAAACTCTCAGTATCCTCCAGAAACAATGCCTGAAGACCTGTAAAAACACCATACCACCCAAATCAAGCAGGAAGCAGATCAAGCAGATTCCCAGAGATAGAAAAATACTAATGAAGAAAAGGACATACTTGAGAGCCAAGCAAAGGAAGACCAGCTATGCGCACAATATCACCAAACTACAAGAAGAGCTCGATGAAGTTGAACGTAAACTCATCCAGTCACACCAAGAGCAAAGAACACGTGAAGAACTACAAGCAGTTGCAAACATACGAGTAAATAGCAAATTCTTCTATGCATACGCAAAAAGGAGACTCAGGAACACCTCAACAATAGGACCACTTGCAAAACCTACGGGCGAACTTGAGAGTGATCCGACCGAAATGGCCAAGATACTCAAACAGCAGTACGAAAGTGTCTTCAGCCCGCCAAATGAAGACAAGAAAATCGATAATGCAACGACCTTCTTTGACAACGCTCCAGGGACACCACATCAACTCTCCTCGGTAACAGTATCAACAGAGGATATAATAGCAGCCATCGACAAGATTGGACCAAACTCTGCGGCAGGACCAGACGGCTTTCATGCCCAACTGCTAAAAAACTGCAAACATCAGCTAGCCTTGCCTCTAAAACTGCTGTGGAGCAAGTCCCTCCAAACTGGATATGTACCACAAGCCCTAAAAGAAGGTACTGTCACACCAATACACAAAGGGGGCAGTAAAGGCATAGCCAAAAATTACAGACCAGTGGTGCTGACGTCACATCTTATTAAAATCATAGAAAGAACATAAGAACATAAGAAAATGGGAGTCTGCAGAAAGCCGATTGGCCTAAGCAAGGCAGATCCCTGTCCCACACAACCCCAAATCAATTACAAAGCCCAATTATAGGCTCAACACTCTAATACCCTGAGGATCATCTTACCAAAACGGTTAGAGATTAACGCAGGATTATGGGGGTCTGCAGAGCGCTGATTGGCCCAACCCGGCTGATCCCCCTTCACACCCAACCCTTCTCGTCCATATGCTTATCCAATTTTATCTTAAAGCTCCCTACAGTTTTAGATCCCACTATAGCACTTGGTAGTCCATTCCACCCATCTACAACTCTGTTACCAAACCAATATTTGCCTATATCTTTTCTGAAACGAAATTTATCTAATTTGAAACCATTGGTACGAGTTCTTTCGCTATCACTGAGCTTTAGTACATTTGTCATGTCCCCTTTGTTAATCCCACTAACCCACTTGAACACCTCTATCATATCCCCTCTAACTCTGCGTCTCTCTAACGAATGTAAACCTAATTTCTTCAACCTTTCTTCATACGGAAGATTTCTAATATTATGGATCATTTTTGTCATTCTACGCTGTACTCTCTCCAATGAATCTATGTCCATTCTGTAATAAGGACACCAAAACAATACGAGCTAAGATGGTCAGCCACCTGGAAGATAACGAGGCATTCAACGAGGGTCAACATGGCTTTAGACAAGGCCGCTCCTGCCTTTCACAACTACTATCACACTACGACAAAATCCTACAGGATATTCAAGACGGAGAAAATGTAGACGTCATATATCTAGATTTCGCCAAAGCTTTTGACAAGGTGGACCATGGGATCCTTCTACATAAACTCAAATCACTGGGAATAGGGGGAGACCTTGGAAGATGGCTCCACAGCTTCATCACGAAAGAACTCGTACCAATGGTTTCAAATTAGATAAATTTCGTTTCAGAAAAGATATAGGCAAATATTGGTTTGGTAACAGAGTTGTAGATGGGTGGAATAGGCTACCAAGTGATATAGTGGGATCAAGAACGATAGGGAGCTTTAAGAAAAAATTGGATAAGCATATGGACGAGAAGGGTTGGGTGTGAAGGGGGATCAGGCGGGTTGGGCCAATCAGCGCTCTGCAGACCCCCGTAATCCTGCGTTAATCTCTAACCGGTTTGGTAAGATGATCCTCTGGGTATTAGAGTGTTGAGCCTATAATTGGGCTTTGTAATTGGAGTTGTGTGGGACAGGGATCTGCCTTGCTTAGGCCAATCGGCTTTCTGCAGACTCCCATTTTCTTATGTTCTTATGTTATCACCAACAGAAAACAAAGAGTCACGGTTCAAGGAAGCCTATCAGAAGCAGGTGGGGTCATCAGCGGAGTACCACAAGGATCAGTACTGGGACCTCTCCTATTCCTCATCATGATAGGAGACATCGACAGGGACCTGGAACACTCAACAGCCTCATCGTTTGCAGACGACACCAGACTCATGAAGAAAATCACCTCACAACATGATGCACAGCTACTACAACAAGACTTGGACAAAATCCTGAAGTGGGCAGAAGAAAACAACATGGCCCTAAACGGAGACAAGTTCGAGCTTCTAAGGTACAGGAACAAGAGAGCACTACAAAACGACACCAACTACAAAAGTGGACAGCAAGAAATTACCGCCAAAGACACAGTGAAGGACTTGGGAGTAAATATGAGCAGTGACGCCACTTTTTCCCAGCATATTACCAAAGCCACAACAACAGCAAAACAAATAGCAGGCTGGATCCTGAGAACCTTCCACACAAGAAATGCGAGGTGTATGTTAACACTGTGGAAGTCACTGGTCCTACCACGACTGGAGTACTGCTCTCAGCTCTGGTCTCCCCAAAAAGTAGGAGAAATAACAGAAATCGAAGCCACCCAGAGGACATTCACCAGTAAAATCCATGGGTTTCAACATTTTAACTACTGGGAGAGACTCAAGGAGCTGCAGCTGTACTCACTTCAAAGACGTAGGGAGAGATACATCATCATCTACGTCTGGAAGATTTTGGAAAAAAGGTACCAAATCCAAACATCCAAGAGACTCAACACCAAAGGCGAGGGAGGCTGTGCTATGTGAGGACTACGCCGGGATCAACACAAAAAATCAAATCCCTGATCCATCACAGCTTTACATACAATGGAACCAGACTGTTCAACTGTATACCAGCCCCTCTCAGGAACATGACCGGGGTGTCTCCAGACACCTTCAAGAAACACTTGGACATGTGGCTGGCCAAAATACCGGACCGGCCACCAACACCAGGATACCCCAGCACCAACTCCAACCGACTTCTAGAATGGAGAGTGGAAGAAAGGGAGCTGCCTGGTCGCAGTGGAGCCCCAGCTCAACTGTGTCACTAACGGACGGAATACAACAAAGTGTAACAAAGTGTAAGTGTAACAATCTTGTCCAGTGAGCTGGCTAAGGTCGAAACTCCTAGTCGAGAAAGATGTACTCCATCCTGGGCATACAGTTCATCCTTACCATAGAAGTGGGTCCAGTTATCTAGGAATGGTATTGACTTTGCCTTTCAATACTTCTCCAGCCGGCTATTTACACCAATAGCCCTGGAGGACCATTCCTTCCGTACCCCTCTTCTTGGCAGGATACTGTGTACCACAGGAAATCCACCCTTCTCCTTGATCCTCTCCAGCATTTCCTGGTACTTGGTCAGCAACTCCTCAGTCCTGCATCTCTATATGTCATTGGACCCCTATGCCTATCTAATTGTATCTTAAAGCTCCCTATCGTTCTTGATCCTACTATAGCACTTGGTAGCCTATTCCACCTACAGTATCTACAACTCTGTTACCAAACCAATATTTGCCTATATCTTTCTAGAAACAAAATTTATCTAATTTGAAACCATTTGTAAGAGTTCTTTCGCTATCACTGAGCTTTAGTACATTTTTCATGTCCCCTTTATTAATCCCACTAACCCACTTGAATACCTCTATGACTCTATCATGTCCCCTCTAACTCTGCGTCTCTCTAATGAATGTAAGCCTAATTTCTTCAACCTTTCTTTATACGGAAGATTTCTAATATTATGGATCATTTTTGTCATTCTACGTTGTACTCTCTCCAATGAATCTATGTCCATTCTGTAATAAGGACACCAAAATTGAACAGCATAATCCATATGGAGTCTCACTAATGACAAGTAAAGTTTTAAGATAGGCCTTACCTTTGGATACCTTTGGATGTGTTCGCCGCTCTTCTAGCGGCACCAAGGAGCTAACATCAGCAGTTCGTTACTCACACTCCTAGAGATGAACCCGAGAATCCGGTTTGCCTTGTTTCGAACGCTTATACTGTTTTCTAGGCTTCAAATCATTGCTAACAAACACACCTAGATCTTTCTCACAATTCGAGTTTTCTAATTCCATATTAGCTAGTTTATATTTAACATTTGTATGCATCTTCCCTATCTTTAATACCTTGCATTTGTCAATGTTAAACTTCATTTGCCAATTTACTGACCATTCGTGTAAGGTATCTAGATCCCTTTGGAGGCACTCTATATTGCAATCTGAATAAATTTTTCTCCCCATTTTGGTATCGTCTGCAAATTTACTTATCCTACTAGTTATACCTAAATCAAGGTCATTTATGTATATAACAAACAACAGAGGACCTAATACAGATCCCTGGGAGACACCACTTTTGACAGCTCCCCATTCTGACTTCGTACCATTTATGCTGACTCTCTGCTTCCTACCAATTAGCCATGACCTAATCCATCCCAACAACGCCCCACCTATTCCATGTGCCTCAACCTTTCTCATCAATCTCTCATGGGGGACTCTGTCGAAAGCTTTACTGAAATCTAAATATATTATATCATATGACTTGTCATTAGGTCCTATCTACTGCTTCATATACCTCTGAGAAAAAACTAAGCAAATTATTAAGGCAAGAACGTCCCTGAGTGAATCCATGCTGAGAAGAATTTATTAAATTAAATTTATCCAAGTGGTTTCTAATTTTACTATATGGTCGTGAGAGGGTTAATAGAGTTTCACTGCCACCAATAGAGAGAGTTATAGGCCTAGGGAGAGTTTTTTGTTTTTACAGTACTTTATAATTATAGTGCACATAGTGACATAGGCTAGCCTAAAATGTATCTCCGGAGTCCGGAGGTTGAAACACATATTAATATGATCTTTGCAACATCCTTATTCTATAATAGGCCTCGCCTTCAAATATTGAGAAATAGTTAGTGGTAGCCTAGTTTCGGTTGTAAGTAGGCCTAGGGTCTACCCCCAAAAATATTATAAGTAGGCTAGGCCTAGGCTAGTCAAAAACTGAACTGAGTGATAATTTATGAAAACTAAATTCCGCTCACTGCTTCACATAGCATACCGGTACTTTATATTATTCTATATTTGTCAGCTTCACTTTGTTATAATGTTAGTTTTGCTATAAGAACATAAGAACATAAGAAAATGGGAGTCTGCAGAAAGCCGATTGGCATAAGCAAGGCAGATCCCTGTCCCACACAACCCCAATTACAAAGCCCAATTATAGGCTCAACACTCTAATACCCTGAGGATCATCTTACCAAACCGGTTAGAGATTAACGCAGGATTACGGGGGTCTGCAGAGCGCTGATTGGCCCAACCCGGCTGATCCCCCTTCACACCCAACCCTTCTCGTCCATATGCTTATCCAATTTTTTCTTAAAGCTCCCTATCGTTCTTGATCCCACTATATCACTTGGTAGCCTATTCCACCCATCTACAACTCTGTTACCAAACCAAAATTTGCCTATATCTTTTCTGAAACGAAATTTATCTAATTTGAAACCATTGGTACGAGTTCTTTCGCTATCACTGAGCTTTAGTACATTTGTCATGTCCCCTTTGTTAATCCCACTAACCCACTTGAACACCTCTATCATATCCCCTCTAACTCTGCGTCTCTCTAACGAATGTAAACCTAATTTCTTCAACCTTTCTTCATACGGAAAATTTCTAATATTATGGATCATTTTTGTCATTCTACGCTGAATTCTCTCCAATGAATCTATGTCCATTCTGTAATAAGGACACCAAAATTGGACAGCATAATCCATATGGGGTCTCACTAATGACAAGTAAAGTTTTAAGATAACATCAGCAGTTCTGTTACTCACACTCCTAGAGATGAACCCGAGAATCCTGTTTGCCTTATTACGAACGCTTATACACTGTTTTCTAGGCTTCAAATCATTGCTAACAAACACACCTAGATCTTTCTCGCAGTCTGAATTTTCTAATTCTAAATTAGCTAGTTTATATTTAACATTTGTTTGCATCTTCCCTATCTTTAATACCTTGCATTTGTCAATGTTAAACTTCATCTGCCAATTTACTGACCATTCATGTAAGGTATCTAGATCCCTTTGGAGGCACTCTATATCGCTATCTGAATCAATTGATCTCCCCATTTTAGTATCGTCTGCGAATTTACTTATCCTACTAGTTATACCTAAATCTAGGTCATTTATGTATATAAGAAACAACAGGGGACCTAATACCGATCCCTGGGGGACACCACTTTTGACTGCTCCCCACTCTGACTTGGTACCATTTATGCTGACTCTCTGTTTCCTACCAATTAGCCATGACCTAATCCATCCCAACAACGACCCTCCTATTCCATGTGCCTCAACCTTTCTCATCAATCTCTCATGAGGGACTCTGTCGAAAGCTTTACTGAAATCTAAATATATAATATCATATGACTTGTCACTATCTACTGCTTCATATACCTCTGAGAAAAAGCTAAGCAAATTAGTAAGGCAAGAACGTCCCTGAGTGAATCCATGCTGAGAAGAAATTATTAAGTTAAATTTTACTAAGTGGCTTCTAATTTTCCTAGCAATAATGGACTCTAGCAACTTTCCTATGATTGATGTGAGACTAATGGGACGGTAATTGGATGCTATCGATTTATCACCTTTTTTGAAGATCGGAACTACATTTGCAAGCTTCCAAGCTTCTGGAACTAAACCTGTTTCTAATGACTTGTTAAATATAAATGCTAATGGACTACTTAACTCATCTCTGCATTCTTTTAATACTCTAGCATATACCTCGTCAGGACCAGGCGATTTTTGAGGTTTCAGTCTGTCAATTTCCTTAAGCACATAATTTCTACTTATACTAACTGTACTTAACATATTTTCTATACTATCACTATATACCATATTGACTTCTGGAATCTGTGCCAAATTTTCATTAGTGAAAACGGAAAGAAACTGACTATTTAATGTACTGCACATTTCTAAATCATTTTCTGTTATTTCTCCTATTGAAGTTTTTAGGGGGCCTATTACATCTCTAACTTTAGATTTATATAGTTGGTAAAAAGCTTTAGGGTTATTTTTTGAGTCGCTGGCTATCCTTATTTCATAATTTATTTTGCTTTCCTGATTTCCTTTTTGACCTGTCTTGATAGAGTCTGATAGTATATATGTAAATGATTTTCACCTTTCTTTATTTTTCGATATATTCCTTTCTTTTTTCCTATAAGATCTATTAGCTTATTAGTCATCCATTTTGGTTGGTTCTGCGTCGATCTAAATCTTCTTTTAGGGATATATTTATTTTGAGCATTGTGGAGTGAAGCAATAAACTGGTTATATGTAGGTGGCAAGTTTAACTCTGGCATATCCTGACTTAATTGCTTAACAATAGGGTCCACCCTTAAGTCTCTTCTTAGCCCACCATAATCGGCTTTTCTGAAATCTGGGATAAGTGTCGTATTCTCTTTAGCATTCCCTGTCCATTGTATATTAAAATAAATAGATTTATGATCGCTATTTCCTAGGTGGTCACCAATCTCTACATTATTTATCATATGTTCATTGTTACTGAAAACTAAATCAAGAATATTAATACCTCTAGTCGGCGTATCTATGAATTGAAATAAAAAACTATCTTGTACTACCTCAATAAACTCTACTGAATCGGAGTCGCCTATTTGGTGCTGCCAATCAATGTTCGGAAAATTAAAATCCCCCATAATGCACACATTGCTAAACCTTGATGCTATTTTAATTTCCTCCCATAACGATTTTCCGCAATTTCTACTCATATTAGGCGGTCTATATATAACTCCAATAACTATGGTCTCACTACCTTCGTTAACCTCTACCCAAACACTTTCATTATCATTATTTAGTCTAATACCTGATTTAAGAACATAAGAACATAAGAAAATGGGAGTCTGCAGAAAGCCGATTGGCCTAAGCAAGGCAGATCCCTGTCCCACACAACCCCAATTACAAAGCCCAATTATAGGCTCAACACTCTAATACCCTGAGGATCATCTTACCAAACCGGTTAGAGATTAACGCAGGATTACGGGGTCTGCAGAGCGCTGATTGGCCCAACCCGGCTGATCCCCCTTCACACCCAACCCTTCTCGTCCATATGCTTATCCAATTTTTTCTTAAAGCTCCCTATCGTTCTTGATCCCACTATATCACTTGGTAGCCTATTCCACCCATCTACAACTCTGTTACCAAACCAATATTTGCCTATATCTTTTCTGAAACGAAATTTATCTAATTTGAAACCATTGGTACGAGTTCTTTCGCTATCACTGAGCTTTAGTACATTTGTCATGTCCCCTTTGTTAATCCCACTAACCCACTTGAACACCTCTATCATATCCCCTCTAACTCTGCGTCTCTCTAACGAATGTAAACCTAATTTCTTCAACCTTTCTTCATACGGAAAATTTCTAATATTATGGATCATTTTTGTCATTCTACGCTGAATTCTCTCCAATGAATCTATGTCCATTCTGTAATAAGGACACCAAAATTGGACAGCATAATCCATATGGGGTCTCACTAATGACAAGTAAAGTTTTAAGATAACATCAGCAGTTCTGTTACTCACACTCCTAGAGATGAACCCGAGAATCCTGTTTGCCTTATTACGAACGCTTATACACTGTTTTCTAGGCTTCAAATCATTGCTAACAAACACACCTAGATCTTTCTCGCAGTCTGAATTTTCTAATTCTAAATTAGCTAGTTTATATTTAACATTTGTTTGCATCTTCCCTATCTTTAATACCTTGCATTTGTCAATGTTAAACTTCATCTGCCAATTTACTGACCATTCATGTAAGGTATCTAGATCCCTTTGGAGGCACTCTATATCGCTATCTGAATCAATTGATCTCCCCATTTTAGTATCGTCTGCGAATTTACTTATCCTACTAGTTATACCTAAATCTAGGTCATTTATGTATATAAGAAACAACAGGGGACCTAATACCGATCCCTGGGGGACACCACTTTTGACTGCTCCCCACTCTGACTTGGTACCATTTATGCTGACTCTCTGTTTCCTACCAATTAGCCATGACCTAATCCATCCCAACAACGACCCTTTACAGCTTTTTAATGTACTCTTGACAAACACTGCTATACCCCCGCCCCTCCTACTTGTTCGGTCATATTTAAACAAACTATATCCTGGAATATCAAATTCTGCTAAAAAATGCCTAGATTCTGTATTAATCCACGTTTCAGTTAGCGCTATTATGTCTATATTTTCTGTGCTAACGAGTGCTCTAAGTTCGTTCATTTTGTTACATAAACTCCTACAATTTGTATAATATACCCTCAACCTATTACTTTTATTTGCAACTAATTTTCTATTGTGTTTAGCTAACTTATTATTTCCTGTTGAACTACTAGCTCTAGACGGAAATTCTACTCTATCAGTATTCTCATCTTTACTATCAGTTACATGTGTAGTGTTATCGATACTACTATTACACATCACTATATCCGCACTATCTTGACTAGCTATAGGCTATTTACGTCTGTATCGAAATACTTATAAGACGAAGATCGGGTGCAAATACCGTAGGGTGATTGTTACATGGTCGGGTGCAAATACCCACTCCGAAATAAAATATAGGCTAGCCTAGCCTAGGCTAAAGAAGTTTCGACGAAGGTTCGACGGTACTGTAGATTCCGTCGGACCATCCAAATAGCGCCGACGAACTGACACACCGTCGAAACGTCCTGTATTCTTCATCGATCACTCAGATCCATCCTTAGCGCGTAACAAACAAGGCGGACGGTAGGCCTAGGCTACCCAGTACCCTATGTCCGCTAACACCATCCTTACCAAGATAATTAGCCTAGGCCTAGCCTAAAGTTAGTAAGGTTAGTTTAGGATACTGGCTAGGCCAAATTCAGCAGAAAAATTAATCATATGAATAGGCTAGGCTAGCCAAGCTTAAATAAAAATGAATGCATGTTATTTACTACCTGTCCGTCTCTGCCCATGTTGCTAATGTTGTTACACCTTCCAATGTTGACTGTAGCAGAACTGTGAGAACACAAACTATCGAGCCGCTTTGGTCTGTAGGACGAGACTTCAAAACCCGTTAGTGCCGGTTCAACAGTCACGGAATTCGTCTTTTTATCCTTAAGTAACACCTCTACATCAGATTCCCATGGATGAACACAAACTTGTCTTTTATTTAGCTGCCGGAGATCAAAGAGTAAGCGAACAACTCCCTAAAATATGAGAGGTAACCCACATGAGAAAATAATGCCAAGTGATCAGTGTTCCATACCGGTCCAAATATTCATCGATTACCACGGACATACACTTGCCATTAGCTTTATTTGGTGGCTTTCGCTTCCGGTAGCTCATAAGACAGTTACTGGTGTGGTTACAAAGCGTCTTACCATGGTTATAACGACAAAATAAACGTGTGTAGCGAGAGGGAGAGGCGGCGAGGACTTCCAATTTCCAAAACAAGCCACAACTAGAAGTGAACGTCACTCAATCCCATCCACCGTACGCTCACACTTTCAGCATAGGTCTATTCAATCAAACGAAGTTCTAATGCGTTGTTAAATATATTAGGAGATAGATACAACTACCTTTGATAAAGAATGCCATTTATTTATTAGTTTAATTCATCAGAACTGGCGATATTCATCCAAAATGTCTCCAGTAGGTTGTCTTCATATTATTCCTAACCTGCATTACAATTAGAGGCAATTGCTGTACAAACAAATATATATTCGATTACTCAACGTAGTTTAACCATTACCCCAATTCATGAGACGAAATTAACAAACATTTGGGAAAATAATGCAGAAAATATTATGCAGGATCTGAACAAAGGGAAAGACACCTCTCATTATCTCTCCTGCAAGCCTTTTATTTTATTTCCAAACAACTCGAGTTTTTATTACAAAATAATCACATTAATTGAATATGCATTTTTGTCTGAAAGAGAGAGGTGCTCGTTTATTGCTTTATAGTCGCTGCCATGTTGCATACCTTAATAAATTGCGTTTTTGAAAGACGCCATAACAAGAGCCATGCCGGGATCTGGACGGCTCCGCACCTATGCGCAGTCAGTATGTACCACTCAGTAGTAGCAGGTTAGTACAGCTCCGTACCTCAGTCGGGTAATAATAATAATAATAATAATAATATTTATTCAGTTAGCAATTTACAGAGTTGGTACCACATAGTTTGTACAAATATGACATGTACCAGCCTTGCATAATTCCAACTAAGGATAGCCCAATAAGGCCGTTAGGCGTATTTCCATTGGGGTCCTTGTGGGATTAGGTTAGCTGGGGAAAATGGGGAGGATAAAGAAATAGATACTTTAGAGAAAGTATTTCTAGGGGGTTATTTCCTTACATCCTATAGTAAATATCAGTAATCCGTAATCAGTAATCATTTCAGTTTGGTTTGTCTATCTCTTATGTCGCATTTAGTAGTAGACATAAGCTTGGTGCTCCCTTCTCGCAGCTGTCCGGTTCAGGTGTTCCTTCAGGCTACGTCTGAAGGAATACAGTGTTCTCTTTTCACGGACTGACTGGGGTAGGTCGTTCCAGTCTTTGATGGCGGTGAAGAAGAATGTTTGCTTACCCTGTCCTTGGATTCTCGGGACCTTAAAATTAAACATCCTGTTTCTTGTATTATGTCCACTCCTCTCATTTGCTTTAACAAAATCATTCTTTAGGTACTGTGGAGCTCTGTCATAGAAAATTTTGAAGGCATTAGTGAGCCTGATTTGTTTGGCCCTGTCAGCGACATTGAGCATACATATAGTGACTGAAGTTGTTCCTGGCCAACATGTGATCTGGGTCCTAGGTTCAGCATGAACCTAATCATTTTATTTTGAGTGACCTGAAGTTTGTGCTGTGCTGATTTAGATGATGCAGAGTACCAGGATGACACAGAATAGTCAAAATGACATTGAACAAGCGCTTGGCAGAGGGTCTTTTTGGTCGCCGCGGGCAAGCATCCCACCTGTCTATATAGGTATTTTATACGTGCTCTACACTTACTCAGGATAGATTCCAAAATTGTTTCACCTGACAAACTCGCGTCCAGTTTTAGTCCGAGATATTTAACTTGTGACACTGTTGTTATAGGAATATCATTACAGTTGACCGAGAAGCCCACAATGTCTTTCAGTTTGCGTTTTGTTCCACATAAGATGGCTTCCGTCTTACCCAGGTGAAGAGATAGTCTATTGTCCACTAGCCATTCACTACATGATTCTAGTTCTTTGGAAAGTGAAGCGGCAATACTTATTGGGTCTTTTCCTGAAACCAGGAGCACGCTGTCGTCTGCATACAGTAATAATTTACATGAGACGCTCAGTTCCATGTCGTTCACATAACAGAGAAAGAGTAAGGGACCAAGGATGCTTCCCTGCGGGACCCCACAGTTAATTGGCATAGGATCAGATATATTATCGTCAATTTTGACTCTTTGGGTTCTACCACTAGGATAAGATTTAAACCAGTTCACAGATCCTATGCCCATTGCTTGTAGTTTATTACATAGGATATCATGGTCTACTGTGTCAAACGCTTTTTGTAGATCAAGAAGAACCATACCGGTGTAGTTACCTTTAGACATTTCTTTACGAATGTGATCCGTTAAGTGGATGAGACAGGAGTCTGTCGAGTACATGCATCTGAAACCTGATTGAAACTTATAGAATAGATCATTTTGTTTGAGGTAGTGTTCAATTTGGGTGTATACCGCTCTTTCAAGGATTTTAGATACAATACATAATATGCTAACTGGTCTGTAGTTACCAACTTCTAGTTTATTTCCTTTCTTGAATAGAGGGGTTACAATAGCTTCCTTCAGTTCAGCAGGTACAGTGTTGGTGTTAATTGACAAGTTGATGATGTGGGTTAGGGGGCCTGCTATACCAATGGCTCCATCTCGTAGAAATTTGGCTGGAATTTTGTCTGGTCCTGTGCTTTTATGTACATTTAGGTTAGACAGCTCGTCAAAAGTGTATTTTGGTGTAACATTTTGCAATCCAAATGTGTTTGGGTGTATGTCTTTATCTCTGTAGAAATTTCGAAAGGTGGCCGTTGTTGTCGTGTATTTATTGAGAGGTTGAGATAGGTTCTGTGCAAGTGTGTTTGCTATGGAGGTGAAGAAGGAGTTGAAGTAGGTTGAAATTTGTCGTTTATCGTGGCAAATCTGATCATTAATGGTGAGAGCAATATTAGTGTTAGACGAATCCCTTGTCTTGTTGCTGTAGCCTGTTGTTTTTAGGTGCCTCCATATCCTAGTTTCTTTGGGTTATTCTGATATTCCTCTGCCTTATTGTGAAAATAATTAGTTTTCGCTGATTTTATTTTCCTACTTAGTTTATTCCTGGCCCTGTTGAACTCATGTTTCAGACCTTGATCCTGTCTATGTTTCGCTAGCCTTTTTAACAGATTGTCTCTGTGTTCCAGATGGTGTAGTATGTCATTGTTGATCCATGGGTCTGACCTTGCTTTAATTCGTATGTCTTTCAGAGGAGCTATTTCGTCTAGAATGTTTGTGATGATGGTTCTGAAGCCAACCCATGCGTCATTAACGTTTGTACTTCCAAACACTGGAGACCAGTCTGTATTCCATAAAATGTCCAGAAATGTTTCTTTATTGTAGTTTCTGAGTGACCTTGTTTTGATAATCTTGTGATTCTCTAGGGTAATTTTTGTGGTTTTTCGTGTGCAATATGTGACGAAGTGATCACTTATCCCAGTCTGTATAACCCCTGATTGGGATATTTTGTCCTCTCTGTTACAGTTTATGTGGTCTATTATTGTGGCAGTGTTCTCAGAGATACGTGTGGGGGTTGTGATGAGTTGTTTGTGATTGTGCATTGTCAGTATATGCCTATATTCTCGTACAAGCCTATCATTTCGTTGTTTGTAACACAGGTTAAAATCCCCTAGTATGATGGATTCATTCCGAGGGTCTAGCGATGACAACGTTCGTTCAAATTTGGTCAAGAATTGTGTGTCGTCTGGTGGCCTATAGCATACCCCAATTGTGATGGGTCTTGTCCTCGGCAGGTGTAGATCGATCCACAGAGCTTCGTGATTTTCTACATGGAGGTCGGTCCTGGTTGTGTGTGTGAGGTTGTTTTTTACATACAGACATACTCCTCCCCCATGCCTATTGCGATCATTCCTAACCATATTGAAACCTTGAATGTTTATTTCACCATCGTTTATACTTGAATCCAGCCAGGTTTCTGTGATTGCAATTATTGAAGCTTTGGCCTTATTAGCTAACAAGTTTAATTCTGACAATTTATGGTACATTGATCTGGCGTTAATGTGGATAAGATGGAGCCCTTTGTTGGTGAACACTCTGTATTCATCTTTGATTTTGAATGTGTCCTGGCTGGATTCTGAGTTGTTAATACTAATTGGTTCATTTACATTAATATTCGGTAATGAATGCAAGGCACATATGTTGCATAGGAATTCCCGTTCTTCACTGTTGGTCTTCTTAGAGATGCACTTCATGTGAGCTACAGTTTTACACTTAACACAGTTTATGATCCTTTGTTTTCTTGTTATGAGTGATTCACATATTTCACAAATGATTTTAGGACCCTAGCTATTTCCCTACATTTATCGCATTCCACTTCTTTTCTGCTAGTAACGTAAGTACATCGATCGTGTACTGTTTCATTACAACTACTACATTGTGACGTTGTACTCCTTTTGTTGAATCCAATATCGCACACTATACATATTTTCCTGTTACTGTTCATCGTACGTCTGGCGGTGTGGTGATCAGCTGTGCGCCGTGAGCGGCTGATGGTGTGTGAGCGCGTGAGATGAGGACAGGTTGTGGCTCCCCTGAGTACCCTCAGTACCCTGTGGGTACTGAAGGGTACTGTAGACACAGAAAGACACATAACAGGGAAAATAGGTGATAACTGAAGGAGAGGAGGAAAGTGGGGAAGGAGGGGAGGTAGAGGACTGAGATTTTGCATGGCCCAGGGGCCATTTTTTTTTTTTTTTTTTTTTTTTTTTCGATGTCAAAAGTTGATTTTTTTTTTTCACTCACTCTTAAGAGTCTCCCCGCAGTCCGCCGGGGGAACTCTTAAGAGTCTCCCTGCAGTTCCCGGGTTAAGAGTCAGAGACAAAAAAAATAAACTTTTAACATCAAATTTTTTTTTTCTTTTTTTTTTGCCCCTGGGCCATGCAAAATCTCAGTCCTCTACCTCCTCTCCTTCAGTTATCACCTATTTTCCCTGTTATTCCCTTATTCTGAGGTATATTTTCGTGCTAACATTAGCGAGTTGCAAGCAGGGCGTTGTCATCACTAATAGCAAGCGAGTGCAAGAGAGAGAGAGAGAGTATCGATCGACTGTGTCTCAGTGGCCTTGGGGGAAATTGGCGGGAAAGCAGCTTGCCTCACCCGTACATTATACAACTCGCGGGCTATATCTCCGATTTTGACCATCCAAACGCTGTTTTCACTCGTTTTATTGTTGTTTCAGGTTAATACCTTTATAATCAACCCATAATAGGTGCGTATGGATAAGTATAAATGCTATTTATGGTAAAATGAATATTTTAGTGACGGAAACACCTCAAATACATGCGCACAGGGAGAGGTGTCTAATTACCCCCATGCGCACTTGTTAGGTTAAGTTAAGTTAATTTGGGTTTTTTGTCAACTGAGGTAAGTTAATTTCCAAAGTTAACCGGTTAAGTTAATCAAGTAATACTCTTCATTTCAATTTCTAAGCTTCCCAAACTTGCCATTTTTATATTTATTTGCAACATTGATTTAACTTGTCATTACCAACATCTATTTATAGATATATTAAACAAAACTTTCTACACTATATGATTAGTTTTACTTAATTTAATCACTTAACTCTTTGAAGATCATGACAAAATTTGACCGTTTATTCTGGCTATCATGCACATAAGAACATAAGAAAATTGGGAGTCTGCAGAAAGCCGATTGGCCTAAGCAAGGCAGATCCCTGTCCCACACAACCCCAATTCAATTACAAAGCCCAATTATAGGCTCAACACTCTAATACCCTGAGGATCATCTTACCAAACCGGTTAGAGATTAAAAGAAAATATATACTAGACGATTTTACATAATTGAGGAAGGATCTGTGAGAATTATAAGGGCAAAGAGTGCCCAATTTCACCTTCTGACTTCCTTATACCCGTTATCTATCTATCTATCTATTGCCTGACGCCGTGATCCCCAAAGGGGTGGCCACGAACGAACCGCCCCCATGCACCTCTGTCCCCAGTCAGTCGACGCCCCTCCCCCCAACCAGCACCGCCTTCGTTCATGTAGTTCCTCACTCCATCCTTCCACCTCATATTCGGTCTACATCTCCCCCTCTGTCCCGTTATAACCTAAATAAAATTGTCTAATAATTGCCAGAAAACAGAAGAGAAATGCACCATCGGATCTTCTAAGGCTTCATTTACTATCTATGTATCAGTTATCTCCTTACCCGATAACTTTTTTATCAGTATAGGATACCCTCCAAATTTAGGCCTTTTGATGAATGCAAACAATTACACTCTGTATAGGTTCTATTGATGACAAATATATCTAATATATTAACTTTCTTCGTGGCGCAATGCATATATGTGTTGATTTTCGGTGTGAGTGTCCTGGGTTCGAATCCCCGGGCTACCACATGTGTTTATTCATTTCATTAATCGAGTTTAGGAGTAAAGTTGGTTGGTGGAGAGAACATAATAATTATAATTAGTTTTGTTCCTTCTTGGACTGCTTCAGGGAAATCACAACCCATCATGTTCTGTATATATATATTAATCATCAGTAGAACCAAGTAGATATTATATTTTTATATCACATGGCTAAATTACTCGACTCGTAGGTATTTGCTAGATATTTGTAATGAAACTTTGTTTTCCGGAACTATTTTTTTTTACTACAAGCTAGTTATAGAACACTTAGATTAATGTATATGATAGTTCCGGTATATGTATTTACCTATTTTTGTAGTTATTATTATGTATGTATGAATGTATATTTGTATGTATGTATGTATATACTCAGGCACATACCCACTAGCTGGGGGTGGCCGACAGAGCCCGACCAGAAAAAACATTTAAAGTTCCAATTCTATAGGGTCCGAGACCACTTTCGCGTTCCCTTGCATGATGGTTGCAGTAAACAACAACAACATGTTAATAGCCTATATTATGAACATCAAGCAAGGGACTGGAGTTCTCGCAGAGAGGCTCCAGTCCTGACGTTATTCTTGACTTACAGTGTGCTGGCTTAATAATCCAACAGGGTTGATAGCCTCTGAAATCCTATTTTAATTAACTAAATTGTGCACATTGCAGAATGTCAAATATCGGATGTCAATAGATTACATACCACGCTGATTAACCTCCCAATCATGTGATTGGGTGGTCTATCAGAGTGAGAACTGAGTGATCTCTGCCATACCCATAGCTTACTCTGATTGTTCCTTTTACTTTTATATTTTCTAGATCTCAAGTGACGGCGTCTCTTCCGTGGATTGACCTCCCAGTCTACCTAGATTGGAAGCCAAAGCGTCACATTTTTCCTTTGCCCCTCAACTTTCTCTTCATAATTGCTGAGGGGCACAGGGCCCTAGGAGAATAATTCCCTTCACACCCAGCATTTCATTTCCGGGAGTGTAGAGAAGGTTTACAGATGGGCTTTTTTGCGTAGCCGTGATGACGTCCCAATATGTAGAAGAGCTTCAAGGAACGCGGGCGGCTTTTCGCCTTTTTGTCAACAATGCTGATAAGGCCTACAGTCAATTGTTGCCAAGGAGTTATGCTTGCAGAATCCTCTATTAGGTTGCTCACATAATCCCTTCTAACATAACGATCTTTCTGCCTTAGATCAGTTATGAGTTATGATTATTATTCATGAACTTAAGTAGTAAAGAGGGCACTACCAGACGTTCAGGAAACAATGAAATGCTGGGTGTGAAGGGAATTTTTCTGTCCTAACAACTCCCCAGGCCCACTTAGGGTCAACCTTTCCTGGTGCCTGGCACGGGGCTCGAACCCCTGAAGGGAGTTTAACCCTTCTAAAAACCCACAGGTTTTGAGATGCCTTGGGTGGGGTTCGAACCCTGGTTAGTGACCATGACCCCCATAGGTCAACCAGGCCCGCGCGCTAACCCACTGTACTACCACGGACGTACAAAAGTATAGTAACCTTAGTCCGATTTGTAAGAACCAGGTGATAGTCTCGTGGTGTTTCACGTGATGAGTTTATTGGACTTCCCATCAACGACTATTTTACACAATACCTGACGTCAACTCGGGTAGTACATTATTGGGGTTGCGGGATATTTTCGAGGGCATTACAATGTTATGCCCTGCTTTTATACAGGATTAACTTGGTATAGGTGAGTTCTGCAAGATTGGGTATATAGGACTTCACGCACAGTACACAATAGAATCAACCGATGGTATAAATAACATCACAGTAATGGTTTATAATGCAGCTTTATTCTCCAAAACACTAGGTAGAATAATGGTTATATGTGCACTTGAAACAATGGTAAATTGAATAAGTCAGATACGTAGTTTTGGACTTTTTACAATCTCTAGCACTTCTCGCGGATTTGGATGGAGGTTCACTTCCCACTTCCAACGTTCAGGTATTATGCTTCTGATCACCTTATTTGTAAGATATTAGAGTACACGAATCACGCGGGTTAGGTATCTCGCTGTATTAACTCTCTGGCAATATGACTCTCAATCTAGGATGAAGGTATAGGTAATATGGTTATAGCCCAAGAATTAACGTAAAGGGATAACTGTAGCTAGTTGCACTGGTCTAGTATATTTGGCTGTTTAGGTAACACTTTAGACCGAAAAATATCAGTGAGGGGCGAATCAGGTTTCTGGTGGAGTCACAATCACTTCTTTCAAAATTGCTTTTGCTCGAGCCGTAGTCCTAATGTGGACTTATTTCTTTGGCGAGGTGAAACCTGATGGCAAGAATAATTACGGGAGTCAGTTCGCCTAAACTAAATTTCACTGATATATGTTAATACATACTAGCATAATAAATCACTTTCTTCCTAACATCAGAGAGATTGATACATAAACGCATACACTGGCTGGTTGAGTTAATGGTACCGTAATTTGGTACTTTGCGAGTTAACACTGTGATCGAGTTTTCCTGGTTATCTTGTCTCGGTGGTGTCGGGGGTTAACAGCAGCTCCGGGGCCGTCCAAGTTGTCCGGGAGTGTAGAGAAGGTTTACAGATGGGCTTTTTTGCGTAGCCGTGATGACGTCCCAATATGTAGAAGAGCTTCAAGGAACGCGGGCGGCTTTTCGCCTTTTTGTCAACAATGCTGATAAGACCTACAGTCAATTGTTGCCAAGGAGTTATGCTTTCAGAATCCTCTATTAGGTTGCTCACATAATCCCTTCTAACATAACGATCTTTCTGCCTTAGATCAGTTATGAGTTATGATTATTCATGAACTTAAGTAGTAAAGAGGGCACTACCAGACGTCCAGGAAACAATAAAAAATGGGTGAATCGGTTGTTTACCAATATAATATTACTGCCGGCAGTCCCGAACGCAATAATATATTCATAAAACTTAAATTCACTTCCTCACAGAGTTGCACAGATCACGGAACGCCGAAGTTATCTCGAATCTTGAGGGGGGGGGGGAACACTAGATGAAAACACAATGCGGTCAACCGTTGCTTTGAGCTCTAATATTCAACTGCCCGACTGTTGTCTCTGGGTCTTATTTATAGGCAGGTCAAGTAAGCTTCAGGAATGTTCTAGAAGTATTGGATGTCAATGCTATGAAGTAGTTAATTTATTCTGGTGAACTTAGGGGGTTAGGGAGTTTTTTTTTTAATGTGGCGGTAAGTAACTTGTGATCTGATTTATGATTGTGGATATCTTAACTCTAGTATGAGGTACTAGTAGAGTTATTTAGGCGGATTTGGTGAAGGTTCATAGGGACTACTTTACTGGCGCACTACGTGAATAGGCTGGGAGGTATTATTCATCAATTCACCTAAATATCCTTCTCTGGTCTAGCTGACATGCTATTCTTAATCTAGGATGGGATAAGGAAGATTTTGGTTTTGGTTAAGGATGGGATAGGATGGTTTTTGGATATGTATTTAGAGGGTTAGTTCATCACCTGTTGGAAATTCACCTGGTGTCTGGCAAGAAGTTGTTGGCTACGTGTGGGTCATGGTGAACGTCCGCGGGGGTTGGGGGTGTCCCTTTGGGGTGGGGGGCATGCCACTCCTTAAATATGTATATATGGGATTCTCTACGCTAATGGGGTTTTCTTATGATGTGGTGGTGTCAAGAGTGATACTCCTAGGGAGGGTTGATCCTGGGTTCTAGTTTTTACTTACTAGGATTACTCATGGGGCTCATAATAGTAGTTTTCGTGAAAATGCAAGTCAGGCGGAACCGTCGACTTCTTAGGGGTGAGAGGTTGGCTGCTGTAATGTAATGGTGGGTGGTTTGTGAGTGTTTGGGAGGTATGTTTTTTGTTTGTTGGAATTTGTTGTCCGAGGTGGAAGATACAGGTACGGTAGGGGGGGGTGTTACTTCTGGGGACAGTGCGGAGGGGGAAGGAGTTCGGGGGATGTGATGGTGAAAAGCGGGGAGCGGTGGGGTAGGAGGTTTTGGTTTTGTTGGAATGTCAGGTGGGGCTGCGGGTCTGGACAAAATAGGTGGTTGAGTGCAGGGGGTGGTTAGCTCGGACCCGGGGGTGGTAGGGGGAATACTATCTTCGTTAGTTAGGGGTTTGAAGATTCTAACAAATCTATTTCTGTAGGTGCGTGTCTCGCCGTGATAATTAATGGTGGTTTGGTAGGCATTTGGGATCTGGGTGACGGTATAAGGTCCGACATATCTCGGGCCTAATTTCTTGATGACCGAAAGCTTGGCCACCATTACGGTATCGTGAATGGCGAAGGGGTTCTGGTCAAGGGTGTTGTCGTTTTTAGTGTTTTGGCAGTTTTGGGCGGTGCGCAGGGTGTTCTGTAGTTGTTGAAAAGGGTCAGTTTGGAGTGGTGTGATGGAGGGTTGGGCGTGGTGGTGGAATGGCAATAAGAGGGGGGCCACTCCGTACACGCGTTCGTGGGGGGAAATTCCGTCTTCTTTGGGGCAGGTATTCATACCCCACTGAATCATTTTTAATTGTGATGGCCAGTCGGAGGTGTTCAAGGCAATCATACGGGTACGTAATTGGTTGTTAATCGTACGGTGACTGCGTTCGCACACAGCGTTGCCTTGCGGCCAGTAAGGGGAGGAGTGTTTGATCTTTAGTCCGCATTGCTTTGCGAATTGTTGCCAGACTTGGCCACTAAATTCTGGGGCGTTGTCGGATAAGATAGCAATAGGTAGGCCGAAAATGGGAAAAACTTCAGTGGCGAGGAGGGTAGCAACGGTGGTGGCCGTGTGATCTTTGGCGGGGCAAGCTATTAGGAATTTGGAATAAATGTCAACAAACGTGACAATATAGCGGTTGCCGGCGCGAGCAGGGAAAGGGCCCATCACATCAAGGGAAAGGATCTGGAATGGTTTTTGAGCGGAAATGGTACCAGCTGGCCCTGCTGTACGGCATCGGTCCTTTCCCAACGCACAGGGTTTGCACGCTTCGGTCACTTGCTTGGCAATTCCGGATGGGTTTGGTGTCCAATATTGGTCCTGAAAGATCTTGAGCATCTTCTTTTGACCGAGGTGCATTCCGTTCCCTTCATGGATTGCAATCATGTAGGTTTGGGCGAGGGTGGGGTCAATGACTATATGGCCGGATTCTGTGGCGAGTTGATCTCCCCAACGTGTCAACTTTGAGAATATAGGCTTGGGTATCCAAAGGGGCTTGATTCTGCTTTCCCAGGATTGTAGGAGCGAGACAGCGGGTTTGGGTAAGTCCTGCACTACAGAAGTGTAGGAAAAATCTGTTTGTCGTAAGGCGGCCAGGTTGGTGGGGGGGCTTTCTGGTACAGGGAGACAGGAGAGGGCGTCAGCATTGGTGTGGAGTTTCCCTGGTCGATACTGTATCGTGAAGTCGTACTCTTCGAGTGTTTCTCTCCATCGTACTAGTAAGGCTGAATTGGTTTCGCATTTCCGTAGCCATTGCAAAGATTGGTGGTCGGTAATGATGTCCAGTTTTGCTCCTAGTACGAAAGACCGGAAGTGGTTGAGGGCCCAAATGACTCCTAGGCATTCCCGTTTGGTGGCAGCATAATTTTGTTGAGCTAGATTTAAAGTAGAGCTAGCATAGGCAATGACGTGCTCCCGTCCTTCTTGGACTTGGGCGAGAACGGCTCCAATGGCGTATAATGACACGTCGGTGTAGAGACGAAAAGGTTGCTGATAGTCGGGAAATGATACATGCACTACATGCACTAGCTTTTCTTTCAGCTTCTCGAATGCTGCGTTTCTCTCAGATGTCCAAGAAAATACTGTGTCCTTATGGGTAAGTTGATGTAGTGGGCGGGCTATGTCTGCGAAGTGGGGGACGAAACGTCTGTAGTAGGTGGCTAACCCAAGAAATGAGCGGACTCCTTTGACTGTGGTGGGGGGTTGTTGGTTATGGATGGCAGATAGCTTCCGGGGGTCGGGGGAAAT
Organism: Paralithodes platypus; assembly: GCA_032716605.1. Taxonomy (NCBI): domain Eukaryota; kingdom Metazoa; phylum Arthropoda; class Malacostraca; order Decapoda; family Lithodidae; genus Paralithodes; species Paralithodes platypus. The sequence continues at coordinate 13,642,675 of CM064530.1, forward strand.
CCCTTGCTCGGATAATACGTGACCCAAAAAATCAACCTTGTTCCTTGCTACTTCGCATTTTGAGGGTTTGAGTTTTAATCCGGCTTCTCTTATTCGTTGGAGTACTTGTTTCAATCGGCGTAGGTGTTCCTTCCAGGTACCAGAGTAAACTATTACATCGTCTAAATAGGCGAGGCAGGTTTCCCAAGTTAGTCCTTTGAGTACTGATTCCATCAGGAGGGAGAAGGTGGCAGGGCCGTTGCAGAGGCCAAATGGTAGTACATTGAATTCGTACAAGTGACCGCCGCTGGTGGAGAATGCTGTCTTCTGCTGATCTTCTGGTGTTATTGGAACTTGCCAGTACCCGGCTTGAAGATCCAACGTGGTGAACCATTTGGAGCCGTGGAGTGAGTCGAGGGAGTCGTCGATACGTGGAAGGGGGGTGGCGTCTTTGATCGTTGCATCGTTTAATCGCCGATAGTCCACGCAGAATCGAGTGGACCCATCTTTCTTCTTCACCAGCACCACTGGGGAAGACCAAGGGCTAATGGAGGGAGTAGCAATGTCTGCATCCAACATCTCTTGCACTTGTTGTTCTTCTTCTTGCCGCTGGAGGGGGTTCTTCCTGCGGGAGGGCTGACGCAAAGGTGGTCCAGTGGTGTTGATGGCATGTTGTTCTAGGTTGGTCTGTCCTATTTCGGTGGGTGTTTGAGCAAAAACGTCGCTAAACTCCAGCAGTAGGGAATACATGTTTTGTTTTTGTTGGTCCGAAAGGGACTCGGGAAGGGAGGGTAACTTCAAACTATTGGGGGCGGTGGTGGGGGTTACAGTTAGGTCATCAAACGTCTTTAGGTCCCCGATAATGAGGCCCTTGGGTAAAGTGAGTACTTCTTCAGAGATATTGGCTATTAATATGTTGTTGGTTTGGGAGGAAATGATTGCGGGCTGGATGAGGCAGCGGTCCTGAGGGGTTGACATGTTAGTGGGGGTCAAGATCATAGAGGTTTGAGGAATGGGGCGAAGGTTAACCCATTTCTGATGGTGGGGGGTAATATGGCATTTGTCTTGGATGATGGCGGGGCTGATAATGATGGGATTGCAGTTTAGGGGGGGTCCTGGCCTGTGGTTTGTATTAGTGTGTGTGGGTATGTTCGTTTTCTGTGTGTCAGGGTGGGGCATAGAAAACGCGGATGGGAGGGGTACCTGTGACATTTGGGCTGTGGTTGTTTGAGGGGTAACCATAGAAAACGGAATTTCAGAGGGGGGCGTGTGTGGTTTGTGGGGTGCATGTACATTCGTTTGAGCATTGGATAGGGGTTGCATAGGACATTTATCAGGGGTGGTCGAAAAAAAAGGTGGCATGGAAAGTTGCACAGGATGGCCAATATTATTTGGAGTATTCATCAAAACATTTAGAGAAGGGTGCATGGCGTTTCCTGGAATAATAGGAGGGGAATATGGGCTAAGAGAATGAGCATTACATAAAGACATGGACTTTCCTCCTTCAGTTTTGATGGGGGTAGGGGTTGAGCTTTTAGGTTTTGGGGAGGTCTGGTGGATAGGAGTGTTGGGGGTGACATTCTTATTGTTTTGTTTGTTCTGGGGGGGGTCTTTTTGTGACTGTTCTGGGGATAGTGAGGCTGATTCACACTCTTGTGATTGGGTGCAACAGGGCGGCTGAGGGGACTTCTTCTTGGTGGAGCTTATGGACTGTTTTTTTTTTTTTTAAAAGAGATCAGCCGTTGGCCGCAATCAACTTGGGCCTGGAGTTTCTGAAGGAGGTCAAGTCCTAAATATCCGTCGTAATGTTGACAATCGGATGGAAAAACTATGAATGAATGGTAGCAATTTGCATGGGGGGCAGGGGTAGTTATGTGGAGAGGTTGTGTTTCACCCTGGATTTGTAAGGGAGTGTCTCCGGCACTGATTAGTTTGGATTTGGTGGGTGACAGTGCCGCAAACTTGCGGTGATGTTTGGAAACGAAAGAATGAAACAAGCATGATCTAGAGGCGCCAGTGTCGATCAATAATCGGACAGGAATGTCCTTAATCTTGGCGAGGTGATAAATGGGGGCAGTTCGGTCATTGAGGGCGTCCCCCGCCGAGGCCATCGTGGGCGGGGGATATTCTAAAAATCCTGGGGGTCTATTTCTGACTCTTCCAGGATTCTCTCTGAAGCGTCAGGGTTCGTGAGGTGAGCAACATCTTCCTGCTCCAAATCCCCGGCATCCTCTTCCTCAACAAACTCCTCCTCATTTACTGAAATGCGAGGTTGGTTTGATCGAGGTTTCGCGGAGTCGCGGATTTCATGAAGGGCACACTTTGAACTACAGGCTGGGAAATCATAGGGGTTTATAATGACCAGGGTGGGGTTCTTACTCTGATTTAGGTTGTAGGTTTTGTTCCGGTTGTAGATCCGTCGCAGTGGGTTGGGTTGGAATCGTGGTCTGCTAGGCTGAGGCTTCCCGGAGGAATAGGTGGGCTTGGAGTTGGAGTTGGGGTTTTGTGGATGAGTGGTATACCTCTTGATGGCAGCAATTTTTTTTGGTTTCGGTTGCACTGCTAAGATTCGTCGGATGATGATTAGGTCCTTTTGGAACCCGACGGGGTCGTGCACAGCAAAATAAGCTTTAACTGCAGAGGGCAACACTGAGACTAAGTTCACTAAAATTTGCTGTTCTTGTTGCACTCTAGTTAGGGTGGGAAATGAAATTTTTATGTGTTGTGAAATTGTGTTCAACGTTGCATCCAGATCACCTTCGTACTTTGTGTCCTGAATATGGGTGTGGGCGACGAAGATGCCCAATGAAGGTTTGATAGCTTCAATCACTATGGGCCTGAATTCGGCCCACGTGAGGGTAGGGGTTACCTGGTATGCGACTAGGGAAACAGCTTTTCCCAAGTGCGTAAGTGTTACGGCGATTTTTTCTTGATCCGTAGTATACGCCAATCTAGCACGG
>CM064530.1:13645713-13769165 GCA_032716605.1 Paralithodes platypus
TTTGGAGTTCGGTGGCTTTTGTGGTAATGCACTGAGTACTAGGTACAGGCACAAATATCCATCCCAGATAGAATATTTTGTTTCCCATTGACATATTGGGATTCGAACCCGGGTCTATTGGATTACCATTCCAGTGGCATGTTGATTACTCGGTCATTAAAAAGGTTTTGTAGCGAAATATGTTAATTATGAAAACTTGGTGTTAATACGAGGAACAGGCTTAACCCCTTGAAGCTCTGACGCGTTTTAGCAGTTTATTTTGGCTATCATTAGACGATTTTATGCAGCTTAGGAAGTATCTGTGGGTATTAAAAAGTGTGTGAAATACTATTCTCCAATCAAAACGCTTTGGACAACACCTTAACCGGGGGTTACTAATCTGAATATAATCGTCTAATAGTAGCCAGAAACAGAACAGAAACGCGTATTGGAGCTTGAAAGGGTTACTAATTTCATAGTTTCCCATTTAGTATACAGAAATCAGCTGGTCAGGGATTACATTTTCTGCCAGGTGATAACAAAATACTAATAAAGGATGTGCTTGCATAGGTAGGGAACCGTGGCACCTCTGTGGACGCCAAGGGACCTGGGTCATCCTAAGGTAGACGTATTGTATCTACATTAACAATAACTTATCTAATGTTGTTGAGGGTTGTTATTATTATTTATTATTATTTTTATTATTTGTTATTACATGGAGGGATAGACAGACGAATGGGGAAGTACGTGAGAGGTGTGGTGTGGATGTAGATGTACTGGGAAGTGTGAAAAGGAACACCTTGAGATGGTTCGGCCATGTGGAACGTATGGGAAGCGAGAGAATAACCAAGAGAGTGTACGAGAGTGAGGTGGAAGGACCGTGAGGGAGAGGTAGACTGAGTGAGAGGTGGAAGGATGGAGTTAAGAAGTGTATGCTTGAAAGTGGTGCTGGATGGAGGAGGGACGCCGGCTGACTGGGGACAGAGGTGCAGGGGGGCGTTTCGTTCGTGGCCACACCTTCGGGGATCACAGCGTCCGGCAATAGATAGATAGAGATTATTATGGTTACTATTGTTGTTATTGTTATTATTGTTATTATTATTATTATTATTATTATTATTATTATTATTATTACTAAACATATCCTCTTGCATATACGGTACATACTAACATTATATGGCTGCCGTCATAACTAATACCAACTCTCTCTCTCTCTCTCTCTCTCTCTCTCTCTCTCTCTCTCTCTCTCTCTCTCTCTCTCTCTCTCTCTCTCTCTCTCGTCCCTCCCTTCAAAAAACCTTAGATCAAATCAAAGCCCAGCTAGCGAGTGTAGGCGACACTGGAGGAGGGAAATACAACAGAAGAAAAACCGGGTCCTAACAGCAGGGGGGGAACACACGCACACCGATAAAGGAAAGGGAGAAGGGAAAAATGGCGAAGGGGGGTCAAATAAAAGGTGTTGGAGTGGAGTAGGGAGGAGTTTTACCGTGCTGAGGTGAGACATCTTTGGGAGTGCCGTCATATTGGGGGCCCTTACAATGGCTTTAGATATGGACCTTACCAGACACTCTACAAGTCTTGCCAGGGCCCATTAATGTCATTTTAAATCTTCACTAGTTCTACCTGTTTATTTTGGATGATGTCATTCAGCAAATGGCAGATTTTAAATTAGGCCAACAATTAGTTCTGCCGCAATTAAGTGGTGATGAATAGGAATGAATGGAGAATGATTGTGATAGATGATTGATCATAGGGAGTGGGGGTCACGCGTCAGGTGGACTAGATAATAGTCCGCCAGGCGCTGGTTGAATTTGCCAATTGGTTGAAAATGTTTGCTGGTAAAAATGTCTACTGGTTGAAATTGTCTACTGGTTGAAAATGCCTATTGGTTGAAGATGTCTACTGATTGAAGTTGTCTACTGGTTGAAATTGTGTACTGGTTGAAATTGTGTACTGGTTGAAATTGTCTACTGGTTGAAAGTGCCTATTGGTTGACATTGTCTACTGGTTGAAAATGCCTATTGGTTGAAATTGTCTACTGGTTGAAGTTGTCTACTGGTTGAAATTGTCTACTGATTGAAATGACCTACTAGCTGAAAGTGCCTATTGGTTGAAAATGTCTACACTCTACTGACTAAGATGGCTTATTGGTCGAGTTGTCCGGTCACCATCAGCAGTTGTCCCATTCCTGTTGACCGAAGAGCCGGACAGAATTGTAACCTCCTTGATCTGGACGTAAACAAAGAGAGGTCGTCATGAAGAAATCCTCTCAAAACACCCAACTTTTACGCTCGAAACAAAATCCGACGAGAACGCGACAGAATTTCGTGTTGAATTCCAAAACTATGGACGTTCGACTACCCAGAAATAAACTTTTGAAAATTGGATGTAGATTTAAAAGTCTGAGTTTTATCCTGGCAGCAATTATCACAGGTGAATAGCATTTTCGTTTGGAATTCCAAAGTTATAAGCGCCAGACAGCCTAGCATTTTCGTGTTTTTAATAAGAGGTTTATTTTTATTGTTCGTTGCTGCATTTAACATTCTATAAATATTGGTTTTAATTCAAAAACATTTTGACTCTTGAAGATTCTGAAATATGCTTTAGAATTGCTTGGGAGTAAACAAAAAAGAAAACAAACAAACTTTTCATAAACCTGGCAGATGAAAAAGGGTTCTTGGAAAGATATATCAATAATTTCGTTTGTGTTGATTTTCATATTTACAAAAGACAGCTTCCCTAGATATTAAACTAGATATTAATGAGCAATATAACACAAAGGCATTCTTGTTATACCTAACAGACATTTTGTTTGATTCGTTCTGTAAATACATGTATATTATATTTATTTAACAGATTGCATATCAAAACTACCAATGTCAGTCCGCTTTACCAAACTCAATGTAATTCATAATTGTTTTCACCAACCCACCAATTAATTTACAAATAAACCTAACTAATGAAAGAAATTAAAGCAATGAATACATGTGCTACTCAAAGTACTCGAACCTAGGATACTCACACCGAAATTCTGCACACTAAGCATTACGCTATCAAGACAGGTAAGGGGAGGTTTTTAGTGTGTTTCCTAGACTTCCATCAAGCTTGAAATTACACCCCCTTGACCCCCTTTCAAGATAACTTTGTAAATTTTTCGGTAGAAAAATGTCCCGGCCGAAGGCCGGTTCCTCTTACATTACAGGCTCGCTATCGCTCGCCAGGATAAAATCGACACCTGAATTGCACGAAAGGTCTTAATATGGGGTGAAAGTTCTTAAAATCGCTAAACTAATGGGGCAAACGTTTTATACTATCAAAAGCAATGGGGCTAAACATGAGGGAGAAAGGGGTCAAGAAAAAAATCCCTCGAGTGGAGATCTCCCCTTAAAGGTTTATGCACAAGCTTACAATATAGTGTTATGCCTTCTCGAATACTGCCGATTTAGCTAAGCATGGACATACTTCCAACTGCACTCTGATAAGCTCATGTTTAGACGAATGGCAGGGGTAATTAATGGGGCACTTAAGGGGAGGTCTCCACTTGAGGGATCTTTTTCTGGACCCCTTTCTCCCTCATGTTTAGCCCCATTGCTTTTGAGATTTTAAGACGTTCGTCCTAGTAGTTTAGACATTTTAAGACATTTTGCCCTATTTCTGTCAATTTTAAGACCTTTCGTGCCATTAAGGTGTCGATTTTTTCCTGGCGAGCGATAGCGAGCCTGTAATTTAAGAGGAACCGGCTTTCAGCCGGGACATTTTTCTACCGAAAAATGTACAAATTTATCTTGAAAGGGGCTCAAGGTGGTGTAATCTTAAGCTTGAAGGATATCTAGGGACCAAACTAAAAACCTCCCCTTAAAATATATTTAATTTTCAAATTTATGTTAAATATATATATCGACTACACACAAGTTGTTTAACTTAAATATATATATATATATATTAGAAGGAAGGAGAAGATGATCGGATGCATTTTGTTTTAGGGTTGGCTACAGAAGAAGGAGAAGGCACTGCAGTCTCAAGCTTGCTCAGAAGGTGCCGGTACAAAGGCAAGCTGGCCTCATATAAGCGCAACACGACAACCACTCCGAAGGAAGAAGAGGCTAGTTTTTATTTTTGTTTATTTATTTTTTGTCCAATGTGCATGAAGGAGACAAAATGCAAAGCTTCCTGTAACAAGTGTCTCCTCCAAGGTTGAAAGAGTGATCGAGAATACAAATCAAGAGGTAATTTAGGTGTGTTGGAAAGAAGTGTGGTGTGCTTGTGTAGTGAAATTAATAGAAGGAGGAAGTGTTTGCTAGAGTTAGCTGCATTACTCTCTGCGTAGGTGAGGCACACATAGAAACAGTAAGGGAAGCCAGGCAAATGAAACAGAGAGTTCCTGACGCTTTTCTTGATTTGCTGTGTGCTGGCTTAATCCAGAGGAGTTGATGGCTTCTGAAGTTCTATTTAAACTAACTAATTAATTGCGATAAGACTGAGTGAGCTCGATATAAAGTTTTCGCAGCATTTTAGTAAAGTTATTTGAGAATGACATGACATAGAAAAGGTGAGACAACTAATAGTTTTGTTAATAATATATTAATGCCTCTAAGCAAGGAAGGGGACGACATTTTCTGAGCTTGTGTATTTCACTGTTTTACTGTATAATTGAGCAAAAGATAATAATATGCTGTAAGTAGCTGTATGATGATTAAATATTCAAAGGTGAAATTCTCATAAAAACAAACAAACAAACACAATCTACTGACATTATATACATTTGTCACACACATATACACACACGCCACACACACACACACACACACACACACACACACACACACACACACACACTCATCCAACTCCATCAGGGTCCATTTGCGGTGGGAGTGAGGCAGTCATAAGCTGTGGAAAATGCCTTATGGACTTAACCAAGGGCCTGGACAGGTGGAGAGAGAGAGAGAGAGTGAGTTGAAGGAATAGTTGTTTTAGACTATGCTAGAAGACCGATCAATTGAATAAGAGGTGCTTAGAGAAGATATTCGAAATTGTAACTGAGAAGAATATTATATTGAGAGAGAGAGAGAGAGAGAGAGAGAGAGAGAGAGAGAGAGAGAGAGAGAGAGAGAGAGAGAGAGAGGGAGAGGAGAGAGAGAGAGAGAGAGAGAGAGAGAGAGAGAGAGAGAGAGAGAGAGAGAGAGAGAGAGAGAGAGAGAGAGAGAGAGAGAGAGAGAGAGAGAGAGAGAGAGAGAGAGAGAGAGAGAGAGAGCTTGATTGATTTATACTGTAGATTGATTTTGTTGTCATATACTGTAGGTACATTTACGAAGGATATATCTTTACATATACAGTATATGATAGGCAAATGTAGCTAGCTAAGCAGAAGCTCAAATTAGCTAGTTTTGCAGGCAAAAGTTCTAATATGATACTAGGTAACACATGGCTATTTAACTATCTAAAATATCTTATGAATACTGTTTTAAAATTATAGAAGGGAATGAGTACATACAAAAGTGATGTTGTTGGTTACAGTTGGTACAATACAATAGGAAACTAGAGTTGGTTGAGGAAGATTAGTGTGATAACAGTTGTATATGCAAATATAGAAACAGTGTGTCTGGAAAATTAATTTGATGGAGAGAGAGACAGCGAGAGCGAGCAGGGGAGGAGAGAGAGAGATATTGAAGAGTATAAGAGGACAGGTGGAGGAGGGGAGAGAGAGGAAGATATTAGATAGGGGAGGCACAGAGGGGTGGCGATATATAGCCAAATACAAACCGCTTCAAATAGTCACACTATAGCCAATTAGTCACAATATAGCCCACTTCAACTGCTTCAAATAGTCACAATATAGCCAAATAGTCAATATATCGCCAAATAGTCAATGTATCGCCAAATAGTCACAATATAGCCAAATAGTCAATATATCGCCAAATAGTCAATATATCGCCAAATAGTCACAATGTAGCCAAATAGTCAATATATCGCCAATAGTCACAATATAGCCAAATAGTCAATATATAGCCAAATAGTCAATATATCGCCAAATAGTCACAATATAGCCAAATAGTCAATATATCGCCAAATAGTCACAATGTAGCCAAATAGTCAATATATCGCCAAATAGTCAATATATCGCCAAATAGTCACAATGTATCCAAATAGTCAATATATCGCCAAATAGTCAATATATCGCCAAATAGTCACAATATAGCCAAATAGTCAATATATCGCCAAATAGTCACAATATAGCCAAATAGTCACAAAATAGCCCACTTCAAGTGCTTCAAATAGTCACAATATAGCCAAATAGTCACAATATAGCCAAATAGTCACAAAATAGCCCACTTCAAGTGCTTCAAATAGTCACAATATAGCCAAATAGGCACAATATAGCCAAATAGTCACAATATAGCCAAATAGTCACAAAATAGCCCACTTCAAGTGCTTCAAATAGTCACAATATAGCCAAATAGTCACAATATAGCCCAATAGTCACAATATAGCCAAATAGTCAATATATCGCCCAATAGTCACAATATAGCCAAATAGTCAATATATCGCCCAATAGTCACAATATAGCCAAATAGTCACAATATAGCCAAATAGTCACAATATAGCCAAATACAGCTCCTTCATATAGTCACAATAAATCACTATCGATGCAATCAACCCATTGAGGATTAGGATGCGTTTTGGCAGTTTATTCGGGCTATCATTAGACGGTTTAAAGCAGTTTCGGAAGGATCTGTGTAAAGACTATTTTTACCCATTCAGCACGATGGCGCCTTTTTACCTTTGATTCTGGCAAAAATTAGACGGTTTTATGCAATTTAAGGGGAGATTTCCACTGGAGGGATTTTTTTCTTTACCCCTTTCTCCCTTATGTTTAGCCCCATTGCTTTTGAAGTTTTAAGACGTTCGCCCCATTAGTTTGGCGATTTTAAGAAGTTTCACCCCATTTATGTCACTTTTAAGACCTTTCGTCCCATTTAGGTGTCGATTTTTTCCTGGCAAGCGATAGCGAGCCTGTAATTTAAGAGGAACCGGCGTTCGGCCGGGACATTTTCTACCGAAAAATTTACAAATTTATCTTGAAAGGGGGTCAAGGGGGGTGTAATTTCAAGCTTGATGGAAGTCTAGGAAACACACTAAAAACCTCCCCTTAAGAAGGACCTATGTTATTTAGGGGTTTGTTGAGATCGCTTTTATCCCTTTGAATCCTACTGGTAAATTATGAACTAAAGAAAATCACCTAATGGTAACCAGAACACGATGAAAAATGACGTCATCTTGCTCCTGAACTTCCATATACCCTCTAATCTGCACAAAATCGTCTAATCATAGCCAGAGAATAAAAACTAAAGGCTTCCTCGTCTCCTGAGTGTGTTACAGATAAGGGTAGGAACGAAATACACTATAGGGAACGCCAACTAACTTGGCAATAATCTGGTCCCCTTAACCCCTTCAGACTCATATGTCGGAGAGGGTTAACATCTTATTAATCAAAATGTATGAACACAATCGGGCTTACATTTCTATCATTTTGGGAAGCGTCCACCAGGAAATAGGTGTGAAAATTGTACAGCCAGTTTGCTCAAGGTCCTTTTTGAGTTACGAAGAGGTCAGGGATCGAAATAATTGGCAAGTTCGATGGCGCTACCTTTACTTACCGTCACAATACATCGCTATATCTGTGTAATTCAAGACAAGGCCAAGAACGAAATGCACTCCTGGTTCAAGTGGTCGAGAACATGACGTAGTAATAAGTTGTGTTAGCGGGTGGTTTGCTGTTTTTTGCTGGGCCCCTTTCTCCCTCATTTTTTGTTTCAGATTTTATAACGTTCGCTCCATTAGTTTGTCGATTTTGAAACCTTTTGTGCCATTTAAGTGTCGATTTTATTCCTGGCGAGCGGTAGCCAGCCATTAATGTAGGAGGAATCGGGCTTTGGCTGGGACCTTTCTCTACCGAAAAATGTACAGGTTTATATCGAAGGGGGATTGGGGGGGGGGATTTTCTTAAGGTTGATGGAGGTGTTAGGAGGAAAGTAAACAAATTAATCAATTAATTAAAAAGTTAATAAATATATATACACCAACCATTAAGGGGAGGTTTTTAGTGTGTTTCCTAGACTTTCATCAAGCTTGAAATTACACCCCCATGACCCCCTTACAAGATAAATTTGTACATTTTTCGGTAGAAAAAGGTCCCGGCCGAAGGCCGGTTCCTCTTAAATTACAGGCTCGCTATCGCTCGCCAGGAAAAAATCGACACTTAAATGGGACGAAAGGTCTTAAAAGTGACATAAATGGGGTGAAAGTTCTTAAAATCGCCAAAATAATGGGGCAAACTTCTTAAAATCACAAAAGCAATGGGGCTAAACATGAGGGAGAAAGGGGCCAAGAAAATAATCCCTCCAGTGGATATCTCCCCTTAACCTCATTTACCTATTGGATACCTGTATTTGTAATGCATGAGCCATTCAGCTTGTCTTTGTATCATAGGTTCAGTTGATTTATTTTGTGTCTCTCTCTCTCTCTCTCTCAAAAGGCTAGCTAATGAAACTCACACACACGCGCGTTTATACATATACATACACACCGGGCGAGCGAATATAAACATACACACATTTGCTCACACATACACACACTCACACATACACACACACACACCCACTCATATATACACAGACACACATTCACAGGGAGAGCTAAGAAAACACAAACTAGGCGAGCTAATAGAACACCAACACACTCACACACACCCTCTCTCACACACAGGCACACACCAACACACACACACACACACACACGGGCGAGCTAATAGAACACCAACACACTCACATTCACACTCTCTCACACACAGGCACACACCGACACACACACACACACACAGGCACACACCAACACAAACACACACACACACACACACACACGGGCGAGCTAATAAAACAGTGGCTCGTGTGCTGGGTAATCAAAAGACAATTAACCCAGGCATCACTGTCGTACCTGGCCCCTCCCGTTGCTAGGTTACCAGCTACCTCTCTCTCTCTCTCTCTCTACCCCTCTCTCTCTATCTATCTATCTATCTGCCTCTGCCTCTCCCTCTCTCTCTCTCTATCTATCTTCCTCTCTCTCTCTATCTATCTTCCTCTCTCTCTCTATCTATCTGCCTCTCTCTCTCTCTCTCTATCTATCCGCCTCTCTCTCTCTCTCTATCTATCTATCTATCTATCTATCTATCTGCCTCTCTCTATCTCTCTGCCTCTCTCTCTCTATCTCTCTCCCTCTCTATCTCTCTCTCTCCCTCTTTCTCTCTATCTATCTGCCTCTCTCTCCCCCTCTCGCTCTCTCTTTTACGCGTAGGCTGTTCGTCCTCTAGAATGCCTTTGACGAAGTGGCTCATCCTAGGCTAACGACGAGGGCACCAGGGACGTCAGTGAGGTGGATCTAGAGGTATTTATTTACTTCGATCCACAGACTAATTTTGACATCTAACGACATGAATTCTAACGATAATCTGTAGCTTTGAGCCATTTAAGGGGGCTGACCTGCTTTTTGTTAGTTCTGTCCTTTGCTCTCTTTCTCTGGCTTGTATCCATTCGGCCCCATTCAGCCAACTATTTTAAAACGTTTATCCCCATCTAGGTGTCGATTTCTTCCTGGCGAGCGATAGCGAGCCAGCATTATATGAAGAAATCCGGCTTCGCCGGACACATTTTTCTATCGAAAAATTTAAAAATTTAGCCTGCTGTCAAACAAAACAAAAAAATATGCTGGCTCGCTACCGCTCACCAGTAAAAAATTGACACCTGGATGGGGATAAACGTCTTAAAACAGTAGGGTGAATGGGGCCAAAGGGATACAAGCCAGAGAAAGAGAAAAAAGGTGAGAACAAATTTAAGCAGGTCACCCCCCCTTAAGAACGATATAGTAGCGATCGTGGCATTATTCTAACGATCGTGCCATTATTCTAACGATCGTGGCATTATTCTAACGATCGTGGCATTATTCTAACGATCGTGGCATTATTCTAACGATTGTCGGCATTTGTTAAGGGGAGATTTCCACTTGAGGGATTTTTTTTTCTTTACCCCTTTCTCCCTTATGTTTAGCCCCATTGCTTTTGAGATTTTAAGACGTTCGCCACATTAGTTTGGCAATTTTAAGAACTGTTGCCCCATTTATGTCACTTTTAAGACCTTTCGTCCCATTTAGGTGTCGATTTTTTCCTGGCGAGCGATAGCGAGCCTGTAATTTAAGAGGAACCGGCCTTTGGCCGGGATATTTTTCTACCGAAAAATGTACAAATTTATCTTGAAAGGGGGTCACGGGGATGTAATTTCAAGCTTGATGGAAGTCTAGGAAACACACTTAAAACCTCTCCTTAACTATCTAGCAGACTTGATTTGGTAACCCTGGAGACAACCAATTGAGTACAAAGTTGGCGAACAGTGGGGCAGCAACCAGTTATGAGTAATTGGGTGCCATCTGACATCACATCGCAATGATTTGTTTGTATCACTTATTGCATCGAAGCAAGAAAGGGGACAGAAGGAGTAGTAGTGGGTGAGGAAGGGAATTGGAGGAGGAGATGAAGGCGTCGGGGCTTGTCCCAAACAATGCATGACTTGTACAACTCTGAAGGGGGGGTGGGGGGGGGGATGGTTCACTATTTGGTCGATTTTTTCATGTATTCATTATGTTTTCATGTATTCATTATTTTTTCATGTATTCATTATTTGTTCATGTATTCATTATTTTTGCATGTATTCATTATTTTTTCATGTATTCATTATTTTTGCATGTATTCATTATTTTTTCATGTATTCATTATTTTTGCATGTATTCATTATTTTTTCATGTATTCATTATTTTTTCATGTATTCATTATTTTTTCATGTATTCATTATTTGTTCATGTATTCATTATTTTTGCATGTATTCATTATTTTTTCATGTATTCATTATTTTTGCATGTATTCATTATTTTTTCATGTATTCATTATTTTTGCATGTATTCATTATTTTTGCATGTATTCATTATTTTTTCATGTATTCATTATTTTTGCATGTATTCATTATTTGTTCATGTATTCATTATTTTTTCATGTATTCATTATTTTTTCATGTATTCATTATTTTTTCATGTATTCATTATTTTTTCATGTATTCATTATTTGTTCATGTATTCATTATTTTTTCATGTATTCATTATTTTTGCATGTATTCATTATGTTTTCATGTATTCATTATTTGTTCATGTATTCATTATTTTTTCAGGTATTCATTATTTTTCTAGTTTCCTCCCTAGACTCTTCCATCAAACTTAACAAAAAAATCCATTAGATCCCCCTTGTAGATTAATTTGTACATTTTTCGGTAGAAAAATGTTCCAAAATTACAGGCTCACTATCGTTCGCCAGGACAAAAATCGACAGCTAAAGTGCACGAAAGGTCTTAATAATGACAAAGAAATGGGTTGAAAGGTCTTAAAATCGACAGACTAATGGGGCAAACATCTTAAAATCTGAAAACTAATGGGGCTAAGCATGAGGGAGAAGGGGGGGCCGAGAGTTAACCCCTTCTGTACCGGCGACGTCTATTTTAATTTTAAGCTAGCTAAATTTAGAAGATTTTGTGCAGCTTAGGAAGGCTCTGAGGTGGTAGTATATCGAAGTCTGTTAAGGGGAGGTTTTTAGTTTGTTCCCTAGAACTTCCATCAAGCTTAAAATTACACTTCCTAGACCCCCTTTCAAGATATATGTGTACATTTTTCGGTAGAAAAATTTCCCGGCCGAAGGCCGGTTCCTCTTATATTACAGGCTCGCTATCGCTCGCCAGGATAAAATCGACACCTAATGGTACGAAAGGTATTAAACTTGACAGAAATGGGACGAACATTATTAAAATCGTCAAACTAATGGGGAGAACGTCTTAAAATCTCAAAAGCAATGGGGCTAAACATGAGGGAGAAAGTGGCCCAGAAAAAAATACCTCAAGTAGAAATCTCCCCTTAATGGCTGGAGGCCCTTTATTAAACTGAATATAATCGTCTAACAGTAGCCAGAATAAAGTCAATACAAAAATATGTCACCGTTATCAGAAAGAGAATTCCCAAGCAGCAGTGTATAACACCAGCCCCAACACCGAAAACAACCCCAGTTGCAACTTCAAACAACAGAAAATAGCTGCGATCTAGACAAATAACCCCTTAAGGGGAGGTTTTTAGTTTGTTTCCTACTCCTCCAGCAATCTTAAAATTTCACCCCCTTGACCCCCTTTCAAGATAAATTTGTACATTTTTCGGTAGAAACATTTCCCGGCCGAAGGCCGGTTACTCCTAAATAACAGGCTCGCTATCGCTCGCCAGGATAAAATCGACACCTAAATGGCACGAAAGGTCTTAAAATTTACAGAATGGGGCGGAAATTCTTAAAATCACCAAAGTAATGGGGCAAGCATCTTAGAATCTCAAAAGCAATAGGGCTAGACATGAGGGAGAAAGGGGTCAAGAAAAAAGTACCAAGTGGAAATCTCCCCTTAACCACCATGACTACTTTCTTTAGCTTATAATCTACCTCTAGGATTCATAGGGGGTATAGGTAGGCTAAATACGATCTCGATAAACCCTCGGAATAACATTGGCCCTTCTTGAACTACACACAATCGTCTAATGTTAGCCAAAATAAAAGGTAAACAAAGAAGTGTCCTGGTGTTGAAGGGGATAACGCAGTACCCCCCTCCAAGGCCGTTTTCTCTACCCCCCGCCGCCACCCCGTTTTCTCCGTCTCACTCGGGTACAGCCAATCACAGAGCCTGGGACCACAGAACGCAGCCCATTCCAGTTATGGAGACGTTAGGTTATATTTTGGTCTAGGTATTCATTATTCAATCATATACTGTATATGCTTTAGTATCCTCGCTAGGTCTCCATCAAGCTTTAAAAAACACCCCCAAGACAAATTTGTAAATTTTTCGGTAAAAATGTCCCGGCCAATAGCTGGTTTCTTTAAAAATTACAGGCTCACTACCGCTATCCAGAAAAAAATCTGACACCTAAATGGCACGAAAGGTGTTAATATTGACAAAGAAATGGAGTGAAAGTTCTTAACCCATTGGCTGCGGCTTTGTTTGGGCTATTTAGGGCATATTCAGGCACTCCTGAATGATAAATCAAGCATCTGCATTAAATTAAGTGTATTCTGCCGAAAACTAGGCGAAAATAGCTTCAAAATGAGACCAGAACGGGCCCTGTATGTGGTCTGGTTCACCCGCAGTGGTGCCAGTGAAACACGGGAAACCCACTATTATGTAACACTCGCTCGCTTGGCTACACTGTTGAGAGAGACAGAGAGAGACCCGCGCGAGACAGTCAACATCAGTGAGCCGCTCGGTGCTCTGAGGGTCGGAGGTGGGCCCCTCACACTCCCGCCCACTGACACTCAATTTTTACGTTTTTTACAGGCTTTAAAAGCCTGGAAATTGCTGTAACTTGCCAGGACGTTCCAGAACGTCACCCGCAGCGAAAGGGTTAAAAATTGCATATATAATTGAGCCAATGTCTTAAAATCTCAAAATGAATGGGGCTAAACATGAGGGAGAAGGGAATCCAGAAAATGCAACTACCTCCCCCTTTAATTAACAAGATCTTCAACTTTATTTTGGTGTATTTATTTTTTATTTATTTATTTGTATTTATTTATTTATTGTTTGCCTTTTTTATTCACAGCTTTGGTATAATTCGCTTTATTTCTTCTCTATTGGTTTCGTCTCTTAAGGGGAGGTTTTTAGTTGATTCCCTAGACTTCCATCAAGCTTAAAATTACTCTCCCTAGACCCCCTTTCAAGATAAATTTGTACATTTTTCGGTAGAAAAATGTCCCGGCCGAACGCCGGTTCCCCTTAAATTGCAGGCTCGCTATCGCTCGCCAGGAAAAAATTGACACCTAAATGGCACGAATGGTCTTAAAATTGCCAGAAATAGGGCGAGGGTTCTTAAAATCGCCAAACTAATGGGGCGAACGTCTTAAAATATCAAAAGCAATGGGGCCAAACATGGGGGAGAAAGGGATCAAGAATAAACTCACTGAAGTGGAAACCTCCCCTTAAAAGACGACGTCGGCGGAACACAAAAGGTTAATAATAGTTCAACAAAGTATATTATTTGTGCAAGGTCTGTCGAATATTGTGCTTGAGTGTTTATAATATTTGTGTAATGTTCGCAAAATAGTACAAACTGTTAAAAGTTCTTCGGTACCTGGGCTTTGCAAACTGTCTCTCTCTTGCGACTTCAATTGTTCTCACTCTTTCAATTGCTTTCGTTTTTTTTTTATTGTGTTTTTATTTTTAGCCCCGTCTCAATATATCGCTCTTCTCTCTCTCTCTCTCTCTCTCTCTCTCTCTCTCTCTCTCTCTCTCTCTCTCTCTCTCTCTCTAACTGATAGCTCCGTATGCTCACAATCTTTTTCTAGTTATTAATTTTCCTCATATGTAATCTATAATTATTTTAATTGCTAAAAAAAAATACCCTGAAGATGCCCTTCGAGATCAAGTTATACAATATTCGTGCTATAAGGAAATTAGAGATAATTATAGACATCGATATTTCGCAGAATTTGCAACCAAACTATTGTTGTAATGCATTATACAAACACAATATAATCTGCAGCAAACTTTATAGCCATAACAAAATTACGTAGGTCAGGTATTTCTGCTTAAATATTGAAGATTACGGCTCCAACTTCCTTATAGCCCGAAAGTCGCAAGGGTTCAATTGTAGAGACACCCACACACGAGTTTGGCCTCTACGTGTGTTTATGCAAGTATAATTTTCTTTGTATTATATCTACCATTATATTTATTGAGAAGGAAAAAATAGCTATTATTACAGATTTTTGTTATTATTGTTTTGTAATTGTAAAGTGAAGAAGGGTATGGGAGGGGGGGGGGGGTAAAATGGGAAATGGGAAATATTAGAATTTTAAAATTTCACTCCCAACACCAAACACCTCCCAATGAAATTAATGAAAGCATGTGAGAAAAAAAAACCGCACACACACACGCATACCCAATACCACCCTCCCAGACAAATCTGTATAGTTTTCTGTAGACAAATGTTCCTCCTAAATTACAGGCTCGTTATCGCTCGCTAAGCAAAAATCGGCACCTAAATGGCACAGGTCTTAGAATTGACAAATAATTGGTGCAAAAGGTCTTAAAACTGCTAGTCTAATGGGGCGAACGTCTTAAAATCTCAATAGTTAATGGGGCGAAGCATGAGAGAGATTGCAATAACGTTTTACTAAAGTCAGCGTATAAAGTCACTAGTCTGATGTTCTAAAGTCAGCGTATAAAGTCACTAGTCTGATGTTCTAAAGTCAGCGTATAAAGTCACTAGTCTGATGTTCTAAAGTCAGCGTATAAAGTCACTAGTCTGATGTTCTAAAGTCAGCGTATAAAGTCACTAGTCTGATGTTCTAAAGTCAGCGTATAAAGTCACTAGTCTGATGTTCTAAAGTCAGCGTATAAAGTCACTAGTCTGATGTTCTAAAGTCAGCGTATAAAGTCACTAGTCTGATGTTCTAAATTTTTTATTTTATATCTTAACGAATGAATGACATTTATTATTCATTAATTGTTTGGCATATTTGATCAATTAGTGCATAATCTAATGGATTAATTTAACTCCCAACAACAAACACTTCCCAATGAAATTAATGAAAGCATGTGATCCTACCGGGATTCAACCCTGGGTTACCACATACCGATCCTATACACTAGTAAACATTAAACCATCGTGACAGTTGACGGTATAGACTCCATGTATAATGTAGTCTATAGATATACCTCCTTAATGAAAAACCTAAGCGCACCCGAATGTAGTGAGTATACCCCGTTATAATCGCTCTAGTCATCAACATTGAGTAAGATCATTGTATCCGACAGGTAATATAGGCCGCATTAAACCCGAGGACCTGCGGGAGGGGCTATATATTAACACATAAACACGAGCGGCATATTATGTTACCCGGTGTGATGCCAGGTTGATGTTTCTGCTGTGTGGCCACCATCTCTCTCTTTGGCTTGTATCCATTCAGCCCCATTCAGCCTACTGTTCTAAGACGTTTACCCCCATCCAGGTGTCAAAATTTTCCTGGCGAGCGGTAGCGAGCCAGCATATATATAATTTTATTTTGACAGCAAGCTAAATGTGTACATATTTCGATAGAAAAATTTCTCCGGCAAAGCCGGATTTCTCCATACAATGCTGGCTCGCTATCGCTCGCCAGGAAGAAATCGACACCTGGATGGGCATAAACGTCTTAAAACAGTTAGCTGAATGAGGCCGAATAGATACAAGCCAGAGAAAGAGAGAATAGGAGAGAAAGATAAACAAAAAAACGGTGCTCCTTCCTAACACATAAACACGAGCGGCATATTATGTTTCCCGGTGTGGTGCCAGGTTGATGTTTCTGCTATGTGGCCACAATAACAGAGAGAGAGAGAGAGAGAGAGAGAGAGAGAGAGAGAGAGAGAGAGAGAGAGAGAATGAATGGAACCACACCTATCTCACTTTACTTGCAAAACTGACAATTAAGATTTCATGCACATATAAAACAAGGAATATCCATATCAACCCTTTCAGTACCGGTGACGTCTTTTCATTATATTCTGGTAGTATTGGACGATTTTATTCAGCTTACGGAGGACGTTCATCAATCAAAAGGCTACAGGCTCTCTCAATTAACACCTGTACCGGTGGGGTTTTTGTTTAATTATTCTACCTACTATTAGATGTTTTTTTAATTATTCTACCTACTATTAGATGTTTTTTTAATTATTCTACCTACTATTAGATGTTTTTTTAATTATTCTACCTACTATTAGATGTTTTTTTTAATTATTCTACCTACTATTAGATGTTTTTTTAAATTATTCTACCTACTAATAGATGTTTTTTTTTAATTATTCTACCTACTATTAGATGTTTTTTTTAATTATTCTACCTACTATTAGATGTTTTTTTAATTATTCTACCTACTATTAGATATTTTTTTAATTATTCTACCTACTATTAGATGTTTTTTTAATTATTCTACCTACTATTAGATGTTTTT
Source organism: Paralithodes platypus (assembly GCA_032716605.1). NCBI lineage: Eukaryota > Metazoa > Arthropoda > Malacostraca > Decapoda > Lithodidae > Paralithodes > Paralithodes platypus. Next base: position 13,662,794 of record CM064530.1, read on the forward strand.
TTAATTATTCTACCTACTATTAGATGTTTTTTTTAATTATTCTACCTACTAATAGATGTTTTTTTTTAATTATTCTACCTACTATTAGATTTTTTTAATTATTCTACCTACTATTAGATGTTTTTTTTAATTATTCTACCTACTAATAGATGTTTTTTTTTAATTATTCTACCTACTATTAGATTTTTTTAATTATTCTACCTACTATTAGATGTTTTTTTTAATTATTCTACCTACTAATAGATGTTTTTGTTTAATTATTCTACCTACTATTAGATGTTGTTTTTTAATTATTCTACCTACTATTAGATGTTTTTGTTCAATTTCAGAAGGCCTCGAGGAGTTGACAGGCTTCGAACTGTCCCACTTAACCATTTTTTCTACCCCAGAGCCTTCTTAAACTGCACAAAATCTTCTAAATATAGCGGAACTATATTAAAAACACGTCTCCGGTACAGAAGGGGTTAGTCCTTTTAGCTACCATACATCTTCCTTACACTGCGCAAATATGCCTAAATATGGCTAACATAAAATAAAAAAAGACGTCGCCGGTACAGAAGGGGTTAAGCTTTCATGCACACGGGAATAAGGTTTGTTTTGGCAAAGGCATATACCCATATTAACCCTCTCACGTTCTTGACGCAATTTTGAGCCTATTAGGGATACTTTAAAGCCTGTGTTACCATCAGGGGTATTTAGAAACCTTTAGTTTCGTTACTTCAACCTCTGCAGTTGTATTTGAGTTAGCTGTGGGCAGAAAACTAAATTTGGAGAGGTAATTATAAGAGTGAGAGAACTCTATTTATTATTGCTAATCTGGCAACCTCTGCGTCGTAAAAAACGTGAAAGGGTTAATAACAAAATAGACATTTGGACAGAATGAATGTAAATGACACACGAGGAGCACTTTATTGACAACTTGCTTATAACCTGAAACTCGCTAGTGGTGATCAAATTGGCCCACACACACCCCAAGCACTGATTAGAATGCACAAAACAAACTATACACTCGGTTTCATTTCATCTGACGGTAAATTGAATCCCTTAGCAGCTAATTTCTCTATACTTAATGGGAAAATATGAAACCACAATGACTCTGCATCATAGTAAGACCAAGTTTTAATAATTAGCACCATATTTCACTGCACAATCTACGCAATAACTGAGAAATCTTGATGGGAACTTTGCAATTGACCGTCAGTTGAAAAGTAATAGGGTTTAGCATACTGTATATCACTAGTTCGCCGTAGATACAAAATACCCGTCTACTCCAAAATAAGGGTAACGTTAGAGAAATCCAGCCATGTTGTCCTATTTCATGCTGCATACAATGGACAATGCAATGTCACTCCTGTGTACTTATAAAGCAAGGTATATATTAGGGGAACGCGCTATTATGTCCTCTATAGCGCTGTATCATAAGGTCCGTGTTACATACGGCCTTCTAGTACGCAACCCCACCAATATATTAAACCACTGCTTGTCTCTCAAACACCCTTCTACGTAACGCAGGTAATATCGCCCTTACGAACCCAACCATAAGGGCTATATTACCCTACCGAGTACAGGTGAACGTGAGAGAGGGCGCAAGGGAGTTACGGCTTTATGAAGTGGGGACATAGGGGCGAGAATGGGGTTGGGGTGCGAGGGAGGGAGAAAAGTTGGGGGAGGGTGTATTTGTTGATATTAGATCTGTCAGGTAATGCTGGCTGACAGGTCGTGTGTGTGGTGCAGGTTATTGTAGTGCACCGGAGCGTAGTGTTTTGTAGGGTATTGTATTGTTTATTGCAGTGTATGCTATTGATTATTGTAGTATAGTGTTGGTTAGGCTGTTGCAGTGTTATGATGTAACTTTGTGTAATTGTATTGTAGTTAAATGGGATGTAGTGTATTGTACCGTATTGTATCGCATTGTTTATTGTATTGTATTTTATTGGTTATTGTAGTGCAGCTGGATATAGTGTCGTGTACCGTAGCGTGATGTTTAGTGTAGTGTATCATAATGCTTATTGTAGTGCACCGCAGCATATTGTAGCATATTGTACCGTAGCGTGATGTTTAGTGTAGTGTATATTAGTGGTTATTGTAGTGCACCGCAGCATATTGTAGCATATTGTACCGTAGCGTGATGTTTAGTGTAGTGTATATTAGTGGTTATTGTAGTGCACCGCAGCATATTGTAGCTTATTGTATCGTATCGTTTAGTGTAGTGTATATTAGTGGTTATTGTAGTGTATCGTAGCTTATTGTATCGTATCGTTTAGTGTAGTGTATATTAGTGGTTATAGCCTACAGTGACCTTTGCTAATTATTACCACCATGTGAGTGTGGTAATGTGACTTGTAGTATAGGTTTTCGTCGTTATGGGTATATATCTTACTACTGTGGCTTAGATTAAGGGGAGATATCCACTTGAGGGATTTTTTTCTTGACTCCTTTCTCCTTCATGTTTAGCCCCATTGCTATTCTAATTTTAAGACGTTCGCCCCATTATTTTGACGATTTTAAGAACTTTCAACCCATTTCTGTCAATTTTAAGACCTTTCGTGCCATTTAGGTGTCGATTTTATCCTGGCGAGCGATAGCGAGCCTGTAATTTAAGAGGAACCGGCTTTTAGCCGGGACATTTTTCTACCGAAAAATGTACAAATTTATCTTGAAAGGGGCTCAAGGGGGTGTAATCTTAAGCTTGATGGATATCTAGAGACCAAACTAAAAACCTCCCCTTAAGACGTGAAGCTAAATCCATACTTCTCATGGGGCAATATGTCTTTCAAATTGAATTATGTACTGTACAACCTATCATGGTATCTCTTGTATTATAATTATATCAGGTGAAGGTATTGAGGGATAAGCCTTTACAACCGCACCTCGTACCTACTTTCTACTTTCCCTATTTTCTGAAAAGTGTAGAGAGGGGAGAAGGGGTGTTGGAGAGAGAGGAACCTGTTGTAGTGGCTTTGTTATGTGTGTTATTAGTGTGTATACCACGTCGAGGTGTCCCCCGACTGGGTGCGAGCATGTGCAAACATGCTAGGAAGTACTACCACACCCACTAAATGTCCGCCTTGGCTGGGATCGAGCCCAGGTCAAGCAGATATTTCACGTTTGCAATCAATAAATTATGATTCCTAAATATCGATACCCCACTGTGATGAAAGTAGTCTCAAAAACTCACTCCTAATCAAGCTCTAATATTTCTACCAAATAAGAAGACTTGGTCAGGGAAGATATGTATAAATTGACGGCTCATTTGATCCAGCCCATTTTGAGTTACAGAGGTTAGAGGTTGCGATTTCTGCCCAACCTAGAATGAACGGACTATAGTGTAGTGACGTCATGGCAGGTGGTAGTGGTATAGGTGACGTCATAGAGGCAGCTGGTTAGGGGGGGGGGGGCATCATCATCACACCGCGGGATAATTGGTTGTTGGGGGTGGGGTGGGGGGGGGTTCTCTGATAGGCGAGTCATCAGTCACGTGCCCAACTATCTCTACGAGGGTGGACAATCAATGAACTATACGCCGACCATCATCACCTTCCACTCTTTTTCTGCTTACGGGTTATTTTCTCTTTCTCTGGCTTGTATCCATTCGGCCCCATTCTGTCTACTGTTTTAAGGCGTTTATCCCCATCCAGGTGTCGATTTCGAACTCTTCTTTACTATCGTATGCCCTAATATCTTGGCATGTTTTACACTGAATTAATATCTTTAACCCTTTTATACTATTCTTTACAATCAGTCGAATCCTTCTTTCCTTGACTTCAAAACCAAAGAAAAAGTAATTTTATTATATCAGAGATAGCTTACTTTATTGGATGTTCGTTCGCACTTTAAATTATATAGTGTGTGTTTAGCAAAATAAAATCTGCTTCATTTGGTTCTGGCTGACACTAAGTGATATTATCGAGCTTTCAAATTGCATCTGACATTAAGGAGATAAATTTAGCTCCTTCATGAAACTCCCCGCTATTGACAGTAGCGTACACTTTATAACTAGAAAAAGGTGAAGGCCTGTTACTAAAGAGAACACAATATTAAACAAAAAAATCAGGGGTGAGATATTCAGGTGGAAAACAATAACACCATAAATGATTGTATACTCCGAAAAGTTGACAGAATGCATATCAACACCAATTGAGGAAGAACATTAATTTCGCATATGAAACGTTGTCAATAAAGTGCTCCTCCTCATATGGTGTTTATATTCCAATACACCATTAGATGCTTATGTCGTGTATATGACACTCCAGTCATAGTGAATAGTATACATGCAATATGACATGACGTGAACATAGGAACGGTGAGACAAGTTATAATTGTAATCACTTATTGCCTCAAAGCAAGGAAGGGGACAGAAAAGGTAGTATGGGGTGAAGAGGGGCGTTGGAGGAGAGGGGGATATAGACAAAGTATATAAAAAACAAAAAAAATTAGCGTTTAAAGAAAAAAAAAAAAAAAAAAAAAAAAAAAAAGGTCCCACCCCTTTCCCATTCTCAAAGTATATACACTCTAACACACATAGATAGGGATTAGTGGAGTTAGGTGGGGCCCTGCAAACTGTCCCTACGACTATCCTTCCCCTCTAACTTTCCCTTTTACTAACATACCTGAGGTAGCGCTGATAGAAAGGCCAGCCCTGTGGTCCCTAAGAAGACGACAGGCGGGTTCAATAAGAGGAGGAGGAGGAGGAGGAGATGAAGGCGTCGGGGTAGCTATGAATCATATCATAATGGTGATCACAGACATTGGGGCTTGTCTTACCCTTCTTATATGTATGTCATGTCATGGTTACATGTTACGCTGATTTGCATTAGAACACAATATGAAATAGTTTGTATATTATTATTATTATATATTTTCTCCTTCTAAACCTCGAACTGATCAACTTTATCCAAGATTTTAAACATAGGAGAAACATAAACAAAGTAAAGATCGAGAGTCACCTTGTATTACGATTGACCAGGTAAATATTTGCCATTGATTTCCGTGTGATAAGTGGTTGTCATTGTCACAAATTGGTGTCCTTAACGCTGAGTAAATGACCTCTCCTTAGACCAAATGTACAGGTTTATAATGGCGACACGATAACTCTTGATGTATGTGGTGTACAGTAGCGCTAATAAGTCCCGTCTCCAATGGCATAACGTTTGGCTAGCTAGGTACTGTATTAATGTCTGCCAGATGTTGGTAAGTGTAAGACCACGTTTGTATATCTCGCTCGAAACGAATATATCCAGTTTTAGCTATGGCTGATTCCAAATGATGATCAATATATACTTGGTGCTGAGACGTAACTCATTTGGCCGACTGTACCAGCAAAACACTGTGGTTGGATGTGATTCAAGAACTATAGTCGGTTTATTTTCAGCTGATGGTAAATTGTCATGTTTTCATCCTGATTATCTAGCTATGACGAAGAATTTAAACAGAAATATAATGTTAATTATGAAAACATGGTACTTTTATGAAACAGAGACGTAGTAGTTACACATTTTCCCATTTAACGTCGATAAATCAGCTGAATTAAAGCTGACTATGCGCTGACACTTCTTTACGAGGGAATGGGCGTATTTATTGGCTCATTTATTCATCTCTTTATATTTGTTTTAGTTTCCTCCCAAGACCTCTACCAATCTTTAAATAAAAAAAAAATAAAAAAATAAGACCCTCTTTCAAGATACATGTGTACATTATTCGATAGAAAAATGACCCCGCCCCTAAAATAACAGGCTTGCTATCGCTCGCCAGGAAAACATCGACTCCTAAATAACATGAACAGTCTTATTATTGACAAAGAAAGGGGGCGAAAAGTCTTAAAATCGCCAAAATAGTGAGCCAAACCTCATCAAATCTGAAAACTAATGGGGCTAAACATGAGGGAGAAGGGAGGCCAGAAAAAAACCCCATCACAAACTATCACTATAACAAAGACTTCAACATTTATACCGTCATAAATCTTAACCCCTTCACCACCCCGACGTAATTTCCATCCTAGTCTGGTTACCAATAGACGATTTTCCTTAGTTTGTAATCGACCTATACGGCTCAAAGGTGTAAATACAATCATAATAAACCCTCTTAGTAACATAGGTCCTTCTTTAACTGCATAAAATGATCTAATTTTGGCCAGAACCAAAGGTAATAAGGCGTCGTGGTGCTGATGGGGTTGAACTATATTATTATGCTTAGGAATTACCTTGAGTAGTCCCCGAAACAAAACAAATGCCTTTTGTAGTGTGGCTCCTTCAAAATCACCAGCACTGTCTCCATTTTAAATGTGATGTGGTTTTACTAAGCTTACGGGAGATCTGTGTATTCAAGGTAGTTACTTTTCCACAATCAAAGATTGAAGATTGTTAGAATACAAAAAAAAAAAAAAATGTGACATTGGGCCAGAAAGGTTAAATTATATGGTAAACAAATAGTGTTGTGTTGGAGGTGTCATCTAATAGTGGGTGCTGTGTGTGTGTGTGTGTGTGTGTGTGTGTGTGTGTGTGTGTGTGTGTTGTTGGTTAGTGTGTGTGTTGTGTGTGTGTGTGTGTGTGTGTGTGTGTGTGTGTGTGTGTGTGTGTGTTTTGTGTTATGTTGTGTTATGTTATGTTATGTTATGTTATGTTATGTTATGTTGTGTTATGTTATGTTATGTTATGTTATGTTATGTTATGTTATGTTTCGTGGATCCTTTTTTTCTTTTCTGAGTGTTGTTTACTATTTAGGTTTTGTCGCCCACAAGTAATTTCGCTCCTCAGTGTCTTAGCCTTTAATCAGAGTCGGTATTTCCATCCTAACCTAACCTGATCTGATCTAACTATTAACCCCTTCTGTGCTAGCGACGCCTTTTCGACTCACATTTAAACTATTTTATGAAGCTTAGGGAAAATATATGGTAGCTAAAAGGATTAATGGAGATAGTCTGTAGCCATTTAATTGGTAGGCATCTTTCCTAAGCTGAATTAAATCGTCTAATAATTGACAGAATATAAAGAAGTGAACATCACCCGCTCTGAAAGGGTTAAAAAGCTTACCTTAAGTTTCGTTCAACGTTTACCTTCATTTCACCAGACTTTACCAAATATATTGAAACTGACTCCATAGTGTGAGACGATAATCTCTTATGAGCGAATACATTTTGTGGACGACAATACTTCTGGGCGAGATATCGGGGCTCTGGTATAACCACATCACTACCAAATTGCCCTGTCAACTTGGCAAAGTATAAGTTTACGCCGTGATGGTGTGCTTCAGGCAATATATGAACACTGTGTACGGTCGCGCTAATAAGTCATGTCCCAGCTGTCATTACGTTTGACTTCCTCTGTGCTGTATTAATGTCTGTCAGATGTTGAATAGGGTAGGTAAGCGTAGGAACATGTTTGTATATTTCACTCGATATGAAGTAATGAACCTTAGATATTGCTGATACCAATTATTGATGAAAATATACTTGGTGCCGAGACATCACTTATTAGCGCGACTGTACTGTCCGTCTATCCAATACTCACGAAGCAAGTATGCAAGTTTCCGGAAGCTATAGTGGATACCGGTAGTGAACTTCCTAACTCAAGGGAATTATAAATGATTTGAGTACAGATTCAAGAAAGAGTACCACTTAAGGGGGGTGACCTGTTTTTGTTCTGTCCTTTTCTATCTTTCTCTGGCTTGTATCCATTTGGCCCCATTCAGCCTACTGTTTTAAGACGTTTATCCCCATCCAGGTGTCAATGTTTTACTGGTGAGCCAGCATATTTTTTATTTTTGTTTGACAGCAGGCTAAATTTGTACATTTTTCGATAAAAAAATGTCTCCGGCGAAGCCGGATTTCTTCATATAATGCTGGCTCGCTATCGCTCGCCAGGAAGAAATCGACACCTAGATGGGGATAAACGTCTTAAAATAGTTGGCTGAATGGGGTCGAATGGACACAAGCCAGAGAAAGAGAGAAAAGGACAGACATAACAAAAAGCAGGTCACCCCCTTAAGATGCACTGACTGAATTAATCTGCCAAAAATACACATCTAAAGAAATAAGTATTCAGAATGTAAGGAAACTCATACCTTTGTTCCCTGTTCCCTAACCACTGCCTCACCATGCTCCACCGTCATCCCTGCCTGCAAGCGATGAACAGAGTATAGGCTACCTTGATTGAAATTCTGCTGTTTTGTTTTGTCACTATATACCCCCGTCTGTACTATGATTTATTCGCTGTAAGTAGGTGAGCAATCATGACCTCTAACCTCTGTAACTAAATAACGACTAGAGTAATCGAGCTAATATCTCTACCATTTGGGAAGAGTAAGTCAAGAAATAGATGTGGAAATTTACGGCCAATTTGCTCTAGCCTTTTTTGAGTTACAGAGGTTAGAGGTCATGATTTATCGCCTTTTTTTTTTTATTGTCTATGTGATTGAGGGAGGCAAAAGGCAGAACTGCCTATAGCGAGTACCTCCCCCATAGTTTAAAGAGTGACAGGGCCAAAATCAAGGGATGTTCGAGCCAAAATGCCTGGACACACGGAGTTTGAAGCAATTTATGTCATAGGAAGCGAATAGACTCTAGTCTATCCACCACACACACCCTCCCTCCTCTCCCCCCTCTACCTCTGACACCCTCCCCTCCACCCTCTACTTCTGACACCCTACTCCCCCTCCTCTCCCCTCCCCCCTCTACCTCTGACACCCTCCCCTCCACCCTCTACTTCTGACACCCTACTCCCCCCCCCCCCCCTACCTCTGACATCCTACCCCCCACCACACCCTAACCTCTACCTCTGTTTATAATAATCTACCCAAGACCCCCTACCCACACCACACCCCACCCCCACCACACGCTACCCCCACCACACCCTACCCCCACCACACCCTACCCCTACGACACCCTACCCCTACCACACCCTACCCCCACCACACCCTACCCCCACGACACCCTACCCCCACCACACCTTACCCCATCCACACCCCACCCCCACCACACCCTACCCCCACCACACCCTACCTAATCCACACCCTACCCCCATCACACCCTAACCTTTACCTCGAACACCATACTATACCCTATACCCTATTTCAAGTAAGTAGTTCAAAACTCTACGACATAATAACCTCTATAACTCACAAACGACTAGAGCAATCGCGCTAACATTTCTACCATTCGGGAAGGGTCGGTCAGGGAATAGGTGTGGACATTAACAGCCCATTTCCTCCAGCCCTTTTTTAGTTATAGAGGTCATTATAGGCTTCACGACGTCTGACTACCTATTTGGAACAGGGTATATATAATATATATAGTCTACCAACCACACTTCTACTTTTGACACCCTATCTACTAGTCTCTCCCCCCCCCCCTCCCCTTGTCTGATCGTCCAGTAATGGCTTGGCGGGGAGTTAAGTGAGTGATGATCGCTACGTACACACACTCGTACACGCACATGGACACACACACTCTCTCTCTTACACACTCAAACACGCACACAGCCACATTTACATTATTATTATTATTATTATTATTATTATTATTATTATTACAAAATATATGCAAATAAACAACAATTACACACGCACACACCTAGTTCATGATACACACACGTTAAATACACACACACACACATGAAGATACATACACTTATATACGCACACAGACTTACCTACACACCAAAACTTGCACGGTAATGATGAGGAAATTGATTCAGGAAATTACTCACACGCGCACCCCGGAACCTTTTAGCATACACACACACACACACACACACACACACACACATGCTCGTCTCTATAATCGCAAACAATTATGCAGACACATCACACCTTGAAGCAATAACTATTATTATTATTATTATTATTATTATTATTATTATTATTATTAATCGGGTGGATGAGACTCGTTAGCCTTGGTAGGCAACTCATCTAAGGGAGACAACCTTATACAAATCCGGGTGGATGGGACTCGTCAGCCTTGGTTGGCAACCTGTCTAGGGGAGTAAACCTGATACAAATCCGTACTGCTTACCTAAGGGTAAGGCAGGTTAGTGGATGGATTAGCCGAACACCACTGTAGAAAAATAGTGCTAACAAGATACACAGAGGGCCTCGGAGTCGGACGGATCCTAAATCGAGTGGTCAATCCTGTAAGTCCTTCACTAAACTGGCTCGGGTTGTCCCTCTCACAGGGAATAGGTCCGCTTGGGGACATTCTGTGTATGGCCACCCTCGTAAGGGGAGTAAAGCGTCCGGCAATAGATAGATAGATAGATTATTATTATTATGATTATTATTATTTTATTTATTTATATATTTATTTATTTATTTATTGAATTGTTATTATTATTATTTTTGTAATGAACTTGCATAAAATCCATAACGATTTTTTGAAGTCCATACCGGTCCATTGAACAGCTCGGCAGGGGAATTAATTGTCAGTGTTTTGGGGCAATTCACATAGGTGTGTGATGAATGTGGTTTTCAGTGTAGTGTTACAATTATTTAATCTGAGCTGGTGTGAAATTAATTAATTTGTAATACTTTAGGTGACAATATGTTCATTTGTTACGGTGGGATTTGCAGAGTTACCTGGACGGGGGATATTCTTTGACAAGGATTATTACTTCCTCGAAGTCTGTGTCAAAGGATTATTTGATGGCTTGTTGTAGGCCTGAGGATTAGTGGGGGAACATGATGGGGGTCCTGGATATGCCCCGGATAGTATCAGATCAAATCAGGTGAAGGTATTGAGAGATAAGCCATTACAATGGCACCTCGTAGCTACTTTCTACTTTTTCCTATTTCTGTAGAGTTTAGAGAGGGGAGAAGGGGTGTTGGAGAGAAAGGAAGCTGTTGGAGTGGCTTTGTTATGTGTGTTATTAGTCTGTATATCAGTCACCGGGTACTCCAGGACGTATTGTAACAGGGGTTGGTCTGTGGATTTATCACAGAGGGTGTAGTCTCGATTTTCCCGTTTAGTTATTTCCCAACTACACCTGTACCCCAAGCATAGTCTGTGAATGTTAACTCGTTCCTTTCTGTGGACGCTTGGGGGTAGGGAGCATGGGTTATAATCGGTGGCTGCTAAGTACCACCTGGCTGAGGGGGATATTTGTATGAAGGACTGGTGATTGTTTTTCCTCTTCTTTGCAGCAGTTCTTTTCAGGACTAATTTCATTTGATTTATTAATGGTCTTACTCATCTTTTTGACCTTTCCAGTTGGGTCATTAGCTTGGCTGCAGAGTTAGCTGCCTCATTACCAGGGATCCCTACATGATCTCACCATGAATGGTGATGAGCCAATTCTGGCAGTTGACTGTATGTCGGCCAGGGCACAGGTGTGTGTCCTAAAGTGCATGTAAGGCTGATTGAGAGTCGGTGTGGATGATGATGATATTTTCAGGTGAAATTATGGCGTGTCTAGCTGCTTCAATCAGGGCAACAAGTTTTGTTTGTAGGGTGGAACACCCGTCGGAGGTTTGTCAGAGGAATTCAGTGCCGTCGTGTACGAAGGCTGCACCCCTTCTGGCATTGTCTGGATTTACTGACCCATCTGTGTGGTATATGTAACCTCCTTGTCCTTCTGCAGCACTAATGGTTTCCTTAGGGTCCTCTTCTTAGTTGTTCTGTAGGTTTTGTGGATTTGGTGAAGTTCCTTGAAAAAACTGTTTTCATTGGTGGTTCTTGCCAGGGAGGGGTTCGGTGTGTAGTTCTGGGTGTAGGACAACTTTTAAGAGCTCTAGGTAGTCAGCCATAATAAATTAATTTAGGAAGTTTGCCATCTAACAGGTCCACCGATCGCTGACGAACAGGTCGCAGTCATGTTGGAAGGCTGCCCGTACTCTGTTAGTCACCACTGTGTCGTCTTGTTGGCTACCAGATCTTATGTATTGAGCTTTTGAAAGCTGCTTTACTTGGTTCTCGAGGGGTTTCAGCTTTTTTTCCATCCAGAGGCTACATAGCCTTGTCCACATTGGGGCTCCGGGCATAGTCCTCATCGTGTTGTTCTGGATGAATTCCAGGCTTTTGTACTGTGCCTCAGACAAGGTGATTAGGGCAGGGGCACTGTAATCCACGAGGTATCGCACTGCATAAGTGTAATAACTCCTGAGGAAATCGTAGTAGGCCCCCGTGGCGAGACTGGTGAGTGAACGCATTACATAGTACCTCCCTCTTGCCTGCCTGGTTAAGGCCAAGTGTTCAGAATTAATAACATTTTTCGCTACAAAATCTTTGTAATAGCCGACTAATCAAGGTGGGGACATGGCAATTTACCGTCAGCTAGAAAATAAATAAAAACAGGCTATAGTAACTACCTACTCTTATGTTTGTCTGTTTGTTGGTCTGTGATATTGTTGATGCACATTTGTTTTTGTTAGGACTAATATTATTGCCTACAAACGTAAACATATAAAGCGTTAGTTCATTGACTAAATACTACAAGTGTTATGGTGTACGCATGTGTGTGTGTGTGTGTGTGTGTGTGTGTGCTTCAAGTGCTTTGTTGTGCTTGCGAGTACGCGCACATGTGTAATAGAAACTAATAGACATCATATATATATTTGTGGACCTGGGCTCTCTGTGTATGTGTGTGTACTGTACTGTATATGTATGTGGACGTGTATATGTATGTGGACGTGTATATTGGGGTGTATGTGTAACTGTATGTGGACGTGTATATTTAATATTACAGTTCACCTAAAACCTTTATCATATTTTCTTTTTGATATTCGGATGGAGGGACATTAATTTAAGGGGAGATTTGTTCCCCTCTCTATAGCCCTAGAACAAGTTTAAATTGCGCATTTTTTCAGTAGAAAAACACCCTAAATTGCAGGCTTGCTATCGCTCGCCAGGTTAAAATCGACTACTAAATGGCACGAAAGGTTTTAAAATATATAAAAGTCATGGGGGCGAACGGTCTTAAAGTACGTCTGAAAATCTTAAAACTAATGGGGCTAAGCATAAGGGGTAAACTACAATAGTTTTCTACACGCCGCAATGTTGCATCTCTTTCACTCGTCTATCGCTATTACAACAATTGGCGTTCTTCAGAGCTCTCTCAGTGCATACCTCCTCCCTTGTGGCGAGTGCGAGGCACCCACCTTTCAACACAATCCCACTTCTATTCTGTCCAGCTCTCTAACCCAAGGTATAACAAATGTTCTCAGTCTTTCTTCTACTCAACTAGTGAACTCTGGAACTCTCTCCCTCAATCAATCTGTCCTTCATCGTATGACTTAGACTGCTTTAAACTTCGTGTGTCCAGGCATTTTGACCCCAACGTCCCTTGAATGTGGCTCTCTGTCACTCTTTTGGCTTTCGGGGAGACACTCATTACAGGCAGCCTGCCTTTTGTCTCTTGCATACACATAGGAAAAATAATAAATATTTAAGATTTCACAATATGTATTGGTTTTGGGCCCCTGGGTCAGACAAAATGTGTTACTTATATAATGTAAGTGAATAAGTAAGCACGTAAGTATGTATGTATGTATGTAAGTAAGTATGTAAGTAAGTATGTAAGTAAGTATGTAAGTAAGTATGTAAGTAAGTATGTAAGTAAGTATGTAAGTAAGTATGTAAGTATGTAAGTAAGTAATTAAGTATGTATGTAATTAAGTATGTAAGTAATTAAGTATGTAAGTAAGTATGTATGTAAGTAAGTAAGTATGTAAGTATGTAAGTAGGTAATTAAGTATGTAAGTAAGTATGTATGTAAGTAAGTAAGTATGTAAGTATGTAAGTAAGTGTGTAAGTAGTAGGACGTATCTGGACGGGGTGATGGACAGGGCATTATCTATATATTATGGTAGGCTACTCTACATTATATTCTGTTTACCTTTCTCTCTCTCTCATACACACACACACACACACACACTCGCTCTCTCTCTCTCATACACACACTCTCTCCCTATCTCATACACACACACACACACACTCTCTCTCTCTCAAACCATCATTTATAATTTGGTTCCATCATTTCAAATCATGACTGCGTATGAGTATGTGTGTGTTAAAGCAATGAGCGCCTGCATAATACATGGAGAGAGAGAGAGAGAGAGAGAGGGAGAGAGAGAGAGAGAAGAAAGCGATAGACAGTGTGTGTGTGTGTATGGGAGAGAGAGAGAGAGAGATAGAGAGATTATTTGTTCGTATAGCATTATGAGCCAGATGAATATATGTACTCTGACACAAGATTAGACCTTTTTGCTAGGTGTATGAAGGAGACAAAAGTCAAACCTGCCTGTAACAAGTGTCCCCCCCCCCCAAAGTTAGAAGAGGAACAGTATTTTTTTGTTTTTATTTGAACGTGTAGTTGTTTGATGTAGCATAGTGAAATGGATAGGAGGAGGGGGTGTTTGTGAGAGCTAGCTGCATTACTCTCTGTGCAGGTGAAACACAAACAGAAACAGTGAGGGAAGCCAGGCAAATGAAACGGGAGTTCTAGTAACTCATTATGACATGCCTATGAGGCCTTCCCTGGGTATCTACAATCTCCCCAGCATCACATAACCTAATACCTATAATATATATATAAATAAAATTGTTTACTACTACTACTACTAGTACTACTACTACTACTACTACTACTACTACTACTATTACTACTACTACTACTACTACTACTACTACGAGAGAGAGAGAGAGAGAGAGAGAGAGATATATTTAGTTTCATTTTAAGGAACATCGATGTAATATGTTAATTGGTACAAAGAACCATTAATGATCTAATATCAAAAATATTGAAACAATGTAGGAGAGAGAGAGAGAGAGAGAGAGAGAGAGAGAGAGAGAGAGAGAGAGAGATACAGAGAGAGCGAGAGAATAATTAATAACCCGCCCATGATGCATAACAAAAAGTGTGATTGTATGGGGCTGCATATGGTCAATGGTGGGTGTAGAATTCATGGCATATACGATGAGTTTTATTTATTACCGATACACATGATTGCCGGGTTGTAGGTAGAGCAATCAGCTGTGTGTGTGTGTATGTGTGTGTGTGTGTGTGTGTGTGTGTGTATATTTACCTAATTGTAGTATACAGGAGTTGAGCTTTTTAGGCTCGTATTGTCCCGCTTCCTGAGTTACAATTATCTAACTTTGCCTTAAAAATATGTAGGTGTGTGTGTGTATTTGTGTGTACAGTAGGTGTGTGTGTGTGTGTGTCTGTGTGTACAGTAGGTGTGTTTGTGTGTGTAGAAGGGTTGATATTTGTTTGTGTTGTTATATGTGTAGACTGTAGATCTCTGTGTATAAGTAGATGGAACCGATAATTTAGGTGTACGCAAAATTTACATTAACAATATACAGTGTGTTTATTTGTTGCATTAGAAACTTGGATAGAGAGTAAATCTAACAAGAACATAATATTTTGGGTATGTAGAACAACAGTTGTATTTTGGGTATGTAGAACAACAGTTGTATTTTGGGTATGTAGAACAACAGTTGTATTTTGGGTATGTAGAACAACAGTTGATTTTGGGTATGTAGAACAACAGTTGTATTTTGGGTATGTAGAACAACAGTTGTATTTTGGGTATGTAGAACAACAGTTGTATTTTGGGTATGTAGAACAACAGTTGTATTTTGGGTATGTAGAACAACAGTTGTATTTTGGGTATGTAGAACAACAGTTGTATTTTGGGTATGTAGAACAACAGTTGTATTTTGGGTATGTAGAGCAACAGTTGTATTTTGGGTATGTAGAACAACAGTTGTATTTTGGGTATGTAGAACAACATTTGTATTTTGGGTATGTAGAACAACAGTTGTATTTTGGGTATGTAGAACAACAGTTGTATTTTGGGTATGTAGAACAACAGTTGTATTTTGGGTATGTAGAACAACAGTTGTATTTTGGGTATGTAGAACAACAGTTGTATTTTGGGTATGTAGAACAACAGTTGTATTTTGGGTATGTAGAACAACAGTTGTATTTTGGGTATGTAGAACAACAGTTGTATTTTGGGTATGTAGAACAACAGTTGTATTTTGGGTATGTAGAACAACAGTTGTATTTTGGGTATGTAGAACAACAGTTGTATTTTGGGTATGTAGAGCAACAGTTGTATTTTGGGTATGTAGAACAACAGTTGTATTTGATAGTATAATATATTAAGAGTTTCAGGCTACAAGGAAGTTGGAGCCGTAAACATCAATAATAAACCGAAATGCAATAATAATGTACGTGTCTGATGGATCAATAAGTATGTTGAATTGGGTTTTATGTATTTATAAATGTGCTACGACCGTATTTTAGCTGTACATTCTGTTAAATATCGTTGTCTACAGCTCCAACTTCCTTATAGCCTGAAACTCGCAAGTGGTCAATGGCTGGTGTTGGAGTAGAAGGGAATAGTGAGTCTAGGATGAACACACTGATGTACATAGATTGGTACAGAATTATTGATTGCTGGGGTGGGTGTTATAAGGGGTGATGGGTGGGCCGGTTTTCTGGACCACTTTCTCCCTCATGCTTAGCCCCATTAGTTTTCAGATGTTAAGATGTTTGCCCTATTTTAGTTAGTCGATTTTAAGACCTTTCGTCCAATTTCTTCGTCAATATTTAGACCTTTCCTGTTATTTAGGTGTTTATTTTTCCCTGGCGAACGATAGTGAGCCTGTAATGTTGGAAGTACCGGCCTTCGGTCGGGACATTTTCCTACCGAAAAATGTACAAATTAATTTAGAAGGGGGATCTAATGGATGTATTTTCAATTTGATGGAGGTCTAGGGAGGAAACTAGAAAAATAATGAATACATGCAAAAATTGCCAAAAAAGTGAACCATAGATAGTAGAATGAGTGGCTGGCGAGGGTTAGGGTGAATGGTTAATGGTAGTGGGTGGTGGTGGTGGTGAGAGTAGAATGAGTGGCTGGCGAGGGTTAGGGTGAATGGTTAATGGTAGTGGGTGGTGGTGGCGAGAGTAGAATGAGTGGCTGGTGAGGGTTAGGGTGAATGGTTAATGGTAGTGGGTGGTGGTGGTGGTGAGAGTAGAATGAGTGGCTGGTGAGGGTTAGGGTGAATGGTTATGGTAGTGCTGGTGGTGGTGAGAGTAGAATGAGTGGCTGGTGAGGGTTAGGGTGAATGGTTAATGGTAGTGGGTGGTGGTGGTGGCGAGAGTAGAATGAGTGGCTGGCGAGGGTTAGGGTGAATGGTTAATGGTAGTGGGTGGTGGTGGTGGTGAGAGTAGAATGAGTGGCTGGTGAGGGTTAGGGTGAATGGTTAATGGTAGTGGGTGGTGGTGGTGAGAGTAGAATGAGTGGCTGGCGAGGGTTAGGGTGAATGGTTAATGGTAGTGGGTGGTGGTGGCGAGAGTAGAATGAGTGGCTGGCGAGGGTTAGGGTGAATGGTTAATGGTAGTGGGTGGTGGTGGTGGCGAGAGTAGAATGAGTGGCTGGTTAATGGTAGTGGGTGGTGGTGGCGAGAGTAGAATGGCTGACTAAATATTTAGAACGATTATTTTGTTCCTGTAGCATAATTATAGTGGCTGTTATTTTGGTCCATTTCTTCATTTATTAATCATTTTTCTAGTTTCCTCCCTAGACCTCCACCAAATTAAAAAAAAAACATCCATTAGATCCCCCTTCTAGATTGATTTGTACATTTTTCGGTAGAAAAATTTCCCGGCCGAAGGCCGGTACTTCCAACATTACAGACTCACTAACATTCGCCAGGGAAAAAAAAATGACACCTAAATAGCACGAAAGGTCTAAATATTGACGAAGAAATGGGGCAAAAGGTCTTAAAATCGACTAACTAATGGGGCAAACATCTTAACATCTGAAAACTAATGGGGCTATACATGAGGGAGAAAGTGGTCCACAAAACTGGCCCATGTCCCCTTAAATAAATTGTTGATACATTTATATAGAGTAAGGGTTTGAGAATTTAATTAAAATGAATGAAAAGAGGGAATGAGTGTAGAATGAGTGTGTGTGTGTGTGTGTGTGTGTGTGTGTGTGTGTGTGTGTGTGTGTGTGTGTGTGTGTGTGTGTGTGTGTGTGTGTGTGTGTACAAAGGAGTACAAAGGAGTACAAAAGAAATCAAGCAACAACAGATCTAGTGACCCTTCTAGGCTGCTTGTCCTCCAAAACACTGAGGATCAAGTGTCCAAACAGTGGTTTAGAGTGGGTAAGGGAACATTGGAAAGGGAACTACTGCCCTGCCACTAACGTGGCAGGACTAGGAAGTTAGTAGGGGACATATGGGTTAGTAACTGAGGGGAGGATAAAATAAAGTTATTCATTTACAAACGCAGTTTGTGTGTGTGTGTGTGTGTGTGTGTGTGTGTGTGTGTGTGTGTGAATCAGTCATTATGAGTGGTTGATTAGCGATAGCAAAATGAATGGCTGGTGATTTTTTTGTCTTCTATGTGAGAGTATGTACAACCATGTCAATATTTCACTGATAGCCTTGGTGTTAAATATTATGGAGAATCCTAAGTCACCCCCAATTACATCTACCCTAACTATATGCCTGGAACCGAACCCCAGTCATTAGTATTAGAAGTCCAATGTTATGACTACTCTGCCACGCTCGAGTAGTTGGTAGAATGAAGGGGGGTAGGGGGGATTCTGAACCCCCTTCTCCCTCGTGTTTAGTTGTTGTTGTTGTTGTTGTTCCCCAAGCTGCCTGGCCGAACAGCCCCAAGGCCCCGAGCAAGGCCAAGGCCATAACCGAGTGCCCCCACAGAACCCTCCCAGCCGACCACAATAAAGGGGTGACCGAAGCCACTCCATGGCGGGGAGCTTGAGGAGGGTGCGGAAACGCCCGGGAAACCAAAGCCCCACCCAGGGCCCTGTGCCCTCAGCAATTATGAAGAGAAAGTTGAGGGGCAAGGGAAAAATGTGACGCTTTGGCTTCCAATCTTGGTAGATTGGGAGGTCAATCCACGTTAGAGACGCCGTCACTTGAGATCTAGAAAATATATAAGTAAAAGGAACAGTCAGAGTAAGCTATGGGTATGGCAGAGATTGCTCAGTTCTCACTCTGATAGACCAGCCCATCACCTCGTGTTTAGTTTTGAGATTTAATGACATTCGCCCCATTGATTTGGGGATTGTAAGACCGTTCGCCCCATTTCATCGTCAATTTTAAGATTTTTTGTGACATTTAAGTGTCGATTTTTTCCTTGCGAGCGCGACAGTGAGCCTTCAAATAAGGAAGAATCGGCCTTTGGACAAAACATTATTCTGCCGAAAAATTTACAAATTTATCTAGAAGTGGTGTTTGGAGATTTGTTTTGTTTTGTTTAAGCTTTGCTGGAGGTCTAGGGAGGAAACTAGAAAACATAATAAAAAGTAAATAAATAAAGACTAAAAAATAAACCTGACCCCCCTGAAGGAATGGTAGTGGGTTTTCGAGTAGTTGTGAGTATTGGTAGTGAGTTTATGAGTATTTGTGAGCCAGAGGTTAGCGGGAATGTATGATACTGGGTCAATATAGGATGATGTTGCTAGAGTGATAGTGCTATGAATAATTGGGTGTTTATTATAGGAGACAAAGAGCGATTATAGTAGCTGTAGGTATTTATATTATGTGAAGCAAGGATGGAAAAAAAAAAAAAAAAAAAAAGGATAAGTGGGGATTGGACCTGAGTATCTATAGATAGATAGATAGATAGATAGATAGATAGAAGGATAAATGTAGCATGAATCGTTGCACTGCCCCATAAAAAGTATATAATATCCCCGAAAATCTTTACTACTAACGCCATGAAGTATAAATCCTGAGGGCAAATGGACTTCACGATGAAATAAATGTTTGGGTGGCGTGGATAAAAATATAGCTTGGGCGGTCTGAAAGGAGAGAGGGATGTGTGAAGCCAGCGAGAAATAGCCGGAACGGGCGTGAAATAACGGGATTGGGCGGGAATAGGCGGGCGCGAGCGAAAATGGTAGGGGGTCTGGAAAACAAAGGGAAGCCCAGAATTCAATCACGGCTTTTGACAACTAACAAATGTATCGCCCGTGTGCGTGTGTGCGTGTGTGTGCGTGTGTAGGGGAGGTGGCGGAAGGGGCGGGTTGGGTGGGTTCGGACACTCCACCCACACGCCCACCTCCGTTTCCCACCAGTATGGCTTCTTTTTTCAGTTTCGTTCCCATTTAATTTCATCTTGACCCGCGGTGCTTGGGAATCGGGTGTCCACCGGAGCGGGTCTTGGCCAACAATCCTTCTCATCGCCGTCTTCGCCCGTTTGCGTAAAAGGAGCCCGACGCCGCGCCAATCTGTTCAATTGTATGGTTCCGCCGCGTATTATCTTCAATTTGGCGGTAGATTATTCTTCGTCTGTGCGGTGCGGGGCTCCCATTGGTCCGGTGGGCGGGGACGGGGCGGGCCAGGGGTTCCAAACCCGGCCCACTAAGGCCATCCCGGCACCGCTATTGGTCCGTGCGCCTTGCCCAACGCACCTATCCCTTAACAAGAGGAGATAGGTTTAACAAGCAAAGTTAGTATTGGGAAATCTCCATTTAGATCTTGTCTGGCGACCATATTACTTCATATGTACGTAATCAGAGGACCGAAGGCGCTTTTCATAATCAAAGGTTGAGAGAGTGTGTTGCGGCGATCTGAAACCTCTCGCTATGCTTACCGCACTAGCGCCGTCGAACATCGGTAAGTACCCAAGTCTAGTTTTGCAAATTTAACCTTAATTACCCGTGGCTCTCGGCTCATTAGCGGGTGCAAATGTGATAGGCAGACCCCAGATTTGATTTGTTGGCTTCCCCGAGATCCGCCGGTGCGCCTTAGGCCGGAGTCGGGGCTAATTTCTTCGGGGGGTCTCGCCTTCCCCTTTTTTTCCCATGTTGATATTGTTTTTACGGGTGTTAGTGGGCCACCCGCCGACCGCCTCCCCCGGTCATGTTAGTACTTCCGACAGGGCCGTGAGTACTCGAGCTTGTACACTCCAAGTCCTGGATAAATGTTAACCTTCGAACACCAAAAACGAACCTCCGGAAGGTAAATATCGTGTACAGAAATAATGAGAAGATTCGATTCAGTTCGGGATAGCTTCGAAAACTTAAAAGTGTATCGCTAATGTGTTCTGTGTGTGCAGTAATCTAGTGCGTTTCCTTCGTCGTCGCCTGCTTCAGTGATTGAGTGACATTGAGAACCTGCGCCGTGGGGTTTCAAAGTCTGGATTGGCGGGCATTGAGTTCGAAATCCCTTAGTGCCTGTTGTCTCCGCCCTTTGTGTATCCGGAGCGATAATGATCAAGTAATGAGTGTCCCTAAGCAAATTTGAAAGGGGTAGTGCTTGGTTTTTGGTCTCGATATTTATTCATTAATATTTGTTTTTAAGTTTCCTCGCTAGACCTCCATCAAGCTTAGAAAAAACACTCCCAAGATCCCCTTTCAAGATAAATTTGTAAATTTTTCGGTAGAAAAATTTCCCGGCCGAAGGCCGGTTCTTTCTAAAATTAGAGGCACGCTATCGCTCGCCAAGAACAAATCGACACTTAAAGGGCACGAAAGGTCTTAATATTGACCAAAAAAAAATGAGGCGAAAGGTCTCAAAATCGCCAAACTAATGGAACGAACGTCTTAAAACCTCAACACTAATAAGCTAAACATGAGGGAGAAGGGGGTCCAGAAAGAGCGAGTACTACCCCCTTAATAAGCATAAAAAGTGTCATAAAATTCCATTACCCTTTAGTATTTCCATGTGAATTTTGTTGGGTATTCACATCATCAAATGCCGGTGTCAAAAATTATACAAACAGTTACAAATATTACTACAGGAGTATATTATATATTAATTAATAACTTTTAACCCCTTCTATACCGATGCCGTTCGTTTAATTTTAGGCTGGTTAATATTATATGATTTTTTGACTCGGCTTAAAAAGGGCCTCCAGCAATTCACAGGCTTCGAACTACCTTCCATATGGCTTATTGCTATTTCAAGTCCTTCTAAAACGGCACCAAATCGTCTAAATATATAGGTAAAATAAAATCGTCTAAATACTGTATATAGCTAAAATAAAATCGTCTAAATATTGCTGAAATAAAATCGTCTAAATACTGTATATAGCTAAAATAAAATCGTCTAAATATATAGCTAAAATAAAATCGTCTAAATACTGTATATAGCTAAAATAAAATCGTCTAAATATATAGCTAAAATAAAATCGTCTAAATATATAGCTAAAATAAAATCGTCTAAATATATAGCTAAAATAAAACGAAAAAGACTAAAAGACACTAAAATTGTACCGATCACAAAGCTACAAAAAAGACAAAAATGTGCAGCCGTAATCTCTCATACCATCATCACAATGTCGATAATGGGGTAGTATTTCATCTGCGTCGCCGTCTCCTTCCGGCATCTAAGCGAAGATCAGTGGCAAAATCTACTTCGAGGCGTAAAATACACACTTAAGGGGAGGTTTTTAGTGCGTTTCCTAGACTTCCATCAAGCTTGAAATTACACCCCCTTTGATCCTCTTTCAAGATAAATGTGTACATTTTTCGGTAGAAAAATGTCCCGGCCAAAGGCCGGTTCCTCTTAAATTACAGGCTCGCTATCGCTCGCCAGGAAAAAATCGACACCTAAATGGCACGAAAGGTCTTAACAGTGACATAAATGGGGCGAAAGTTCTTAAAATCGTCAAACTAATGGGGTGAACATCTGAAAATCTCCGCTAAACATGAGGGAGAAGGAAGTTCGAAAAAAAATCCCTCAAGTGGAAACCTCCCCTTAAGAAATCTATCCATTGTGCGGTCTATAGTCCGTCCATTCTAGGTTGGGCCAGAAAATCGTAGCCTCTATAACCCCTGTAACTCAAAAAGGGCTAGAGCAAATGCGCGGTCAATTTCTACACACGTTCCCTAGCCAAGTCTTCCCATGTGGTAGAAATCTTAGCTCGATTACTATAGTCCTCTTTGAGTTATGAGAGGTTTTAAGGGGTTACTATAGATTTCTGGCCACCCTAGAGTGAACGGACTATATAATTTTGTGCATCAATTTAACCCATTCAGTACCGGCGACCTCCTTTTCTTTAGATTCGGGCAATTTATTAGACGATTGTATTCAGATTAGAAGGGACCTCCAGCAATTAACCTCAAAGACAACTGCAGAGGTTGAAGTAGACTAAACTAAAGGTTTCTAGTCGGAGAGGGTTAACAGGCTTCGAACTAAGGGGAGGTTTTTAGTTGATTCCCTAGACTTCCATCAAGCTTAAAATTACTCCCCCTTGACCACCTTTCAAGATAAATTTGTACATTTTTCGGTAGAAAAATGTCCCGGCTGAAAGCCGGTTCCTCTTATATTACAGGCTCGCTATCGCTCGCCAGGATAAAATCGACACCTACATGGCACGAAAGGTCTTAAAATTGACAGAAATGGGTCGAAAGTTCTTAAAATCGTCAAAATAATGGGGCGAACGTCTTAAAATTAAAAAAGCAATGGGGATAAACATGAGGGAGAAAGGAGTCCAGAAAAAAAAAACTCCAGTGGATATCTCCCCTTAACAGTTTTTTACTACCACAGATCCTTCCTAAACTGCCACAAAATCGACAAAAATATAGCTAAATTCCAACTATGAATACGTCGTCGGTACAGAAGGGGTTAATGGTGTTATTCTGACAGGATAGGACATAAATATAGGCATGGCCAACATTATAATTGGAGCCATTCAGCCTTTTAATTTTACGAGTTGTGGATTGTTGCGTAAATATAGGCATGGCCAGCATTATAATTGGAGCCATTCAGCCTTTTTAATTTTACGAGGTAGTGGATTGTTGCATAAATATAGGCATGGCCAACATTATAATTGGAGCCATTCAGCCTTTTAATTTTACGAGGTAGTGGATTGTTGCGTAAATATAGGCATGGCCAACATTATAATTGGATCCATTCAGCCTTTTAATTTTACGAGTTGTGGATTGTTGCATAAATATAGGCATGGCCAGCATTATAATTGGAGCCATTCAGCCTTTTTAATTTTACGAGTTGTGGATTGTTGCATAAATATAGGCATGGCCAGCATTATAATTGGAGCCATTCAGCCTTTTTAATTTTACGAGTTGTGGATTGTTGCATAAATATAGGCATGGCCAGCATTATAATTGGAGCCATTCAGCCTTTTTAATTTTACGAGGTAGTGGATTGTTGCATAATTATATTCTATTTGTGTTAATTTCACTCCAACACCAAACACCTCCCAAAGAAATTTATGAAGGCAAGCATGTGCATCCACCGGGATTCGAACCTGGGTTACCACATACAGATGTTAAACACGAACCATTACACCATCAAGGCAGTCAAAGAAAAGAAAAATACAATAAATAGCCACGGGTCTACAGAGGACATTTAATGGCCTTTAAGGGGAGGTTTCTAGTTTGTTTCCTACTCTTCCAGCAATCTTAAAATGTCACCCCCTTGACCCCCTTTCAAGATAAATTTGTACATTTTTCGGTAGAAAAAGTTCCCGGCCAAAGGCCGGTTACTCTTAAATTACAGGATCGCTATCGCTCGCCAGGATAAAATCGACACCTAAATTGCACGAAAGGTCTTAAAATTGACAGAATGGGGCGGAAATTCTTAAAATCACCAAACTAATGGGGCAAACGTCTTAAAAACTAAAAAAACAATGGGGCTAACCATGAGGGAGAAAGGGGTCAAGAAAAAATCCCTCAAGTGGAGATTTCCCCTTAACCCGTCTGGTACCGGTGACCTTTTGACAACCATTTGACGATTTAATTCAGGGTAGGAAGGACGTCTACCTATGAAAATGCTACGGACTATCTCCATTAATCCTTCTAGCTACCATACATACTTCCTAAGCTTTATAAAATCTCATACTATCTCCATTAATCCTTCTAGCTACCATACATACTTCCTAAGCTTCATAAAATCCCATACTATCTCCATTAATCCTTCTAGCTACCATACATCCTTCCTAAGCTTCATAAAATCCCATACTATCTCCATTAATCCTTCTACCTACCATACATCCATCCCTAAGCTTCATAAAATCCCATACTATCTCCATTAATCCTTCTAGCTACCATACATCCTTCCTAAGCTTCATAAAGTCTCATACTATCTCCATTAATCCTTCTAGCTACCATACATCCTCCCTAAGCTTCATAAAATTCCATACTATCTCCATTAATCCTTCTAGCTACCATACATCCTTCCTAAGCTTCATAAAATCTCATACTATCTCCATTAATCCTTCTAGCTACCATACATCCTTCCTAAGCTTCATAAAATCCCATACTATCTCCATTAATCCTTCTAGCTACCATACATCCTTCCTAAGCTTCATATTAAGCCTTCTAGCTACCATACATCCTTCCTAAGCTTCATATTAAGCCTTCTAGCTACCATACATCCTTCCTAAGCTTCATAAAATCCCATACTATCTCCATTAATCCTTCTAGCTACCATACATCCTTCCTAAGCTTCATAAAATCCCATACTATCTCCATTAATCCTTCTAGCTACCATACATCCTTCCTAAGCTTCATAAAATCTCATACTATCTCCATTAATCCTTCTAGCTACCATACATACTTCCTAAGCTTTATAAAATCTCATACTATCTCCATTAATCCTTCTAGCTACCATACATACTTCCTAAGCTTCATAAAGTCTCATACTATCTCCATTAATCCTTCTAGCTACCATACATCCATCCTAAGCTTCATAAAGTCTCATACTATCTCCATTAATCCTTCTAGCTACCATACATACTTCCTAAGCTTCATAAAATCCCATACTATCTCCATTAATCCTTCTAGCTACCATACATCCTTCCTAAGCTTCATAAATCCTCATACTATCTCCATTAATTCTTCTAGCTACCATACATCCTCCCTAAGCTTCATAAAATCCCATACTATCTCCATTAATCCTTCTAGCTACCATACATACTTCCTAAGCTATCTCATACTATCTCCATTAATCCTTCTACCTACCATACATCCATCCCTAAGCTTCATAAAATCCCATACTATCTCCATTAATCCTTCTAGCTACCATACATACTTCCTAAGCTTCATAAAATCTCATACTATCTCCATTAATTCTTCTAGCTACCATACATCCTCCCTAAGCTTCATAAAATCCCATACTATCTCCATTAATCCTTCTAGCTACCATACATCCTTCCTAAGCTTCATAAAATCCCATACTATCTCCATTAATCCTTCTAGCTACCATATATCCTTCCTAAGCTTCATAAAATCCTCTAAATGTAGGTGAAATCCCATAAACAAAAACGTCACCCGTCCAGAAAGGGTTAATAATCGTTCTCTTCTTAATCCGCACCGTTATAACTGTTAATAAGGGGAGATATCCACTGGAGGGATTATTTTCTTGGCCCCTTCCTCCCTCATGTTTAGCCCCATTGCTTTTGAGATTTTAAGACGTTTGCCCCAATATTTTGGCGATTTTAAGAACTTTCGCCCCATTTCTGTCAATTTTAAGACCATTTGTGCCATTTAGGTGTCGATTTTATCCTGGCGAGCGATAGCGAGCCTGTAATTTAAGAGGAACCGGCCTTCGGCCGGGAAATTTTTCTACCGAAAAATGTACAAATTTTCCTTGAAGGGGACTCAAGGGGGTGTAATTTTAAGCTTGATGGAGGTCTAGGGAACAAACTAAATACCTCCCCTTAATCCCGTCGCTTTATGGAGTCAAATGAGCACAAAATAATATACGGCCATCGTAATACATGGGCGGATGTTAATATATTGTTTTTCTGGGTCCCCTTCTCCCTCATGTTTATCCCTATGCGTTTAGATATTTTAAGACGTTTTGCCCCATTATTTTGGTGATTATAAGATCTTTCGCCCCATTTCTTTGTCAATATTACGACTTTTCGTGCCATTTAGCTATCGACTTTCTTCTGAGCGAGCGATAGCGAGCCTGTATTTTTGGAGGAATCAACCTTCGGCCAGGACATATTTCTACCGAAGAGTGTACACATTTATCTAGAAGATCCCCCCCGGGGGGGTCTTGGTCTTGGAGATTCTTTATGTAAGCTTGACGGAGGTCTAGGGAGGAAGCTATATATATAATACATATTATATCGACCAATAAATGAACCCTTTCCCCTTTAGGGGAGGTTTTTAGTTGATTCCCTAGACTTCCATCAAGCTTAAAATTACTCGCCCTAGACCCCCTTTCAAGATAAATTTGTAAATTTGTCTACCTTAAATTACATTTCTGCCTTAAATTACAGGCTCGCTATCGCTCGCCAGGAAAACATCGACACCTAAATGGCACTAATGGTCTTAAAATTGACAGAAATGGGGCGAGGGTTATTAAAATCGCCAAACTAATGGGGCAAGCGTCTTTAAATCTCTCAAGCAGTGGGGCTAAACATGAGGGAGAAAGAGGTTCAGAAAAAAATCCTCCAGGTGGAAATCTCCCCTTAAAGCAATCTATATGACTCGTCTTACATTCCCTATAATCATGTCACGTAATGTCATAAACTGGGGGACATCATGGTCTCTTTTTTTTAAGGGGAGGTTTTTAGTTTGTTTCCTACTCCTCCAGCAATCTTAAAATTTCACCCCCTTGACCCCCTTTCAAGATAAATTTGTACATTTTTCGGTAGAAAAATTTCCCGGCCGAAGGCCGATTACTCTTAAATTACAAGCTCGCTATCGCTCGCCAGGATAAAATCGACACCTAAATGGCACGAAAGGTCTTAAAATTGACAGAATGGGGCGGAAATTCTTAAAAATCACCAAACTAATGGGGCAAACGTCTTAAAATCTCAAAAGCAATGGGGCTAGACATGAGAGAGAAAGGGGTCAGGAAAAAAGTCCCTCAAGTGGAAATCTCCCCTTAACTCAACGCACAGTTACTTTCGGCCACATATTTAAATCAACGCACAGTTACTTTCGGCCATATATTTAAATCAACGCACAGTTACTTTCGGCCATATATTTAAATCAACGCACAGTTACTTTCGGCCATATATTTAAATCAACGCACAGTTACTTTCGGCCATATATTTAAATCAACGCACAGTTACTTTCGGATATATATTTAAATCAACGCACAGTTACTTTCGGACATATATTTAAATCAACGCACAGTTACTTTCGGAAAATATATTTAAACCAACGCACAGTTACTTTCGGCCACATATTTAAATCAACGCACAGTTACTTTCGGCCACATATTTAAATCAACGCACAGTTACTTTCGGCCATATATTTAAACTTACCAGGGAAGTTTACGAAATAGGAATGGTATTCCGCGTACGGTGGCGCTAATAAGTCATGTCTCAGCTGTCCTTACATTTGGCTCGCTCTGTGCTGTCATAATGTCTTCTAGATGTGGAATAGGGTGGGTAAGTGCAGAAATAGGTTTGTATATCCCCTTCGAAATGGATATTTTCAAGTTTAGATATTGTTGTTGATACCAATTATTGATCAAAACGTAATAATTGGTGCCCAGACATCACTTATTAGCGCGACTGTACTCTCTGTCAACACCACACGGTCTTAGTTCGGCATCAGGCGCTCAGGAGGAGAGGAAGATTATTGTCGTACCGATCAGTACCCGTTCCGGACTTTTTTTTTTTTTATGTTGGCTAGACGATATTATTAGGTTTTTATCCAGCAATTATAACGGGCTTCTTCGAACTATCTTAAGGGGAGATTTCCACTTGAGGGATTTTTTTCTTTACCCCTTTCTCCCTCATGTTTAGCCCCATTGCTTTTGAGATTTTTAGACGTTCGCCCCATTAGTTTGGCGATTTTAAGAACGTTCACCCCATTTATGTCGCTTTTAAGACCTTTCGTGCCATTTAGGTGTCGATTTTTTCCTGGCGAGCGATAGCGAGCCTGTAATTTAAGAGGAACCGGCCTTCGGCCGGGAAATTTTTCTACCGAAAAATGCACAAATTTATCTTGAAAGTGGGTCAAGGGGGTGTAATTTCAAGCTTGATGGAAGTCTAGGAAACACACTAAAAACCTCCCCTTAATCAACCCATGTTACTTTCACAGATCCTTCTTGAGCTGCCCAATATCGTCTTAAATAGAGCCAGGAGAAAATTAAAAAAACAAAAGACCGTCCCCGGTACAGAAAGGGGTTAAAATAGCGAAGCGTGGGGTGTCATTATAACGCGCCCACGGAAAACAACAACGACGACCCGCGCCGGCGCCGCCTTCTTCCCGTATAGTTATTTAATATTATTATTATCACCCTTGTAGAATATTAACTATTAGCCCCCCCGTCCCCGTAACCGGGTGCCGTCCTTTGAAGGGGAGATTGCCACTCGAGGGTTTTTTTTTTTCTTTTTTCTGGACTCCCTTTCTCCCTCATGTTTAAGCCTCATTGGGGTTTTTTTCTAATTTTAAGACGTTTGCCCCATTAGTTTGACGATGTTAAGAACTTTCAACCCATTTCTGTCAATTTTAAGACCTTTCGTACCATTTAGGTGTCGATATTATCCTGGCGAGCGATAGCGAGCCTGTAATTTAAGAGGAACCGGCTTTCAGCCGGGAAATTTTTCTACCGAAAAATGTACAAATTTATCTTGAAAGGGGCTCAAGGGGGTGTAATCTTAAGCTTGATGGATATCTAGGGACCAAACTAAAAACCTGCCCATAACTTCATTCTGGCCTGTAGCAATTAACAGGCTTCGAATGATCGCCCTTAAGGGGAGATCTCCACTTGAGGGATTTTTTTCTTGACCCCTTTCTCCCTCATGTTTAGCCCCATGGCTTTTGCTATTATAACACGTTCGCCCCATTAGTTTAGCGATTTTAAGAACTTTCACCCCATATTAAGACCTTTCGTGCAATTCAGGTGTCAATTTTATCCTGGCGAGCGATAGCGAGCCTGTAATTTAAGAGGAACCGGCCTTCGGCCGGGACATTTTTCTATCGAAAAATGTACAAATTTATCTTGAAAGGGACTCAAGGGGCTGTAATTTTAAACTTGATGGAGGTCTATGGAACAAACTAAATACCTCCCCTTAACCCTTTGACTACCACAGATCCTTCTTTAACTGCACAATATCGTCTAAATAATAGCTGGCATATAATTTTCAAAGACGTCGCCGGGACAGAAGGGGTTTTAAGAAGAAGAAGTGGGTCGTTATATCGGCCATGGAAAACGCGCCTAACCCGTGTAATTATTATTCCCGTATTATAGCCAATTGCGAATATTAACCCTCTGTAGATTATGACGCAGTTGTGACCGTTTATTCTGGCTCTCATGGGACCATTTCAGACAGTTAAGGGAGGAAGGATCATCTGTTGGGAATTATATAAGGGTCAAGACGATCTCCTCACTTACGGGGAGAATTTTCCACTTGAGGGATTTTTTTCTGGACCCCTTTCTCCCTCATGTTTAGCCCCATTGCTTTTGAGATTTTAAGACGTTCGCCCCATTAGTTTGGACATTTTACGACATTTTGCCCCATTTCTGTCAATTTTAAGACCTTTCGTGCCTTTAAGGTGTCGATTTTTTCCTGGCGAGCGATAGCGAGCCTGTAATTTAAGAGCAACCGGCCTCCGGCCGGGAAATTTTTCTACCGAAAAATGTACAAATTTATCTTGAAAGGGGGTCTAGGGGGTGTAATTTTAAGCTTGATGAAAACGTAGGGAACAAACTAAATACCTCCCCTTAACCCTGACTTCCATACACCTTTCCTAATCTGCATAAAATCGTCTAATAATAGCCAGAAAGCAAATTGCGTATCGGATCTTGAAAGGGTTAATCGCCACGACTTCCGTACCCAATCTTAACCCTCTGAGGATTGATGACCTGCACTTCTGTTCCGTTTTCCGGCTATTGCTAGACGATTTTATGCAGATTAGGAAGCGTGTGAGGCAGTCCGAGGGTTGGTGGCGATCGTCTTGACCCTATAAATTCCCACAACGCCTTCTTATATAAGCTGTAGAAAGTCCTATCCTCAAGGCGGTTTCACATGGTTCACATTTTTGGTAGATTTCTTCGTTTATTATTTGTTTCCAGTTTCCTCCCTAGACCTCCATCAAACTTTGAAAAAACAAAAACATTCATTAGATCCCTCTTCTAGATTAATTTGTACATTTTTCGGGGGGAAATATTTCTCGACCGAAGGCCAGTTCTTCCAAAATAATAGGCTCACTATCGTTCGCCAGGAAAAAAATCGACACCTCAATACCACGAAAGGTCTTGATATTGACAAATAAAACGGGGCGAAAAATCTTAAAATCGACAAACTAACGAGCCGAACGTCTTTTAATCTCAAAATAAATAAATGGGGCTTAACATGAGGGAGAAGGGATATCCCCGGTTTGCTCCATTACTTTGAAGCTTTCCAGACTTTTCACTCCATTAATTTGGCGATAATGCGCAACGCTTCAGCTCATTCAGGTGCCTTACGTTTTCTGGCCGAGCGCGGTCGAGGCTGTTATAATGATAAAATGTAAAAATGTAGCTTAAGGGGAGATTTCCACTTGAGGGATTTTTTTCCTTGACTCCTTTCTCCCTCATGTTTAGCCCCATTGCTTTTCTAATTTTAAGACGTTCGCCCCATTATTTTGACGATTTTAAAAACTTTCGACCCATTTCTATCAATTTTAAGACCTTTCGTGCCATTTAAGTGTCGATTTTTTCCTGGCGAGCGATAGCGAGCCTGTAATTTAAGGAGAACCGGCCTTAGGCCGAAACATTTTTCTACCGAAAAATGTACAAATTTGTCTTGAAAGGGGGTCAAGGGGGAGTAATTTTAAGCTTGATGGAAGTCTAGGGAATCAACTAAAAACCTCTCCTTATTTTAGTTTGAAGTAAGTCTGGAAGGGCGTTTTTTGTTAGCCTAGGGTGGGGGGGGGGGAGGGGGGGGACGAACTAAAATACACCATGGCTCGAGAGAATGGCAGCATGAAGCCAACAAAATTATCCATAAGAATATTAACCCCTTTTCAGTACCAGCGACGTGTCTCTTGTGTCAAGTTTATGCTGAGACCATATATTTTAGGGTGGTTTGGTGTATTTTGGAGAAGGATCTGTGGTAGTCTAAAAAAAAAGAAAAGGGTTAAGTATAAGATCATTCGTAGCCTGTTTGTTATTTGCGGGAGGCCCCTTTCTTGAAACTGAATACAATCGTCTAATTGTAGCCAGCATAAAGGTAATAGGACGGCCCCGGTACAGAAGGGGTTAAGGGGAGGTTTTTAGTTTGTTTCCTACTCCTCCAGCAATCTAAAAATGTCACCCCCTTGACCCCCTTTCAAGATAAATTTGTACATTTTTCGGTAGAAAAATGTCCCGGCCAAAGGCCGGTTCCTCTTAAATTACAGGCTCGCTATCGCTCGCCAGGATAAAATCGACACCTGAATGGCACGAAAGGTCTTAATATGGGGTGAAAGTTCTTAAAATCGCTAAACTAAGGGGACGAACGTTTTATAATATCAAAAGCAATGGGGCGCTCTAAACATGAGGGAGAAAGGGATCCAGAAAAAAAATCCCTCAAGTGGAGATCTCCCCTTATTAAAGAAGACGTCGGACCAGAGAGCGTTGTAATTAAACCAAACAAAACCGGGCTAAAATAAAAGTCGAAAAATGTATTATTATTATTATTATTTGATGGTATTATACGCTTAGGAAATTGGAATCGCCGTGAAGTATCCATATTAATTGCAGGCTCGCTATCGCTCGCCAGGACAATATCGACACCTAAATGACCAAGACAGGCCTTAAAATTGACAAAGAAATATGGCATAAGTTTTTTTTAAATCGCCAAACTAATGGGGTGAACGTCTTAAAATCGCTAAATTAACGGGGCGAACGTCTTTAAATCGCTAAACTAACGGGGCCAACGTCTTAAAATCGCTAAACGAATGGGGGCGAACGTCTTAAAATCGCTAAACGAATGGGGGCGAACGTTAAAAAATCGCTAAATGAATGGGGACGAACGTCTTAACACCCCCAACCTCTAAAATAGTTCAGGCAAACAAACCATCGCCCCATAATACATCGTCCCACCCCGCCTCTACACATTCATTATTCATCATTCTCCATCAATAATTCTAGGCAACCCGCGCAAAAGGAGCACATACTGCCCCCCCCCCCCACCCCCCCCCCCCCCCACCCACCCCTTCTCCCTCATGTTGTAGCCCCATTAGTTTTTAGATTCTAAGACGTTCGATCGGCCGATTACTTAGGCGATGACCTTTCGCCCCATTTCTGTCAATTTTAAGAACTTTCGTGCCATTTAGGTGTCGATTTTTTCCTAGCGAGCGATAGCGAGCCTGTAATTTGAGAGGAGTCGGCCTTCGGCCGGGACATTTTTCTACCGAAAAATGTACAAATTTATCTTGAAAGGGGGTCTAGGGGGTGTAATTTTAAGCTTGATGGAGTTCTAGGGAAGAAACTAAATACCTCCCCTTAAGTGAAGCCATTGCCACCCCACTATACCTTCATTATTCATCTCCATTACTATATTGAATCCCCTAGCAACTAAATTTCTCGATAACTAACTGGGAAATATGAAACTACCATGTCTCTGCTTCATATGAAACTACCATGTCTCTGCTTCATATGAAACTACCATGTCTCTGCTTCATATGAAACTACCATGTCTCTGCTTCATATGAAACTACCATGTCTCTGCTTCATATGAAACTACCATGTCTCTGCTTCATATGAAACTACCATGTCTCTGCTTCATATGAAACTACCATGTCTCTGCTTCATATGAAACTACCATGTCTCTGCTTCATATGAAACTACCATGTCTCTGCTTCATATGAAACTACCATGTCTCTGCTTCATATGAAACTACCATGTCTCTGCTTCATATGAAACTACCATGTCTCTGCTTCATATGAAACTACCATGTCTCTGCTTCATATGAAACTACCATGTCTCTGCTTCATATGAAACTACCATGTCTCTGCTTCATATGAAACTACCATGTCTCTGCTTCATATGGAACTACCATGTCTCTGCTTCATATGAAACTACCATGTCTCTGCTTCATATGAAACTACCATGTCTCTGCTTCATATGAAACTACCATGTCTCTGCTTCATATGAAACTACCATGTCTCTGCTTCATATGAAACTACCATGTCTCTGCTTCATATGAAACTACCATGTCTCTGCTTCATATGAAACTACCATGTCTCTGCTTCATATGAAACTACCATGTCTCTGCTTCATATGAAACTACCATGTCTCTGCTTCATATGAAACTACCATGTCTCTGCTTCATATGAAACTACCATGTCTCTGCTTCATATGAAACTACCATGTCTCTGCTTCATATGAAACTACCATGTCTCTGCTTCATATGAAACTACCATGTCTCTGCTTCATATGAAACTACCATGTCTCTGCTTCATATGGAACTACCATGTCTCTGCTTCATATGTAACTACCATGTCTCTGCTTCATATGAAACTACCATGTCTCTGCTTCATATGAAACTACCATGTCTCTGCTTCATATGGAACTACCATGTCTCTGCTTCATATGAAACTACCATGTCTCTGCTTCATATGAAACTACCATGTCTCTGCTTCATATGAAACTACCATGTCTCTGCTTCATATGAAACTACCATGTCTCTGCTTCATATGAAACTACCATGTCTCTGCTTCATATGAAACTACCATGTCTCTGCTTCATATGAAACTACCATGTCTCTGCTTCATATGAAACTACCATGTCTCTGCTTCATATGAAACTACCATGTCTCTGCTTCATATGAAACTACCATGTCTCTGCTTCATATGAAACTACCATGTCTCTGCTTCATATTAGTGCCAAGTTGTAATTTTAGGAGGATTTTTTCTCATTTACAGGCTCCCTATCGCTCGCTAGGTAAACATCGACACCTAGAAGGCACGAAAGGTCTTAATATTGTCAAAGAAAAGGGGTGAAGGGTCTTAAAATCGTCTAAGTAACGGGCCGAACATCTTAACATCTGAAAACTAATGGGGCTAAACATGAGGGAGGCCAGGATATTAATTTTGTCTATAACGAAAAATGTAACTTTTATCTCGAAGGGGGATTTTTTTTTATAGAGGTCTAAGGAGCAAACTGAGATAAATATATATATATATATATATATATATATATACCGGTAATAATATACAATAACGTCCCCTTAAGTTGTATGGGAGATTGGGGATGTTCCAGCAATTTTATGATAGGATGAGGAGAGAGAGAGAGACACAAGCCATAACATTGTCCCCAGATGGGACTTCACAACAGTCCGCTCACACCAACAGGTCCCTATTTATCTCATGGGGTGAACAGAGGCTGGCAGTGTAAGGAGGAGACTGTCTAACTGTCTCGTTCTGCCGGGAAATCGAACCCGGATCATTCGTTTGTGAATTGACTGAGCTATCCAATGCGCCACGAGGCACCCCTTTGACGTTGACGTTCGGAAAAATAAATGCTAATTGTAATAATATTTTGCACTACCTGGCACTACGTTTTCGTAAATAGCAACATATTTCGCTACACCATGTTCGCAATATTGTGTGAATTTGTGTTTTGTTTTCGTGTGTTCATTGTTTTGTGTTGTGTTGTGTTGTCCCTATTCGGGCTCTGTCTCGAGTCGGCCACCCAGAGAAGAAGAACAAACAATAGGACAAATGGGGAATGTGCCCGAGTACATACATACACACATACATACAATGTTCAGAAGTTGTTAAGAAGGAAAACAAAATAATTGGCTTTATAGGCAGGTCATTTGAGCATAAATCCAAAGACGTTATCCTAACTCTTTACAATTCCTTAGTCCGCCCTCTTCTGGAATACTGCGTTCAATCCTGGTGCCCTTATTACCAAAAAGATATAGACAAGCTAGAAAGAGTTCAACGTAAAGATACCAAAATGATACCTAACCTAAAGAACAAACCATACGAGGAGCGTCTTAGAGAATTAAATCTATTTCCTTTAACCCAGCGCAGATTAAGAGGCGACTTAATTCAAGTGTTCAAAATCATCAAAGGCATCGACAATATGAACTGTAGTAAGTACTTCACTATCGACCAATCTAATTACACGCGGGGAAACGGGTGCAAAATTATTGGTAAATCTTTTAACTCACACGAAGCTAAACATTTCTTCTTTAATCGAGTTGTCAACTTATGGAATGGGCTTCCCCGAGATGTTATAGACTGCAGCACCGTTGATTCATTTAAATTTCGCCTAGACAAATATCTCTCATCAAACCCGCGACTGACTGCGTTTGTAAATGAATAACTTCATTTTATCCTCCCCTCAGTTACTAACCCATCTGTCCCCTACTAACTTCCCAATCCTGCCACGGACATTAGTCTAATGTTCCCTTACCCACTCTAAACCACTGTTTGGACACTTGATCCTCAGTGTTTTGGAGGACAAGCAGCCTAGAAGGGTCACTAGACCTGTTGTTGCTTGATTTCCTTTGTACTCCTTATACATACATACATACATACATACATACATACATTAAATGGGAGGTGTGGTGGAGTGGTCTTGCCACTGGCCTGGTAATCCATAGGTCCCGGGTTCAAATCCCGATGTATCAATGGGAAGATATTATTGGGATGGAATTTGTGCTGTACCTAGTATCAGTGCATTACCACAAGCCCACCGAAACGTCAATAAAATACCCTCATTGTTCCCTGATTAAATAGCACTGTATGAATATTCCCATATTCAAAATATGCTATAGGGGTGAAATGCCTGGCGAGTTATCTGCTCAACAGGTGGCGTTGTGTGTGTGTAAGTGTGAGAGTCCGAGTGTAGGGGTTGAGACAGTGAAGCACGGGAACGAGGTGGCTTCAGAGATGGGGTCGTTTCGGGCCATGAGTGAGCACCGTGCCTCATGTGAAGGCAAAATGGCAGGTGCTCGTTGTACAGTACTCTACGTGCTTCATATGTCTCACTCCCTAGACTGGAACAAGACCTCACGGGCTTCACTGTTCATTGTAAAGCGGTGAATGTTAAGGCTCTCAGCCTATGCCCGAGAGGAAGTAAGTTGGAATATAGAAAAAAAAAAAAAAAAAAAAAAAAAAAAACATATTCTCTTAATAACTGAGAATTCATGATGGGGATATAGCAATTATATCAATTTACGATAGACTAAATTAAAAATAAGTGTTTGCCATTATTGTTTATGTTTTTAGTAATGCTATGGCTTTAAGGGGAGATTTTTAGTTTGGTCTCTGGATATCCTTCAAGCTTAAGATTACACCCCCTTGAGCCCCTTTCAAGATAAATTTGTACATTTACTCAGGAATACTCTAGAAGTTTATTGGACTTATGTAAATTGACTGCTAGGGCTCTTGTGTGAGAGAGAGAGAGAGAGAGAGAGAGAGAGAGAGATTGGATTGAAAAAAAGGCCAATATAAAGACTGACTACCCCTGGCGTTAATTTGGATGGACAAGCAACACGGGGACGGGAAGGAGACAGACACAGGAAATGTTGTCGGTACGCGAGATGAAAAAAAAAAAAATATATATATATAAAGGAGAGAGAGTGAGAGGTAGAGGTAGATAGGTATATGGAAGAGAGAGAAAACGCAAACTTATTCTTATTATTATTTGTATTATTATTATTGTTTCTTATTATTATTATGATGTAAGCTACCGAAGCCTCCGAACAGGGTGCCGAAACAACAACAGTAAAGATTGAATCCACACAAAATACCCGAAGGCACTGAAGAAAATAGGTAGAAAGAAATAGAAGACACGGAAGAGAGAGAATAAGAATGAAAACCTGCAGATAACAAATGGGAGAAATGGAGAGAGGAGAGAGAGAGAGGAATGGTAAACACGGAAGAGAGCGAAAAAGAACGAGGAGAAATCGAGAGAGGAATGGTAAACACGGAAGAGAGCGAAAAAGAACGAGGAGAAAGCGAGAGAGAGAGAGAGGAATGGTAAACACGGAAGAGAGCGGAAAAGAACGAAAACCTGCCGAAAAGAAGAGGAGAAATCGAAAAAGAGTGAAATAGGGGAGAGAGAGAGGGGTACAGTACAGAGGTAGAAAACGATGGTCGTCCTATTTTATTGATAACTCCTGACATGTTGAACTTTTTTTGTGGGTAGGGAATCTGTCTGTCTGTCTGTCTGTCACTCGTTCTCTTTCTCTCTCTCTCTCACTCTTTCTCTCTTTCATTCTGTCCCCCCCCCCCCCATCACTCCCCCTTTTTTTTCTTTTTTCCGTCTTTTATTGTTGCCTGCCCCTCTCTCTCTCTCTATCTCTCTCTTTCTCGCTCTCGCTCTCTCTCTCTCTCTCTCTCTCTCTCTCTCTCTCTCTCTCTCTCTCTCATTTATAAGTCTACTTCGAGTTGAATTAGTTTTGATTTCTTTGTTTTCCAAGTTAGAAGATAGAAAGCTCTGAACGATTCATTGGTCAGAGAAGTGAAAAACCATATCATTAACCCCTTCTGTACCGGCGAAGTTTGTAAAGTTTTATTATAGCTCTATTTAGACGATTGTGTACAGTCTTTCCCTCTTCCTATGACTTAAATTGCTTCAAACTCCGTGTGTCCAGGCATTTTAGCTCGAACGTCCCTTGATTTCGGCCCTGTCACTCTTTGAAATCTGGGGGAGGCACTCGCTGCAGGCAGTTATGCCCTTTGTCTCACTCATTCACATAGATTTTTTTTTTAACCCCTTCTGTACCCGCACGTCTGTCTCACTACGATTTTATTCAGCTTGAAAAGGGCCTCCAGCAATTAACAAGGGGCAGGAAAAATGTGCCGAAACATTGTCTGTGTGTGTCTTGTTTGTCCTGGCTATCCTTAAGGGGAGGTATTTAGTTTGTTCCCTAGACCTCCATCAAGCTAAAAATTACACCCCCTTGAGTCCCTTTTCAAGATATATTTGTACATTTTTCGGTAGAAAAATGTCCCGGCCAAAGGCCGGTTCCTCTTAAATTACAGGCTCGCTATCGCTCGCCAGGATAAAATTGACACCTGAATGGCACGAAAGGTCTTAATATGAGGTGAAAGTTCTTAAAATCGCTAAACTAATGGGGCAAACGTTTTATAATATCAAAAGCAATGGGGCTAAACATGAGGAAGAAAGGGGTCAAGAAAAAAATATCTTAAGTGGAGATCTCCCCTTAAGCCGGTATCACACGAGCGCTTTTTCACTCAACATTTATCCTCATCACTGGTCTGGCAGCTTCGGAGGTCAACATTTTATATATTTCAGTCACCTAAATTCATCTATCATCAGTCTAGTTTCCGATATCAGTGTCAAAATATTCCAGAAATGTTGCCAGACAAATTTTGATCGTCGAATGTTGACTATAAAAGCTCTCGTGTGATACCGGCTTTACGGAGGTTCCACGTTGTAAGCCCTTCAGCACCGGGACACCGTTTTGGCTAAGATTAGATTATGTTATGCAGTTTACGAAGGACCTGTGTTACTAAGGTGGTGTATTGACATCGTGTTCGAGTCGGATAGGTAGATTACAAACGGAAGAAAATCGGCTAATGGTAACCAGCATAAGATGAAAGTTTCGTAATGGCGGTGAAGGGGTTAATCTCATCTCTTTTCATTTTTTTCGATTTATTTTTTTATTTTTTTTATATTTTTATTTTTTTGGTCGATTTTCTTCTAGTTTCCTCCCTCCTTAATTACAGGCTCACTAATGCGACGGCAGTCTTAAAATCTGAAAACTAATGGGGCTAAACATGAGAGAGCAGAGGAGTTAAGTTAGGCCTTTAAGCAGGCACTGGCTTAAATGGCCCTGGTTGATATAGCACTGATTAAGGGGCTAGTGGTTAATATAGCACTGATTAAGGGGCTAGTGGTTGATATAGCACTGATTAAGGGGCTAGTGGTTGATATAGCACTGATTAAGGGGCTAGTGGTTGATATAGCACTGATTAAGGGGCTAGTGGTTGATATAGCACTGATTAAGGGGCTAGTGGTTGATATAGCACTGATTAAGGGGCTAGTGGTTGATATAGCACTGATTAAGGGGCTAGTGGTTGATATAGCACTGATTAAGGGGCTAGTGGTTGATATAGCACTGATTAAGGGGCTAGTGGTTGATATAGCATAGTGGTTGATATAGCACTGATTAAGGGGCTAGTGGTTGATATAGCACTGATTAAGGGGCTAGTGGTTGATATAGCACTGATTAAGGGGCTAGTGGTTGATATAGCACTGATTAAGGGGCTAGTGGTTGATATAGCACTGATTAAGGGGCTAGTGGTTGATATAGCACTGATTAAGGGGACGTTTTTAGTTTGGTCCCTAGATATCCTTCAAGCTTAAGATTACACCCCCTTGAGCCTCTTTCAAGATAAATGTTTACATTTTTCGGTAGAAAAATGTTCCGGCTGAAAGCCGGTTCCTCTTAAATTACGGGCTCGCTATCGCTCGCCAGGATAAAATCGACACCTAAATGACACGAAAGGTCTTAAAATTGACAGAAATGGGTTGAGTCCTTAAAACCGTCAAAATAATGGGGCAAACGTCTTAAAATTAGAAAAACAATGGGGCTAAACATGAGGGAGAAAGGAGTCCAGAAAAATATCCCTCAAGTGGACATCTCCCCTTAAGGGGCTAGTGCTTGTTTTTTGGTATATATATTGATTTATTAATTGGTTTTACTTTCCTCGCTAGACCTCCATCAAACATGACAAATACACCACCTAGACCCCCTTTCAATACAAATTTATACATTTTTCGGTAGACAAATGTTCCGGCCGAAGGCCGGTTCCTTCTAAAGTTACAGGCTCGCTATCGCTCGCCAGGAAAAAATCGACACCTAAATGGCACGAAAGGTCATAAGATTGAAACAAAAATGGGGCGCAAGGTCTCACAATCGTCAAACTAACGGAACTAACGTCTTAAAATCTCAAAAGTAATAATTATGCTAAACATGAGGGAGAAGGAATTCTAGAAAAAGCGAGTAGTTCCCCCTTAAGTTAAGATCTACCGCTTGACCGAGGTTTAGTGTCGTTTATGTAAGGAGCAATGCAAGAACATTGCAAGGGGGGTCACCGGCTTTTTTTCCTCTCCTCTTCTCTCTTGCTCTGGCTGGTATCCATTTGGCCCCATTCAGCCTACTGTTTTAAGACTTTTACCCCCTTCCAGGTATCAATATTT
Organism: Paralithodes platypus; assembly: GCA_032716605.1. Lineage (NCBI taxonomy): Eukaryota > Metazoa > Arthropoda > Malacostraca > Decapoda > Lithodidae > Paralithodes > Paralithodes platypus. The sequence continues at coordinate 13,703,811 of CM064530.1, forward strand.
TCTTGGCGAGCCAGCATATAATATTTTTGTTTTGACAGCAAGGTAAATTTGTACATTTTTCGATAGAAAAATTTCTCCGGCGAAGCCGGATTTCTCCATACAATGCTGGCTCGCTATCACTCGCCAGGAAGAAATCGACACCTGGATGGGGATAAACGTCTTAAAACAGTAGGCTGAATGGGGCCGAATGGATACAACCCAGAGAAAGAGAGAAAAGGAGAATAAAAAGCAGGTGACCCCCCTTAAGCTACTCAGAATTACAATGAAAAGCTAAATAACTAAAGTAAATAAATAATTACACTTGAACGCACACTCGGTTTCCTGTAATTCAGCATTATATGAAGTAAATAAATCAATACACTTGAACGCACACTCGGTTTCCTGTAATTCAGCATTATATGAAGTAAATAAATCAATACACTTGAACGCACACTCGGTTTCCTGTAATTCAGCGTTATATGAAGTAAATAAATCAATACACTTGAACGCACACTTGGTTTCCTGTAATTCAGCATTATATGAAGTAAATAAATAATTACACTTGAACGCACACTTGGTTTCCTGTAATTCAGCATTATATGAAGTAAATAAATCAATACACTTGAACGCACACTCGGTTTCCTGTAATTCAGCGTTATATGAAGTAAATAAATCAATACACTTGAACGCACACTCGGTTTCCTGTAATTCAGCGTTATATGAAGTAAATAAATCAATACACTTGAACGCACACTCGGTTTCCTGTAATTCAGCATTATATGAAAAATAGAAGCAAAATTTTATACAAATGGCTAAAAAGATAAAATAACAGAAATCTTTAATTATATATACTAAATTACTGATACTAAAGAAGTACTTCTAATTAGGCTTGCCAACAAAGAGACGGTTCAATATCATAGTGTTGGGTCGACTCGCTCTCTCTCTCGCTCGTCTTCGTTTCTATCCTTTCCTTCAACTTTCCTTTTCTATCGGATATGCCATCTCTACTATAGAATTAAGTCCTGACCACCTCGTTTGGATCGTAAGGTCTGTGTGGCCGGTGTGTATCTATGTAAATCTCTCTCTCTCTCTCATTTATAATTTGGTTCCAGCATTTCAAATCATGACTGTGTATGAGTGTGTGTGTTAAAGTTATGGATTTAAAAGAATATATTTAAACCGTAAAAGGCAAGGTGTTTATGTAGCTTCTCTCACTCTCTCACTCACTCTCTCTCTATTTCTATCTCTATCTGTCTCTCTCACTCTCTCCACCACCTTTTTATTGTATTCCTCCCCTTCTCTCTCTCTCTCTCTCTCTCTCTCTCTCTCTCTCTCTCACACTCTCACTCTCTCACTCACACTCTCACTCTCTCTCTCTCTCTCTCTCTCTCTCTCTCTCTCTCTCTCTCTCTCTCTCTCTCTCTCTCTCTCTCTCACCTTTCTATTTTATTCCTCCCCCTTCTCCCACCACCACCTCCCGTTTTTCCGTTTCCCCCGTTTTTTACATGTGTGCTTGTTGTGTGACCATGTCCGTCTCTTTGGCTGTTGGGTATGTTTCCATTTTTTTTTTTTTTTTTTTTTTTTTTTTTTTTTTTTTAAAGTCTCCCTACATTGTCCCCCTCACCCGTTTTCTGTTGTTTTTGTGTAGCCTATACTGTATATATATTTTTTTTTTCTGTTTTTTTTTCGATAACCTTTTTCATCCATTGGCACTGTTTAAAGTTTGTTACATTTTTTTTATTTTTTTATTATTAGTAGCAGTATTTGTATTGAATTGTCTCGTCTATTCCCATATATACCGATAGATATATAGGTAGACAGACAGACTGACTGATAGATAGATATACTGTATAGACATGTCAGACAAACAGGCAGGCAGACAGACAGACACATACAGACAGATAAACAGATAGATAGATTATTATTATTATTATTATTATTATTATTATTATTATTTGTAGTGGTATCATTAGTCATATTATTAACCAATTTGTTTTGCATACGATGACGCATTATTTTCTGGGGTATTATCAGACGATTTAATTAAAATTTGAAGGGATCTGCGAGAGTCAAAGAGTTAATTAAGATTATTTTACCTGTGTGATTAAGTAACACCTCGTTCTTAACATTAATCGTCAATTACAAACCCCAATGCACTTGAATAAACTAAAGGAAGCATATGGTCCTCCCGGGATTCGAACTCGGGACACCATACTCAGAACATAAGCATCTAAACCATTACACCACCAACAAAATACACTTAAGACTCGATCACCTACTGTTGTACCCTGCTCTCCGTCAGACCAATCCTAAGGGCGAGCTCCTCCCTCATGAAGATCCCAGAGGTCCTTCTAAAGGGGAGGTATTTAGTTTGTTCCCTAGACCTCCATCAAGCTTAAAATTACACCCCCTTGAGTCCCTTTCAAGATAAATTTGTACATTTTTCGGTAGAAAAATGTCCCGGCCGAAGGCCGGTTCCTCTTAAATTACAGGCTCGCTATCGCTCGCCAGGATAAAATCGACTCCTGAATGGCACGAAAGGTCTTATAATATGGGGTGAAAGTTCTTAAAATCGCTAAACTAATGGGGCAAAATTTTTATAATATCAAAAGCAATGGGGCAAAACATGAGGGAGAAAGGGGTCAAGAAAAAAATCCCTCAAGTGAAAATCTCCCCTTAAGAGGGGAAGGTACGCTTAAATGGACCCCCTTCTCTCCTTCATGTTTAGTCCCATTAGTTATCAGATTTAAAGATGTTCGCCCCCATTAGCTAAACGATTCCTAAGACCTTTCGCCCTATTTTGTTTGTCAATTCTAAGACTTTTAGTGCCATTTACGTGTTGGATTTTTCCTGGCGAGCGATAGCGATAGGCTTTACCCGTATAATGCTCACAGATCCTTCCTAACGTGTATACAATCGGCTAATGATAGCCAGCATAGACGGCCAAAATGCGGCATTATCTTGTAGGTGATAACAGTGAGAGTCTACCATCTTGTTTGGCCTGGGAGTGAACAGTCTCTCATTTGACAGCCCAAGATTGTGTTTGGATCCTGGTAGACATTGAAAGTGAAAGTGAAACGTTATATTTAGCCCAAAAAAAATATATATATATATATATATTATACCGGGTATATATATATATAGTATATATAATAATACATTGGCTCATCCTTTTGAGAGAAAATTTCCCTTAAAGGCACCTTAGTTATCTTCCAAAAGTATTCCTCGTGTGATATTTTGACTAAATAAATTATATAGATTTAAATGCATTTCTTACATTCCCCGTCCCCCACGTACAGCAGCCTCCAGATAAACTAGTGTCCCTTCCAAACGGTCATGAAATGGTAGAATATGTGAACAATTAGCCTATTTATGGAGATTAGGAAGGATCTCTAGGAATCAAATGGGTAAACATGAGCCTGGTTAACCCTATTTGGACCGAGGGGGGTATTTTTTTGGCGATAAGAGGAAGCTTCACCTCATTCAGGTGTCGATTTTTTTCTGGGAGGGCGATAGCGAGCCTGTAATTTAAACGAAATCGGTTTTCGGTTTAGACATTTTTCTTTTGACAAATTTACATATTTGGCTTGAAGGGGGTCTGGGGTGGGCATTTTATAGTCTGAACTAAGTCAGGAAAGGCGTTTTTGCTAGCCTAGGTGACAAACTAAAATACATCGCTCGAAATGACAAAAGCAAGCAAAATCCTCAACAAATAATTAACCAAAATATCATAATTGCCCACAGAACGTCGGATCAGATAGTGTTAAATTAACCACACCGTATACAAAAGGGGTTAAAAAGAAAAAAAAAAAAAAAAAACACACCTGCCACGTGTTCCACCATACCTTGTCCCCTCATTAGGAGTTCTCTCTGAACTAAGGTCACCTGGCTGTAAGAAGGTCAGAGGTCAGCGGTGCGGCCCATAGATACCAGGGTTAGAAAAGGTCACATTATGTAGGCTAGCGTTAGGTGGATAGAGGTAGGGGGCCTGGTGGGATGGTTGGAAGGTTAGAGGTTAGATAGGCTACTCTCTCTCATTCTCTGTCTCTCGTTCTGTCTCTCTCTCTCTCTCTCTCTCTCTAATCGAGTTAATATTATTTCTTCCAATTAAGGAGAAGGTAGTTGTTTTCTGGACCCCCTCATGTTTAGCCCCATTATTATTATTATTATTATTATCATTATTATTATTATTATTATTATTATCATCATTATTATTATTATTATTATTATTATTATTATTATTATTATTATTATTATTCTCGGTTCCAGGTGTGAGCAAAGAGCTGGTGGAGGACCTGAAAAATGTCAAACCCCCGATCATCCCCTGCAGCAGTTCGGGGGACGGTGGCCCCCCTTCCCTGACCCAGCTGGAATCGCCCCCTCCGCCCCCCACCTCCCAACACCAGGTCCACCCTCACCCTCTCTCCCACCACCACCATCATCACCACCATCACGTCCAAAACAACCCGCCCAGTCTGGCAATTTTGGATGCTCAGTCTTCGGGAAACCACCCACACAGACAAGAGGTAAGAGACTAATAGATAGATAGAAATATAGATGAATAGATAGATAAATAGTTAGCTAGTTTGTTAGTTAGTTAGATAAAGAGGTATAGCACCCCATACCCATTTTTCTACCATCACGCCTAGAACCCACCCACTTGTCAGGAAACCACCCACATTTGGTATTTCACTCTCAGAACTAGACATTTTAGCAGCCCGTAACATTGTATTAGGTTCCGTATCATGTCAACATCTTAAGGTGTTCCTTTTCACACTTTTCAGCACATCCACACCACACCTCTCTCTTATTTCCTCATTCGTCTGTCTATCCCTCCATGTAGCTCCCCATGGACTTCTCAAGTAACTAATTTCCACGGTTCCATGTCATCTCAACCAGTAGACCATTTCAACCAGTGCCAAATTAACCCAGACCAACCAAACCAGTGACAAAATATAGTACTAACCTAACCTAACCGTATTGGTTGATGAGCTACTGGTTGAAATGGTCTACTGGTTGAGTTGACCGGTCACCAATTTCCACCCCTCTCACTCTAGATGTGTGCCTCTCCAACAACGTCCATGCTTCACTCCCGTACGTCAATGTCGGGATTATAACCACACTATCATGCACTGGCTTTTCTTATTTCCTTGTTGAAACTAACAAGTGATGCTGCGTCCCCTGTGCTCCGAGGCATTTTGATATGAGTCACCCCAATTTTAGCAATTAAGGGGAGGTTTCTAGTTTGTTTCCTACTCCTCCAGCAATCTTAATATTTCACCCCTTGACCCCCTTTCAAGATAAATTTGTACATTTTTCGGTAGAAATATGTCCCGGCCGAAGGCCGATTACTTTTAAATTACAGGCTCGCTATCGCTCGCCAGGATAAAATCGACACCTAAATGGCACGAAAGGTCTTAAAATTGACAGAATGGGGCGGAAATTCTTAAAAATCACCAAACTAATGGGGCAAACCTCTTAAAATCTCAAAAGCAATGAGGCTAGACATGAGGGAAAAAGGGGTCAAGAAAAAAGGTCCCTCAAGTGGAAACCTCCAATATCCCACCAAAAAACTGGACGATATCAAAATAGTCCGCAGTTAATAGAATTTTAACAACGTCCAGAATCTCCGTAATAGCGAGAGCATGTCCAGGGAGCGTCCTGAAGTGACCAAACCAAACTCAAACTGCTTGCCTCGTACAACCCACCCGGGATTCGAACCCTGGACCATGTGATCAACAGGAACAAACTGCTTGGCTAACCTGCGCTGTCCTGAGTCTTGAGGTGTATTTTTTCATAGACCCACCTTCTTCCTCATGTTTAACCCCATTAGTTTTGAGATTTCAAGACATTTTCTCCATTAGTTTGGTGATTTTAAGACCATTCGCGCCATTTATTTGGCAATTTTCAGACCTTTCGAACCATTTAGGTGTCGATTTTTTCCTGGCTAGCGATAGCACGCCTGTAAGGTAAGAGAAACCGCCCTTTGGCCGGGACATTCTTCTACCGAAAAATGTACAATTTAATCTCGAAGAGGAATATTTGGGGTGTGGTTTCAACCTTGATGGAAGTCTGGGGAGAAAAAACAAATATGTAAACATTAAGGGAAGATTTCCACTTGAGGGATTTTTAAGGGGAGATTTCCACTTGAGAGATTTTTTTCTTGACTCCTTTCTCCCTCATGTTTAGCCCCATTGCTTTTCTAATTTTAAGACGTTCGCCCCATTATTTTGACGATTTTAAGAACTTTCGACTCATTTCTGTCAATTTTAAGACCTTTCGTGCCATGTAGGTGTCGATTTTATCCTGGCGAGCGATAGCGAGCCTGTAATATAAGAGGAACCGGCTTTCAGCCGGGACATTTTTCTACCGAAAAATGTACAAATTTACCTTGAAAGGGGGTCAAGGGGGAGTAATTTTAAGCTTGATGGAGGTCTAGGGAATCGACTAAAAACCTCCCCTTAAGTAACCTTCATGTATTTGTTGATTTATTTGTTATGTTTTCTCTTGTTTATGTTAATATATGTGTATCTTTTGCTCCCCACACTTCCATTAAGCTTTAATATATAAATACAATATCATTATATATAAATAAATGTAGAATAGCCTTCTTCCATTAAGGGGAGGTTTTTAGTTCGTTCCCTAGACTTCCATCAAGCTGAAAATTACTCCCCCTAGACCCCCTTTCAAGATAAATTTGTACATTTTTCGGTAGAAAAATTTCCCGGCCGAAGGCCGGTTCCCCTTAAATTACAGGCTCGCTATCGCTCGCCAGGAGCAAATCGACACCTAAATGGCACGAATGGTCTTAAAATTGACAGAAATGGGGCGAGGGTTCTTAAAATCGCCAAACTAATGGGGCGAACGTCTTAAAATCCTAATATAGCAATGGGGCTAAACATGAGGGAGAAAGGGGTCCAGAAAAAAAAATCCTCCCGGTGGAAATCTCCCCTTAAGAGAAGCTGACCTCCATCCCAAATTAAAACCAACACCTCACCCAATTGAACCCTGCAAGTGTTGGGTGGGTTCGTGATCTGGACCTGCGGCGTCAGTAGGGAGCCTCCGGACAACTGTAATCTGTGAAAGGCGCCATATTGCACGCTAAATTATGGAGGCACTCGCTGGTATTTGGGCCATAGTTAATGGGTTTGTAATTATCAGGATTAACCCCTTCTGTACCGGTGACGTCGTTTTAATTGTATGCTAGCTACTATTAGACGATTTTATTCAGGTTAAGGGGAGGTATTTAGTTTGTTCCCTAGACCTCCATCAACCTTAAAATTACACCCCCTCGAGTCCCTTTCAAGATAAATTTGTACATTTTTCGGTAGAAAAATGTCCCGGCCGAAGGCCGGTTCCTCTTAGATTACAGGCTCGCTATCGCTCGCCAGGATAAAATAGACACCTGAATTGCACGAAAGTTCTTAATATGGGGTGAAAGTTCTTATAATCGCTAAACTAATGGGGCAAACGTTTTATATTATCAAAAGCAATGGGGCTAAACATGAGGGAGAAAGGGGTCAAGAAAACAATCCCTCAAGTGGAGACCTCCCCTTAAGAAGGACGTCTGGCACTTGAGAGGCTATCTCAATGACTCCTTTTAGCTTCCATATATCCTTCCTAAGTTGAATAAAATCGTCTAAATGGAGCTGAAAGCAAGTTAATAAGAAGTCTCCGGTAGCACAGAAGTAGTTAACTATATTAGGCCAATCTATCATCATTGGAAGGGTTGCGTGTACAGTCGCGCTAATAAGTGATGTCTCGGCACCAAGGATGTTGTGATCAATAATTGGTATCAGCAATATCTAAGCTTCATTTCTTCATATCGAGTGAAAATATACAACAACCATGTTCCTACACTTACCCACCCTATTCAACATCTGACAGACATTAATACAGCACAGAGGAAGCCAAACGTAATGGCAGTTGGGACATGACTTATTAGCGCCACCGTACCAACAACCATAAAAAAAAGTGGAGCAGAAGGAGGCTTAGGAAGGATCTTTGGGAATCACAAGGGTGACTAAAGACTATCTCAATCCAACCCTCCGATGACTTCCATATACTCTTTCTAATCTGACTTCCATATACCCTTTCTAATCTGACTTCCATATATACCCTTTCTAATCTGACTTCCATATACACCCTTTCTAATCTGACTTCCATATACCCTTTCTAATCTGACTTCCATATACCCTTTCTAACCTGACTTCCATATACCCTTTCTAACCTGACTTCCATATACACCCTTTATAATCTGAATATAATCGTCTAATAATAATAATAACCGGAAAACATAAAGAAGTGAGTCATCGATCCTCAGAGGGTTAAGGGGGGTGACTTGCTTTTTGTTATTTCTCTCCTTTTCTCTCTTTCTCTGGCTTGTATCCATTCGGCCCCATTCAGCCAACTATTTTAAGACTTTTATCCCCATCTAGGTATCGATTTGTTCCTGGCGAGCGATAGCGAGCCAGCATTATATGAAGAAATCCGGCTTCGCCGGAGAAATTTTTCTATCCAAAAATGTACAAATTTAGCCTGCTGTAAAACAAAAAATAAAAAATATGCTGGCTCGCTACCGCTCACCAGTAAACAATTGACACCTCGATGGGGATAAAAGTCTTAAAACAGTAGGCTGAATGAGGCCAAATGGATATAAGGCAGAGAAAGATAGAAAAGACAGAACAAAAACAGGTCACCTCCCTTAAGTAAGTCGAACTTGTTGACGTCCCATCTAGGCTGGGTGATCCACCATTACAGGATTCAAAGGGTTAAATCCACGGACACGAACGATGCGGTGACACAAAAGTGCCTCGCGTAACCTTAAGGGGAAGATTTTGTTTTCTGTTTTGTTTTCTGGACCACCTTCTCCTTCACTTATAGCCCCATCCACTTTGGCATGACATTATAACGAGAATTGCTTACATAATTTCAACCCCTACAGTATATGACTATTGGCACATTAAAATTCAAAATACATAAATGTGTTGGTAGAGATTGTAAGAAAAGAGCCACTAATTTATTATGAGCGACTGCAACAAACGTGGTATCGACCAGGGTGTTCAATTGACCACTTGCGAGTTTCAGGCTATAAGGAAGTTGGAGCCGTAAACATCGCTATAAAACCGAAATGCAATAATAATGTAGGTTTCTGATGGATATAAAGTATGTTAATTTGGTAATAACTATTATGTATTTATAAATCTACTACGATCATATTTTAGCTGGTTATTCTGCTAAATATCAATGTAAACAACTCCAAATTCCTTATAGCCTAAAACTCGCTAGTGGTCAATTGGGGCCTTGATTCGGGCACTAATTGTCGCCTCTGATCTTGACTAATCTTGGGGATGTCGTGGAGTGTTCTTGCCGGGGCTTGTGGGGTAGTAATCTTGTTAATCACAAGTTGGCTGTTCCCTCGTTTAGCCAATATCAACGCGTCCTCTCCTCTGTGTGTGTGTGTGACCCCACTCTTCCCACTCTCTCTCTCTCTCTCTCTCTCTCTCTCTCTCTCTCTCTCTCTCTCTCTCTCTCTCTCTCTCCTTGTGACCCTGGGTGGGGTCGTTTCAGTTGACGGACAGGGGCAATAGACAGAAGATAAAAACAAAAGATAGTGGTTGTGGAAAATTAGGAGGAATCGTATCAGAAATTGGACAGGATCGTGATATAAGAGATAAAGAAGAAGAGTTTGGCAGTGGACGGTGGTTTGGTTGATGAAGGTTAAGGGGAGGTATTTAGTTTGTTCCCTACGTTTTCATCAAGCTTAAAATTACACCCCGTAGACCCCCTTTCAAGATAAATTTGTACATTTTTCGGTAGAAAAATGTCCCGGCCAGAGGCCGGCTGCTCTTAAATTACAGGCTCGCTATCGCTCGCCAGGAAAAAAATTGACACCTTAATTGCACGAAAGGTCTTATAATTGGCAGAAATGGGGCAAAATGTCTTAAAATGTCCAAACTAATAGGGCGAACGTCTTAAAATCTCAAAAGCAATGGGGCTAAACATGAGGGAGAAAGGGGTCCAGAAAAAAAAATCCCTCCAGTGGAAATCTCCCCTTATTAACCAGGACCGTCCGTTAGTTAACCCGAACTGCAGTGACGTCTCCTATAATAATTGACTTCAGCTACATTCAGACGGTTTATAAAAAGCTTAAAGGGGGAGATCTCCACTTGAGGATTTTTTTTCTTGACCCCTTTCTCCCTCATGTTTAGCCCCATTGCTTTTGATATTATAAAAAGTTTGCCCCATTAGTTTAGCGATTTTAAGAACTTTCACCCCATATTAAGACCTTTCGTGGAATTCAGGTGTCGATTTTATCCTGGCGAGCGATAGCGAGCCTGTAATTTAAGAGGAACCGGCCTTCGGCCGAGACATTTTTCTACCGAAAAATGTACAAATTTATCTTGAAAGAGACTGAAGGGGGTGTAATTTTAAGCTTGATGGAGGTCTAGGGAACAAACTAAATACCTCCCCTTAAAGGGAAGGATAATATGATAGCTGAAACAACGAGGCATGGAGATAGTCTGTCTGTAGCCTTTTTAATGGGTAGACGTCCTTCCTAAGCTGAATAAAATCCTCTAGTAGATGCCAGAATATAAGGAAAGGGACGTCACTGGTAATTGTATGGGTTAAGAGTATCCGTTTCCGAGATTAAGGGGAGGTTTTTAGTTTGTTCCCTAGTCTTCCATCAAGCTTAGAAGTACACCCCTTACACCCCCTTTCAAGATAAATTTGTACATTTTTCGGTAGAAAAATTTTCCGGCCAAAGGCCGGTTCCCCTTATAATACAGGCTCGCTGTCGCTCGCCAGGAATATATTGACACCTAAATGGCACGGAAGGTCTTAAAATTGACAGAAATTGGGCGAAACTTCTTTAAATCGCCAAACAAATGGGGCGAGCGTATAAAAATCTCAAAAGCAATGGGGCTAAACATGCGGGAGAGAGGGGTCCAGAAAAAATCACTCGAGTGGATATCTCCCCTTAAACAGAAACATGATAGAAACATTTCAGAAGATAGTGGTAGTGGGCAGTGGTATAGTTTGCTTAGGACTATAAGTTGGCATTGGTGGAAATGATCTAATGGGTGAGTTGATATCTCTCTCTCCCTCTCTCCCTCTCTCTCCTTCCAGCTCTCTCCCTCTCTCTCTCTCCCACCATTCACCTTTCTCATCAACACCACTCAACTGCCCCCACTCCCTTACAACACCACTTCTGACCTTCTCTCTCTCTCTCTCTCTCTCTCTCTCTCTCTTAGTTGGCTAACTGGTAGAGAGCAACGAGTGGTAATCAATGTTTTGTTTTTTGTTTTCTAAGTGGACTCCTGTCACTTCTGGAGTTCCACATAGATCTGTCCTTGGCCCACTTCTGTTTATTATATACAGTATGTCAATATCATCAATATTGGTCTGTTGAAGTGTGATCTCTAAATTGACATATGACATAAAGCTTGGAGTGAATGTGAAGGACAGCTCAGGGTGGCTCTTAAGGGGAGGTTTTTAGTTTGATCCCCTAGACTTCCATCAATCTTAAAATAACATCCCTAGACCCCCTCTCAAGATATATTTGTAAATTTTTCGGTAGAAAAATGTCCCGGCCAAAGGCCGATTGCTTTTAAATTACAGGCTCGCTATCGCTCGCCAGGAAAACATCGACACCTAAATGGCACGAAAAGTCTTAACATTGACAGAAATAGGGCGAAAGTTCTTAAAATCGCCAAACTAAAGGGGCGAACGTCTTAAAATCTCAAAGGCAATGGGACTAAACATGAGGGAAAAGGGGTCCAGAAAATGTATCCCTCAAGTGGAAACCTCCCCTTAACCGACTGGGTGTATGGTCTGAGACATGGCAGATGTCACAAAACTTGGAAAAGTGCAAGGTGATGCATATCGGCCAAGCAAACCCCCAAGTCAGATGATTTGCTATTGGAAATGCCGCTGGAAGTGGCTGACATGGACAAGGCTAAGTAAGGGTGTTCTGATTAGCAGTGACCTAAAGTTGTCCAAGCAGTGACCTAAAGTTGTCCAAGCAGTGACCTAAAGTTGTCCAAGCAGTGACCTAAAGTTGTCCAAGCAGTGACCTAAAGTTGTCCAAGCAGTGACCTAAAGTTGTCCAAGCAGTGACCTAAAGTTGTCCAAGCAGTGACCTAAAGTTGTCCAAGCAGTGCATATAGAAATAGAGACAAATAAACTCATAAATGATTGGGCTACACTGTATTAAGAGGCAATTTAAGGGAGGTGACCTGTTTTTGTTCTGTCCTTTTCTCTCTTTCTGTGGCTTGTAACCATTTGGCCCCATTCAGCCTACTGTTTTAAGACGTTTATCCCCATCCAGGTGTCAATTTTTTACTGGTGAGCGGTAGCGAGCCAGCATATTTTTTATTTGTGTTTGACAGCAGGCTAAATTTGTACATTTTTCGATAGAAAAATTTCTCCGGCGAAGCCGGATTTCTTCATATAATGCTGGCTCGCTATCGCTCGCCAGGAAGAAATCGACACCTAGATGGGGATAAACGTCTTAAAATAGTTGGCTGAATGGGGCCGAATGGACACAAGCCAGAGAAAGAGAGAAAAGGACAGAAATAACAAAAAGAAGGTCACCCCCCTTAAGCATAGCAATACTATAACTGTTACTGTCCTCACACTTTACTACGCTCTGATACGGCCTCTGCTGTTCAATTCTGGTCTCCAGGAAAGATATAGAGCGACTGGAAAAAGTACAAGCTAGGGCTGTAAAGCGAATAGAAGACTGGGCTATGAGGACCGGTTGAGCGCTCTTGATCGCCTTCCGTTGGTTTGACAAAGTGGATTATAGCAAAATGTTTAGCCTCAATATGAATACAACACGTAACCATTGCTGGAAGTTAGAATTGAAAAAGTTCAGCATTAGTGTTTTCGGAAATTGTTGCATATACTGTATTTAAGATCTGTTCTACCTTAAACAAACGTCCCTCAGAAATTGCAAACAGTAATTCAGTAGAGCAGTTCAAGAAGAAAGTAGACAGTATCAGTGCACTAAACGGTCTCCTCCTTCCACTTCGAGTATCTCCCCAGAGTGAACCGCAAGGTCTAATTTGAGATACTAACTATGCCATGTAACTCCTTGTAACTCACTCTCACTCTCTCTCTCCACCACTACCTTCCCGTATGTTTCCTCCTCCATCATTCTCCATCACTCCACTTCTATCCCAACCACTGTATCTCCTCCATCACTATCTTCCCTTATAATTCCTTCTTCAGCATTCTCTCTCTCCATCACTACTTCTCCACCATTATCTCTCTCCATCACTCTACTTCCTTCTCCACCATTATATCTCTCCATCACTACTTCCTTCTCCACCATTATCTCTCCATCATTCCCTTCCCTTCACCAATTTGTTCCACCTTTATGCTCCATTCTCCACCATTCCTCCTCCTCTACCTCATTTCCTCTTCCACCACCACCACCACCATTTTGTTCCACCTTTATACTCTCTTCTACACCATTCCCTCCTCCTCCACCTCACTTCCTCCAACACCACCCCATTTTGTTTCACTGTTATACCCTCTTCTCCACCATTTCATCTCCACCACCCCCATATTGTTCCACCATTATCCTCTGTTCTCCAACATTCCTCCTCCTCTACCTCACTTCCTTCACCCCCCCCCCATTTTGTTCCACCATTATCCTCAATTCTCCACCATTCCTTCTCCACCACTTCCTCCACCACCACCACCACTCTTCCGATCCAAGCCCACCAGCCAGCACTGCCAAGTTCTAAATTTAAACTCAAACAAATTAGAATTGATGGAGCCGCTTCCTTTCCACTCCCCGACCGCTCTCTCTCTCTCTCTCTCTCTGTTGGGTGTGAGAGTGAGAGAGAGTAAGTGTTTGTGCTTTTTGTGTGCGTCAATTAATTAAGGAATCCATTTGCTTTCTAAAGGTGTTAAAATCACTTTATAATTATCACATGGGTTGCTTGGCTTGTTTAGATCTCTCGCTCTCTCTCTCTCTCTCTCTCTCTCTCTCTCTCTCTCTCTCTCTCTGTCCTTCGCCAAGTGTAATATTCGTGGAACACTTCAAACCTATACCTCACACGTAAACAAAACCTGGCCAGCGTTTGATCCCTCAATAACAGTAACGTTCGCCCCATTATTTTGACGATTTTAAGAACTTTCGACCCATTTCTGTAAATTTTAAGACCTTTCGTGCCATTTAAGTGTCGATTTTATCCTGGCGAGCGATAGCGAGCCTGTAATATAAGAGGAACCGGTTACAAATTTATCTTGAAAGAGGGTCAAGGGGGTGAAATTTTAAGATTGCTGGAAGAGTAGAAAACAAATTAAAAACCTCCCCTTAAGCGGAGGCCGTCGGGTAAACTTCCCATGCGACATGATTTAGGGACCAAGGAACTCGGTGTTCGGCTATCCATTTCCCCTCTTATATAAACATGATTTCGTTCCTTCCACAGACGCCAAACTCCCTCCTGCAGGTGAGCGGAGGCCTGGGTGGCATGGGCGTGGTGGGCGGAGGTTTAAGCGGAGGCGGAGGCCTAGGGGTCGAAACAGACAAGAGTGTGAAGCCGAAGCGCCACCGAACCCGCTTCACCCCGGCCCAGCTGAGTGAACTAGAACGCTCCTTCACCAAGACCCACTACCCAGATATCTTCATGAGGGAGGAGCTCGCCCTTAGAATTGGTCTGACGGAGAGCAGGGTACAGGTAGGTGATCGGGTCTTAGGTTTATTGTTATTTAAGGGGAGATCTCCACTTGAGGGATTTTTTTTCTTGACCCCTTTCTCCCTCATGGTTAGCCCCATTGTTTTTGAGATTTTAAGACATTTGCCCCATTAGTTTGGTGATTTTAAGAATTTCCGCCCCAATCTGTCAATTTTAAGACCTTTCGTGCAATTTAGGTGTCGATTTTATCCTGGCGAGCGATAGCGAGCCTGTAATTTAAGAGTAATCGGCCTTCGGCCGGGACATTTTTCTACCGAAAAATGTACAAATTTATCTTGAAAGGGGGTCAAGGGGTGACATTTTAAGATTGCTGGAGGAGTAGGAAACAAACTAGAAACCTCCCCTTAAAGTCTATTTCTTCCAGCTGATGATAAATTGCTACGTTACTATCTTGATTACTCGGCATTTAGCCTACCTTGATTTTGTAGCGAAATGTGTTGTTAATTTGTGTTTTGCCATTAAGTATCGAGGAATCAGTAGCTAAGGAATTCAATTTAACATCAGCTGAAATCAACCCTGCTGCACAACCATTCCGTCTACCTAGTAAGGATAATGCGGGGTCTGAATCACTGGATGTTTACCCTTAGTCAGCTGTGTGGACTAGTTAACCCTCTCCGACATATGACGCGATTTTGAGCCTATTGGGGGGTACTTTAAAGCCTTTGTTACCATCAGGGGCATTTAGAAACCTTTAGTTTAGTTACTTCAACCTCTGCAGTTGTCTTTGAGTTAGCTGTGGGCAGAACACTAAATTTGGAGAGGTAATTATAAGAGTGACATAACTATTTCTTATTGCTAATCTGGAAACCTCTGCGTCATAAATGCGTGAAAGGGTTAACCACAGATGATTCAGACTCTCACTGTCGCTGGGATGAATGGGATTGTCGTGCACGGTAATAAAGCCCCTATCACACTCCAATATGGGTCTGGATCTCTTGGCTTGCTTTCATATCGCAAACGATAGTATAGGCAAATTTTATGATTTTGGTGTTGTGTTTTCATTTAATCAGTATTATTCCGATTCTTATGTTTTACTTAAGGGGAGGTTTTTAGTTTGTTCCCTAGACCTCCATCAAGCTTAAAATTACACCCCCTTGAGTCCCTTTCAAGATAAATTTGTACATTTTTCGGTAGAAAAATTTCCCGGCCGAAGGCCGGTTCCTCTTAAATTACAGGCTCGCTATCGCTCGCCAGGATAAAATCGACACCTGAATTGCACGAAAGGTCTTAATATGGGGTGAAAGTTCTTAAAATCGCTAAACTAATGGGGCAAACGTTTTATAATATCAAAAGCAATGGGCTAAACATGAGGGAGAAAGGGGTCAAGAAAAAAATCCCTCAAGTGGAGACCTCCCCTTAATCCAAGAAAGTCCTAAAATATGTTTGTGATATGGGTGGCTAAAGCCAGTGTCACACGAGCGATTTTTCCGTCAATTTCTACGAGCAATTGTAGTCTGGCAGGCTTAAAATATCAGTTATACCAGAAATCTGCCACCTAACATAATCTACTTCCAGTCTATTTCCCGATTCCAATGTGAAAAAGCCTCAAAATATTACGATAAAAATCTTGCCCATCGAAAATTGCCGGAAAAAGCGCTCGTGTGACACCGGCTTCAGTATTCTAAATGTACATTCCGAACTGTCCATTGAAGCCCTTACGAATTTTGAGTTGATATCCAGTGATGGTGAGGAAATGGGTGGCGGACAACTTTATCATTATAAGCAGGTAGGTAGGTATTCGACTGTTCTGTTTACTTGTGGTATATATATTTGTATTAATTGTTTTCGATTATATCCGAGTGGTACGATTGATTCTTAGATTTTCAGGTTATGCAATTCAGTAACTGGAGTCAACTAAGATTATTTTAAGTGGAAAAGAAAACTTCTCTATGCCAAATGTTATGGATTAATCTCGATGGTGGAAAGTTTGTTGTAATATATTTGTGGTTGTGTTTATATTTATGTGCGGGGAAGGGAGAATAAAGAGGTTGATAAAGCACTGCATCTAACTCCTGGAAAGGTTATGAGAGACTAGGAAAAGTGCATGTCCAGATAATGCCAAACGAGATTGTTTTTAGTGTGTGTGTGTGTGTGTGTGTGTGTGTGTGTGTGTGTGTGTGTGTGTGTGTGTGTGCGGTTATACAGTTCTATGATCGTTACTTCGTTTTGCAAGTAGTAGCTTAGTATTGCGTTTCTTGCTTAATTATGGTCATCGTGAAATATTTCTTCCATTATGTATTTCCTTGTGTATTTTCTCCTTCAAGTGTCTTCAAGTGTCACGAACAAAACAAATAATAACCCCCGAAAGTGTCGTTACAATTTTGATCGTTCACAACATGTCTGGAAAATCTTACCTACATGAAACTGACAATAAATGGATTAAGTTTGTTATTTAGTACTAGTAATTCGTAATCATAAATAATAACCATCAAAGTCGTGTAATTTAAAATATTAACGCATATTTGTTGTATACGTATAAAGAAGTCCACCAATCTGTCTCTAACCTAATCCAAATGACTTCAATCTCTAAATACAGCAACTTAAGTAAAGGCGAAAAAGACCTGTGAGAGAAAAAATAATAAAAACTCCCTGCCATCTCTCTCTCCCCCCCCCCCCCTCTCCCTCCCTCCCACCGCACTGTTGAGACAAGATGGACTCGGGCCCTTGAATTGGCTTCCACTCTACCCACTTTGTAATGCTTAACTTGCTCTAACTTAACCTTGACCTTAACCTATCCTAACCTACCCTAACATTCCATAACTTGACTTCCTTGCGTTACCATATCTTACCTTAAGGGGAGGTATTTAGTTTGTTCCCTAGGCTTCCATCAAGCTTAAAATTACATCCCCTGGAGTCCCTTTCAAGATAAATTTGTACATTTTTCGGTAGAAAAATGTCCCGGCCGAAGGCCGGTTCCTCTTAAATTACAGGCTCGCTATCGCTCGCCAGGATAACATTGACACCTGAATTGCACGAAAGGTCTTAATATGGGGTGAAAGTTCTTAAAATCGCTAAACTAATGGGGCAAACGTTTTATAATATCAAAAGCAATGGGGCTAAACATGAGGGAGAAAGGGGTCAAGAAAAAAATCCCTCAAGTGGAGATCTCCCCTTAACCTATTTGGGGAGATTATCCCTTTGAGTACCAGCGACGTGTTATATTGTATTCTAGCTATATTTGGACGATATTATGCAGCTTAGGAAGGATCTGTGGTCGTTAAAATGGTTGGTTGAGATAGTTTAAAGCCTATTATTGCTAGAGGTCCTTTCTAAGCTGAATAAACTCTTCTAATAGTTGCTAGAATATGATGAAAAGTACGTCCCCGGGTACTGAACGGGTTATACACACCAATCACTGCATGGGTTATACACACCAATCAAGCAGGGCGATACCTAGGGGAGGCATCATAGGCATGTGATAAGGGGTTGCTGGAAGTCCTGTTTCATTTGTCTGGCTTCCCTTACTGTTTCTTCCTCGTAACCTATCCTTACCTAACTATTACCTAGTTTAACCCCTTCAGTACGATGACGTAATTTTCATCATATTCTAGTTACCCTTAGACGATGTTCTTCAGCTTATTATCTAGCTCTAGGGTTCAAAGGGGTAAATACGATCCCATAAACCTTCTGAATGACATGGGGAATTTATAAACTGCATACAATCGTTTCATTTTAGGCAGAATAAACGATAAACAGACACCATCGTGCTGAAGGGGTTAACCTCCCCTATCCTCACTTACTTCAACCTGCGGGGAAGGGAAACTTTAATGTCAAGGCGAAAACCCCAGTGAAGGCAATGACCGGCCTCCCTCCAATCAACCCACGCGCGCTGTTGAGACAAGATGGACTCCGGCCCCTTCATTGCCTTCCACTCCAGCCACTTTGTAAGCCCGGGAATAATGTGGAGGCTCTGGGTGGGGGGTGGGGGGGAGGGGGGAGGGGGGGGAGTCCCTCATAGCAGCACCAACCCCTTGTTGACACTTGCTACTTCATCTGGCCCATTGCCCGCCTCCAAGTGGAACCACGGGAACGGTTTGCTCCTCTTACCGCCAACAAACCTGGTTACTGGGCGTCGTGGTCAGGAGTCTCTAAACTATACCCTTTTCCAAGTAAGTAAGCCAAAACGGTTGGCAATAAACCTCTATAACTCAGAAACGGCTAGAGTAATAGCTGAGAAAATATGTCTACCCATTGGGAAGGGTCAGCCAGGGAATACTGTAGGTGTGGAAATGTACAACAGCCCATTTGCGCTAGCCCTTCTTGAGTTACAGGTGTAAAAGGGTTCACGATTTCTGACCTACCTATTTGGAACCGGGTATAGTCAGTTAGTTAGTTATTGGGCGAGAGAAAAATGGCTAAAAACAATAAATACAAGTCCACCTCAGTTTACCTTATCTACCTGTACACCTCTTAACAGTAAATACAAGTCCACCTCAGTTTACCTTATCTACCTGTACACCTCTTAATAGTAAATACAACTCCACCTCAGTTTACCTTATCTACCTGTACACCTCTTAATAATAAATACAACTCCGCCTCAGTTTACCTTATCTACCTGTACACCTCTTAATAGTAAATACAAGTCCACCTCAGTTTACCTTATCTACCTGTACACCTCTTAACAGTAAATACAAGTCCACCTCAGCTTACCTTATCTACCTGTACACCTCTTAATAATAAATACAAGTCCACCTCAGTTTACCTTATCTACTGTACACCTCTTAATAGTAAATACAAGTCCACCTCAGTTTACCTTATCTACCTGTACACCTCTTAACAGTAAATACAAGCCCACCTCAGTTTACCTTATCTACCTGTACACCTCTTAACAGTAAATACAAGTCCACCTCAGTTTACCTTATCTACCTGTACACCTCTTAATAATAAATACAAGTCCACCTCAGTTTACCTTATCTACATGTACACCTCTTAATAATAAATACAAGTCCACCTCAGTTTACCTTTATCTACCTGTACACCTCTTAATAGTAAATACAAGTCCACCTCAGTTAACTTTATCTACCTGTACACCTCTTAATAGCAAATACAAGTCCACCTCAGTTTACCTTATCTACCTGTACACCTCTTAATAATAAATACAAGTCCATCTCAGTTTACCTTATCTACCTGTACACCTCTTAATAATAAATACAAGTCCACCTCAGTTTACCTTATCTACCTGTACACCTCTTAATAATAAATACAAGTCCACCTCAGTTTACCTTATCTACCTGTACACCTCTTAACAGTAAATTCAAGTCCACCTCAGTTTACCTTATCTACCTGTACACCTCTTAATAGTAAATAAAAGTCCACCTCAGTTTACCTTTATCTACCTGTACACCTCTTAATAATAAATACAAGTCCACTTCAGTTTACCTTATCTACCTGTACACCTCTTAATAATAAATACAACTCCACCTCAGTTTACCTTATCTACTGTACACCTCTTAATAATAAATACAAGTCCACCTCAGTTTACCTTATCTACCTGTACACCTCTTAATAATAAATACAAGTCCACCTCAGTTTACCTTATCTACTGTACACCTCTTAATAGTAAATACAAGTCCACCTCAGTTTACCTTATCTACCTGTACACCTCTTAATAATAAATACAAGTCCACCTCAGTTTACCTTATCTACCTGTACACCTCTTAATAATAAATACAATTCCACCTCAGTTTACCTTCTCTACTGTACACCTCTTAATAGTAAATACAAGTCCACCTCAGTTTACTTTATCTACCTGTACACCTCTTAATAGCAAATACAAGTCCACCTCAGTTTACCTTATCTACCTGTACACCTCTTAATAATAAATACAAGTCCACCTCAGTTTACCTTATCTACTACTGTACACCTCTTAATAATAAATACAAGTCCACCTCAGTTTACCTTTCTACCTGTACACCTCTTAATAGTAAATACAAGTCCACCTCAGTTTACCTTATCTACCTGTACACCTCTTAATAGTAAATACAAATCCACCTCAGTATACCTTATCTACCTGTACACCTCTTAATAATAAATACAAGTCCACCTCAGTTTACCTTATCTACCTGTACACCTCTTAATAGTAAATACAAGTCCACCTCAGTTTACCTTATCTACCTGTACACCTCTTAATAATAAATACAAGTCCACCTCAGTTTACTTTATCTACCTGTACACCCCTTAATAAGAACATAAGAAAATGGGAGTCTGCAAAAAGCCGATCGGCCCATACAAGGCAGATCCCTGTCACACCCAACCCCAATTATAGGCCCAACTCACTAATGCCTTGAGTACTGCCCCCACCAAAATGGTCAGGGATTAACACAAGATTACGGGGGTCTGCTGAACGCCGATTGGCCGACACCTGGTAGATCCCCCTCACACCCAACCCATCTCGTCCATATGCCTATCTAATTTTATCTTAAAGCTCCCTATCGTTCTTGATCCCACTATATCACTTGGTAGCCTATTCCACCCATCTACAACTCTGTTACCAAACCAATATTTGCCGGAGTACCACAAGGATCAGTACTGGGACCTCTCCTATTAATAGTAAATACAAGTCCACCTCAGTTTACCTTATCTACCTGTACACCTCTTAATAATAAATACAAGTCCACCTCAGTTTACCTTATCTACCTGTACACCTCTTAAGGGGAGGTATTTAGTTTGTTCCCTAGACCTCCATCAACCTTAAAATTACACCCCCTTGAGTCCCTCAAGATAAATTTGTACATTTTTCGGTAGAAAAATGTCCCGGCCGAAGGCCGATTCCTCTTAATTTACAGGCTCGCTATCGCTCGCCAGGATAAAATAGACACCTGAATTGCACGAAAGGTCCTAATATGGGGTGAAAGTTCTTAAAATCGCTAAACTAATGGGGCAAACGTTTTATAATATCAAAAGCAATGGGGCTAACTATGAGGGAGAAAGGGGTCAAGACAAAAATCCCTCAAGTGGAGACCTCCCCTCAATAATAAATAAATACAAGTCCACCCCCTCAGTTTACCTTACACACCTACCTGTACACACCTACCTACCCCTTCCATGGGCCTCAAAGTGTATCAGAGGAACGGTTGGCTCTTTTAAGGGGAGACGGTCGTTTTTCGGGTCACCTTTCTCCCTCGTGTTTAGTCCCATTGTTGTTTTAGATTTTTAGACGTTCGGTCCATTTGTTCGGCGATTTTAAGACCTTTCGTCCCATTTCGTTATACATTTTAAGACCTATCGTGCCATTTAGGTGTCGATTTTTTCCTGGCGAGCGATAGCGAGCCTGTAATTTAAGAGGAAACGGCCTTCGGCCGGGACATTTTTCTACCGAAAAATGTACAAATTTATCTTGAGGGCGGGTCTAGGGGATGTTTTTCTAAGTTTGAGGGATGCCTAGCGAGGAAACTAAGAATTTATGAATTAATTTATTTATAGGCCAAAAAAGCAATCAGTGTCCCCTTAAACCGTAGAGACAAACGCAGCCACTTGTAAAACGCCAACAGTATATTAAAACTGTACCCTTTAGGGGGAGGTATTTAGTTTGTTCCCTAGACCTCCATCAAGCTTAAGATTACACCCCGTTGAGCCCCTTTCAAGATAAATTTGTAAATTTTTCGGTAGAAAAATGTCCCGGCTGAAAGCCGGTTCCTCTTAAATTACAGGCTCGCTGTCGCTCGCCAGGATAAAATCGACACCTAAATGGCACGAAAGGTCTTAAAATTGACAGAAATGGGTCGAAGGTTCTTAAAATCGTCAAAATAATGGGGCGAACTTCTTAAAATTAGAAAAGCAATGGGGCTAAACATGAGGGAGAAAGGGGTCAAGAAAAAAATCCCTCAAGTGGAGATCTCCCTTTAACGATATTGACGCATCTTGACAGTCTATTGTGGCTATCGTTGGATGATTGTATTCAGTTTAGGAAGGATCTGTGGGAAATATGTAGGTAAAGACTATCTCGATTAACCCTCTGACTTCCATACACGGCCGACACAAGACAGAGTCCGAACAAAAACAACAGGATCCGGGACTACTTTCTCGTTCCCCTCGCAGTTACTGAAAGTCATAAAATGGACCCAGAGGAGTATTATCTAAGGTTGAGTTAATGTACAGTCGCGCTAATAAGTGATGTTTCGGCACCAAGTATGTTTTGATCAATAATTGGTATCAGCAATGTCTAAGCTTCATTTCTTCATATCGAGTAAAATATACAAACATGTTCCTACACTTACCCACCCTATTCAACATCTGACAGACATTAATACATCACAGAGCAAGCCAAACGTAATGACAGCCGAGACATGACTTACTAGCTTGACCGTACTCGGAATTATCTTGTACCGAGGCAATTACTATAACTTATCATAACCTAACCTAACTATTACACACTACCAACATAGCTACCACCCCCAGAACCACTACTACCACCACTACCACCACTACCATTATCACCACTGCATTTGCCACCACCATCACTATTACTGATTCACATAAATATATAGTCCGTTCATTCAAGATTGGGCAGAAATCGTAACCCTTAAGGGGAGATTTCCACTTGAGGGATTTTTTTCTTGACTCCTTTCTCCCTCATGTTTAGCCCCATTGCTTTTCTAATTTTAAGACGTTCGCCCCATTATTTTGACGATTTTAAGAACTTTCGACCCATTTCTGTCAATTTTAAGACCTTTCGTGCCATTTAGGTGTCGATTTTATCCTGGTGAGCGATAGCGAGCCTGTTATTTAAGAGGAACCGGCTTTCAGCCGGGAAATTCTTCTACCGAAAAATGTACAAATTTATCTTGAAAGGGGCTCAAGGGGGTGTAATCTTAAGCTTGATGGATATCTAGAGACCAAACTAAAAACCTCCCCTTAACCTCTCATAACTCAACAAGGGAACTAGAGTAATCGAGCTAATAATGTCTACCAAATAGGAAGACTTGGATAGGAAATAGGTGTATACATTGACGGCTCATTTGCTCTAGCCCTAATTGAGTTAGAGAGGTTAGAGGTTACGATTTCACAACTACAACCACAGACAATAGCAGCATTGGAATATCTACTACATGTTAAGGGGAGGTTTCTAGTTTGTTTCCTACTCCTCCAGCAATCTTAAAATGTCACCCCCTTGACCCCCTTTCAAGATAAATATGTACATTTTTCGGTAGAAAAATGTCCGGGCCGAAGGCCGGTTCCCCTTAAATTACAGGCTCGCTATCGCTCGCCAGGAAAAAATCGACACCTAATTGTCACGAATGGTCTTAAAATTGACAGAAATGGGGCGAGGGTTCTTAAAATCGCCAAACTAATGGGGCGAACGTCTTAAAATCTCAAAAACAATGGGGCTACACATGAGGGAGAGAGGGGTCCAGAAAAAAATCCTCCAGGTGGAAATCTCCCCTTAAGTCACCACAACTATAAGCAGCACTAGACCTACTAGTCTTTCTACCACTACAACAACGACCAACAACACTACACCTACAACCGCAACTCTTACCACCACTACTACCATTACCACTACACCTATAACAACAACTCTACCACCCCACCACAACTACAACTCTTACCACCGCAATTACCACCATCACCACTACAACTACCACCACCACTACGACTACCACCACCACCACTACTACCATTACCACTACACCTATAACAACAACTCTACCACCCCACCACAACTACAACTCTTACCACCGCAATTACCAGCATCACCACTACAACTACCACCACCACTACGACTACCACCATCGCCACCACTACCACCACCACCACTACTACCATCTGCACTTCTTATACTACACAATCAACATTGCTACCACCACTACTAAAATTACCATACCTGCCATCACCACAGCTACCACCACCACTACAATTACCAGCATCACCACACCTATCACCAACACCACCACCACTACTACCACACCACCAACGCAGCTACCACCACCACCACCACCAGTCACCACACCATCACAACTATTATCACCACTCCATCACCACAACTATTATCACCACCACCACTACCACCCTCACAACTATCACCACCACCACCACCACCAACACTGCTACCACCACCACCACCACCACCCTCACAACTATCACCACCACCACCACCACCAACACTGCTACCACCACCTTCCATGAATACCATATTGGCTAGAACAGTCAGGCGTGTGGCTCTCAAATGAAGTTAAATTACCCTCTCTCTCTCTCTCTCTCTCTCTCTCTCTCTCTGTCTCTGTCTCTGTCTCTGTCTCTGTCTCTGTCTCTGTCTCTCTCTCTCTCTCTCTCTCTCTCTCTCTCTCTCTCTCTCTCTCTCTCTGTTTCAGCTTCCGTTTCATTTAGAATAATTTTCAGATGAAGTCGGCTGTATATTAATATTTTTATATGATACAGTATATTATGACTGTAATAATAATTATATAGATGTTTATATCTGCACATCAACCTAAATAAATATGTTTGCAATATTTGCGTAAACAAATATTCAAGAGATGACGAACATTTGTCGTTAGGTGTACAGTGCCACTTTTGACTGCAGGTGAGTGTACAGTCGTGAGGAATAATAGTTACACACCCATTGGAACCTATATCAAGGGACTGGGGTTCTCGAAAAGGGGCTCTAGTCCTATTATATTTATAAATCATCTGGCATTTCGCACCTCGATGTCAAATATCAATGTTTTCCTTCCCTAGTTTTGTTATTGTTATTAATGTGTCTTCTGTTTTCGAGTATTTGTTTTTGTTCATCTCATCCTTTCACTTATTCTATTTTATCGGTGTGTCTATTAATGTCGTAATACAGTTTATGCTTCTCTCTCTCTCTCTCTCTCTCTCTCTCTCTCTCTCTCTCTCTCTCTCTCTCTCTCTCTCTCTGTCAGGTAATTGGCATCTTAACACGATATTAATTGACCAACCTCTTGTCAGACGCGGTCAAACCCTCCTTGTCCTCTCTCTCTCTCTCTCTCTCTCTCTCTCTCTCTCTCTCTCGTTCCACTTATATTATTGTGGTCAGGTACCGTCCAATGGAGACAATGTTACTGGCTAATAAGGACTGCAGTGGTAACAAAATTTGACCTATCTTAGAGCCTAACCAATGTTCATGTAACTTTAATGTTGGCTCAAAGTTAAGGGCAGATTTCCACTTGAGGGATTATTTTCTTAACCCCTTTCTCCCTCATGTTTAGCCCCATTGTTTTTTTCTAATTTTAAGACGTTTGCCCTATTATTTTGACGATTTTAAGAACTTTCAACCCATTTCTGTCAATTTTAAGACCTTTCGTGCCATTTAGGTGTCGATTTTATCCTGGCGAGCGATAGCGAGCCTGTAATTTAAGAGGAACCGGCTTTCAGCCGGGAAATTTTTCTACCGAAAAATGTACAAATTTATCTTGAAAGGGGCTCAAAGGGGTGTAATCTTAAGCTTGAAGGATATCTAGGGACCAAACTAAAAACCTCCCCTTAAGAGACTATTTTTTATCCAAGAATATGCATTATATTTTTGTTTAATAATGTACCCTTGTTAATAAAAGCATTGGGTTAGTATCTCGTTCCACATTTACAATCTGATGGTAAGAAATGGCGTTGCTAATGGGAAGTACGAAAGCTTGTGTGTGTGTGTGTGGGTGTGTGGGTGTGGGTGTGTGGGTGTGTGTGAGTGTGTGTGTGTGTGAGTTGTGGGTGTGGGTGGGTGTGTAGGTGTGTGGGTGTGTGTGGGTGTGGGTGTGTGTTTTGTTATGTGCATGAAGGAGACAAAAGGCAAACTGTACCCCCAAAGGTTGAAAAAGTGGAGAGGGAAAATCAAGGTACGTCAGAGGTAATTTAGGTGTGTTGGAAAGAAGTGGGGGTGTGTTTGTTAAGGGGGGTGACCTGTTTTTTTTTCTCTCCTTTTCTATCTTTCTCTGGCTTGTATCCATTTGGCCCCATTCAGCCTACTGTTTTAAGACGTTTATCCCCATCCAGGTGTCAATTGTTTACTGGTGAGCGGTAGCGAGCCAGCATATTTTTTATTTATGTTTGACAGCAGGCTAAATTTGTACATTTTTCGATAGAAAAATTTCTCCGGCGAAGCCGGATTTCTTCATATAATGCTGGCTCGCTATCACTCGCCAGGAAGAAATCGACACCTACAGTAGATGGGGATAAACGTCTTAAAATAGTTGGCTGAATGAGGCCGAATGGATACAAGCCAGAGAAAGATAGAAAAGGACAGAAATAACAAAAAGCAAGTCACCCCCCTTAAGTGTACCTTGCTGTGTGTGTGTGTGTGTGTGTGTGTGTGTGTGTGTGTGTGTGTGTGTGTGTGTGTGTGTGTGTGTGTGTGTGTGTGTGTGTGTGTGTGTGTGTGTGTGTGTGTGTGTTGTGTGTGTGGTGTGTGGTGTGTGTGTGTGTGTGTGTGTGTGTGTGTGTGTGTGTGTGTGTGTGTGTGTGTGTGTGTGTGTGTGTGTGTGTGTGTGAAGAGATTGACACTGATGAATACCTGTGAAGATAGATATATAGTAGATGAGTTAGTGTGTGCAGATGATGGGTTGTGTATACTTTGTTGTCAGCCTTACTATGTCTGTTCGGTGTTGAGGGGGGGAGTCGAGGTGTATATGAGGGTGAGCTGAGGTGTATAATGAGGGTGAGCTGATGTGTATAATGAGGGTGAGCTGAGGTGTATATGAGGGTGAGCTGAGGTGTATAATGAGGGTGAGCTGAGGTGTATATGAGGGTGAGCTGAGGTGTATAGGGTGGGCTGAGGTGTATAATGAGGGTGAGCTGAGGTGTATATGAGGGTGAGCTGAGGTGTATAATGAGGGTGAGCTGAGGTGTATAATGAGGGTGAGCTGAGGTGTATATGAGGGTGAGCTGAGGTGTATATGAGGGTGAGCTGAGGTGTATAATGAGGGTGAGCTGAGGTGTATAATGAGGGTGAGCTGAGGTGTATATGAGGGTGAGCTGAGGTGTATAATGAGGGTGAGCTGAGGTGTATGAGGGTGAGCTGAGGTGTATAATGAGGGTGAGCTGAGGTGTATAATGAGGGTGAGCTGAGGTGTATATGAGGGTGAGCTGAGGTGTATATGAGGGTGAGCTGAGGTGTATAATGAGGGTGAGCTGAGGTGTATAATGAGGGTGAGCTGAGGTGTATATGAGGGTGAGCTGAGGTGTATAATGAGGGTGAGCTGAGGTGTATAATGAGGGTGAGCTGAGGTGTATAATGAGGGTGGGCTGAGGTGTATAATGAGGGTGAGCTGAGGTGTATATGAGGGTGAGCTGAGGTGTATAATGAGGGTGAGCTGAGGTGTATAATGAGGGTGAGCTGAGGTGTATAATGAGGGTGAGCTGAGGTGTATATGAGGGTGAGCTGAGGTGTATAATGAGGGTGAGCTGAGGTGTATAATGAGGGTGAGCTGAGGTGTATATGAGGGTGAGCTGAGGTGTATAATGAGGGTGAGCTGAGGTGTATAATGAGGGTGAGCTGAGGTGTATAATGAGGGTGAGCTGAGGTGTATAATGAGGGTGAGCTGAGCCTTCCTCTATAATTTATCTTCTTGGCTCTTCCTTGAACTTTATCATCGAGAAGAGAGGACACGGGACTGGGGTTCTTGAATAGAGGCTCCAGTTCTGACGCTATTCTTGACTTACAGTGTGCTGGCTTAATAATCCACAAGGGTTGATAGCCTCTGAAGTCCTATTTTAACTAACTAACTATGAGAAGAGAATGATAGTTTTTTGGCTGCACCTTCCCAATTCGGTGCTGAGTATTCCATTGGTGATCTTCTCTGTGATATGTACCTCTCTCTCTCTCTCTCTCTCTCTCTCTCTCTCTCTCTCTTTCTCTCTCTCTCTCTCTCTCTCTTTTTTAGTTTTTAGTTCGTTCATTATTATTTATTGTTCTGCATTTTTAACCCCATTTCAATCCCTAGGCTATAAGACATCTAAAAGAGAGAGAGAGCGAGCGAGAGTGAGAGAGAGAGAGAGAGACCCCTAGGGATACATTGGATCTTATAGCCCCTAATGGTTCCTGGATGGTGGTAAGACAGAGAGAGAGAGAGAGAGAGAGAGAGAGAGGAAATCATAGTATAACTTAATTTTCAGGGAATCATAATTAGATCTCTTCGAAGATTAGCCCAACATTCTTGACTTATTTCTGACTTCCAACCCTTCTTCTTATACCGTCAATCTTTTCTCTCCTTTTGACTCCTCCGACCATAAACTTATCTCAGTTACCTGTCCTATCTCTTCAGTACGGCCACCCGATCCTCCTAGCCGGCGCCGCTTGTGGCACTTTGGCGCTGCCGACTGGGAGGCTCTTCGGCAGTACTTCTTTGATTTCCCATGGAATGACTTCTGCTTCCGTGGCCGAGGACCCTCGGAGAGTGCTGAACGCATTACCGAGGTAATCCTCTCAGGCATGGAAGCGTACATTCCATTTTCTTTATCTCAGTCTAATGGAAAAAATCTTGGTTAACTCACGCTTGTTCTACTGCTGTCCGCAACAAGGAGGAAGCATTTAAACGGTACCGACGCCTTAAAACTCAAGAATCTCATTCTCCCTATGTTTCTGCCCGGAATCAAGCCAAATCTGTTCTTCGACTTGCCAAGCACTCTTTCATCAATAATAAATGCACTGAACTATCTAACTCCACCTCTTCCCAAGCTTTCTGGCATCTAGCCAAAATCCTCTCCAACAATTTGTATTCCTCGTCTTGTCCTCCCCTTTTCCACTCTGATGGCACAACCATCACTTTTTCCTGTGACAAAGCTGAACTCTTCGCTCAAACTTTTGCTAGAAACTCCACCTTGGATGATTCCGGTGCTATTCCTCCCTCTCCACCCCCCTCTCTCCTACTTATGCCTAATATCCTAATCTCTTCTAAAGATGTGCTTTCTACCCTCTCTGGGCTTAATACTAAAAAGGCGTATAATCCGGACAGTGTTCCTCCTGTTGTACTCAAAAATTGTGCTTCTGTGCCGACTCCCTGCCTAGGCAAACTCTTTCGTCTGTGTAGAAGGTGGAGGAATCAATGGATCGACAGGTCCATGCCTGCTGAATTTGGGGGTGGGTTTTTGGTAATTTCGGGCGGTTTAGGGTGCTGGTTATACAGTAGACTGCCGTGGGGTAGTTGATTAAAGCGTCGGCTATCGTCCTGATGGTCGACGGTTCGATCCCCACTGAGAGATTAGAAACATATATATATATATATATATATATATATATATATATAGATAGATAGATAGTAGGTGCGAATTCTAGTGGGTAACTATATATGCATACATGTCAAAGGAAATATGCAAACCAAAATAAATTACCACTTAAGGGACTTCACAGAGGTCCACTTCAGGTTCCTACTGAGAGAGAGAGAGAGAGAATGAGTGAGAGAATGAGAGAGTATAATAGTCTTACAGACTGACCAGGAGTGTTTGCCAATGTTTACAACTGTCCTAGATTCTGCAGGCTGTCCTCTCTCTCTCTCTCTCTCTCTCTCTCTCTCTCTCTCTCTCTCTCTCTCTTAATTAGTAGTAATAGTATTGTATTAATATGATTTATTATTAGTAGTATTTATTTATGTATTTATTTATTTGATACGAAGACTGTCTAGCCTACATAGAGTAATGTTAAAAAAAAAAAAAATTGACTGCTACAAAAATAAATTTAAATATTTCCAGGGATCCTCAGTCTATAATTACGTTAATTAAAGGTCACTAAGACACATATGTACTGTACATAATTCAAGAGATAGATGGATAAATTGATAGCCAGATGGATAGACTAAAACATAAATTAATATATATATACCCAACAACATACCCAATAACATACCCAGTTACCCTTAGACAGATACACATCATTTGGGCGGCTACAACTAGGAATCTATCTACCACCAGCAGATCCTTGGCAGCAAGTGTCGTGCATTTAAAATCAATGAGATTAATAGATACCTTAAGGGGAGATATCGACTTGGGGGATTTTTTTCTGGACCCCTTTCTCCCTCATGTTTAGCCCCATTGCTTTTGAGATTTTAAGACGTTCGCCCTAGTAGTTTAGACATTTTAAGACATTTTGCCCCATTTCTGTCAATATTAAGACCTTTCGTGCCATTAAGGTGTCGATTTTTTCCTGGCGAGCGATAGCGAGCCTGTAATTTAAGAGCAATCGGCCTCCGGCCGGGACATTTTTCTACCGAAAAATGTACAAATTTATCTTGAAAGGGGGTCTAGGGGGTGTAATTTTAAGCTTGATGAAAACGTAGGGAACAAACTAAAAAACCTCCCCTTAATAGATAGATGGCTAAATGTCGTCAAAATTATTGGTTCTTCGAACACCTTTGACATTTTCAGTGATTTTATAATAAGGGATATTAAACTGGACACGTCTGTGACGTGAAGTAAATGTACTATACCAGGTTCCACATAGGTAGGCCATCATCAATCGTAACCCCTATCCTCTGTAACGCAAATAGGGCTAGAGCAAATGGGCTGTAAATGTCCACACCTAATCACTGTCGCGGTCAGGTAGAAATGATAGTAACGAATAATTTAACAGTTTATGAGGAAAATTATCAACGAACAATTGATTTTGGCCGTGCAATAGCTACACTAACATATCGCCAGTTTGGTACTAACTTATGATTTAACAGTTTATATTAAGGAAAATTATCAACGAACAATTGATTTTGGCCGTGCAATAGCTACACTAACATATCGCCAGTTTGGTACTAACTTATGATTTAACAGTTTATAAGGAAAATTATCTTCGAACAATTGATTTTGGCCGTGCAATAGCTACACTAACATATCGCCAGTTTGGTACTAACTTATGATTTAATAGTTTATAAGGAAAATTATCTTCGAACAATTGATTTTGGCCGTGCAATAGCTACACTAACATATCGCCAGTTTGGTACTAACTTATGATTTAACAGTTTATAAGGAAAATTATCTTCGAACAATTGATTTTGGCCGTGCAATAGCTACACTAACATATCGCCAGTTTGGTACTAACTTATGATTTAACAGTTTATAAGGAAAATTATCTTCGAACAATTGATTTTGGCCGTGCAATAGCTACACTAACATATCGCCAGTTTGTCCCGCTATGACTGTAAATCTATGTACTACCGGCGGATCCTCCTCGGTATCAAATGTCGTGAATTAAAAGTCAACGAGGTTTCTCACTCAGGCGGCAGCTGTGATGGTGGTGGGGAGGTGCCCTTGGGAGTAACTTCCCCCCCCGTCGCTCTCTCGCTCTCGCTCTCTCTCTGTCTCTGTCTCTGTCTCTCTCTCTCTCTCTCTCTCTCTCTCTCTCTCTCTCTCTCTCTCTCTCTCTCTCTCTCTCTCTCTCTCATTTCCCTTTTCCTAAATATACATAAAAAAAGGTGAAGTATCCTTTATCACGCCATGGTGTAGTGGATTAAAGCATGGACACTTGGCCTGACTGTCGATGGTTCGAGTCCGACTGGGAGTATAAAAAATTCAGTAGCTCACGTATATGTGTGAGATATTATATATATATATATATATATATATATATATATATATATATATAGTGGAATATTTGTGTAAGACGTGGTGTTATAGCATACCGGAGTAACTAAGTGACTGTATACAAAGGCTCCGTTATTTGTACAAGACTGGTGGCCACACACTGAGAGACAGACAAGAGGTTCCTCCAATGTGGGAGGCTCATAAAGTGAAAGTGAGAATGGCTGTTGAAGGCAGAGACAGGGGAAGAACAACAATAGTCTGTAGTAGGTGTATCGTAAACATTGATTGCTACCTTTACTCTGTTCATATTAAGGGGAGGTATTTAGTTTGTTCCCTAGACCTCCATCAAACTTAAAATTACACCCCCTAGATCCCCTTTCAAGATAAATTTGTACATTTTTCGGTAGAAAAATTTCCCGGCCGAAGGCCGGTTCCTCTTAAATTACAGGCTCGCTATCGCTCGCCAGGAAAATATCGACACCTAAATGGCACGAAAGTTCTTAAAATTGAAAAAAATGGGGCGAAAGTTCTTAAAATCGCCAAAGTGAAGGGGGCGAGCGTCTTAAAATCTAAAACGCAATGGGGTTAAACATGAGAGAGAAAGGGGTCCAGAAAAAAATCCCTCCAGTGGATATCTCCCCTTAATCGGGCAAAACACAATAATCCTGCCACCGATCCCTCCCTATAGGGGTTATATTTTAGCCTTAGTGTTTAGTCTTGGTGTTTTGAGTGCATCCGGTTGTTTGAATCTGGTGACGTCAACCATTCCCACATCCTCCTGTTAAGGGGAGGTCTCCACTTGAGGGATTTTTTTTTCCTTGACCCCTTTCTCCCTCATGGTTAGCCCCATTGTTTTTGAGATTTTAAGACGTTTGCCCACATAAGTTTGGTGATTTTAAGAATTTCCGCCCCATTCTGTCAATTTTAAGACCTTTCGTTCAATTTAGGTGTCGATTTTATCCTGGCGAGCGATAGCGAGCCTGTAATTTAAGAGGAACCGGCTTTCAGCCGGGAAATTTTTCTACCGAAAAATGTACAAATTTATCCTGAAAGGGGCTCAAGGGGGTGTAATCTTAATCTTGATGGATATCTAGAGACCAAACTAAAAACCTCCCCTTAAGCAATACCATTCATTGATAACTGGGATAGTTTCTATGGGAGAGATGGGATGTACGCAAGGGATGGGGTTCATCTTTCACGGTTAGGGGTTTCTACATTAGCTAGTTCTTTAGATAGGGTGGTTGTGGGGTTTTGAACAGAAATATTGAGAGTGTAAATGAGAGGTTAAATGGAACAATTTTAGCGTCAGGCGAAAGCGATAAGGATATTCATTCTCATGCTAAAAATGATGACTATAATGCAAATGATAGTAGTGATGGTGCAACGGAAGATGGAAATGTCGCTAAAAACAAAGGTAAATTAGGTATAAAGAAAAGAAGTAAATTGAGAGTATATTACACAAACTGTAGGAGTCTATGTAACAAAATGAAACGAACTTAGAGCCCTTGTTAGCAAAGAAAATATAGACATAATAGCGCTAACTGAAACGTGGATTAATACAGAAACCAGGCATTTTTTAGCAGAATTTGATATACCAGGATATAGTTTGTTTAAATATGACCGAACAAGTAAGAGGGGTGGCGGTATAGCAGTGTTTGTCAGGAGTACATTAAAAAGCTGTATTAAATCAGGTATTAGACTAAATAACGATAATGAAAGTGTTTGGGTAGAGGTTAACGAAGGTAGTGAGACCATAGTTATTGGAGTTATGTATAGACCGCCAAATATGAGTAGAAATGACGGAACGTCATTATGGGAGGAAATTAAAATGGCATCAAGGTTTAGCAATGTGTGCTTATGGGGGATTTTAATTTTCCGAATATAGATTGGCAGCATCAAATAGGAGACTCTGATTCTGAGGAGTTTATAGAGGTAGTACAAGATAGTTTTTTATTTCAATTCATAGATACGCCGACTAGAGGTAATAATATTCTCGATTTAGTTTTCAGTAACAATGAACATATGGTAAATAATGTAGAGATAGGGGACCACCTAGGAAATAGTGACCACAATTCTGTGTATTTTAATATACAATGGAAAGGTAATACCAGAGAGAATACAACATTAATACCTGACTTTAGAAAAGCCAATTATGGTGGGTTAAGTGAAGCCCTATTAGCGGACCCTATGGTCAAAAAATTAAGTCGATCCAGGTGTCCAAATGAGTGCCCTTCTCAGGCACCTGTCATCTTAAGTCAGGAAGAGACGTCAACCTTGGTAGATACATACGATAATTTTATGAAGTCAGTATTCAATGCACAAAATAAATACATCCCCAAAAGAAAATTTAGATCAACACAGAACCAACCCAAATGGATGAATAATAGACTATTAGATCTTCTAGGACAAAAGAGAGGAATATATAGAAAAATTAGAAAAGGCGAAATTCACCTACTTGCTTACTATCAGAATCTATCAAGACAGGTAAAAAAGGATATTAGGAAAGAAAAAATAAATTATGAACTTAAGGTTGCCAATGGCTGAAAGGATAATCCTACAGCTCTTTACCAACTATATAAATCCAAGGTTAGAGATGTAATTGGTCCCCTTAAAATTTCGATAGAGAAATGACAGAAAATGATTTAGAAATGTGCAGTACATTAAATAGTCAATTTCTTTCCGTTTTCACTAATGAAAATTTGGCACAGTTTCCAGAAGTCCGTAAGGTATATAGCGATAGTATAGAAAATAGGTTAAGTACGGTTACTATAAGTAGAAATGATGTGCTTAAGGAAATTGACAGACTGAAACCTCATAAATCGCCTGGTCCTGATGAGGTATATGCTAGAGTATTAAAAGAATGTAGGGATGAGTTAAGTTACCCATTAACATTTTTATTTAACAAGTCATTGGAGACAGGTATAGTTCCAGAAGCTTGGAAGCTTGCAAACGTAGTTCCGATCTTCAAAAAAGGTGACAAATCAATAGCATCCAATTACCGTCCCATTAGTCTTACATCAATCATAGGAAGCTACTAGAGTCAATTATTGCTAGTAAAATTAGAAACCACTTAGATACATTTAATTTAATAAATTCTTCTCAGCATGGATTCACTCAGGGACGTTCTTGCCTTACTAATTTGCTTATTTTTTTCTCAGAGGTATATGAAGCAGTAGATAATGACAAGTCATATGATATAATATATTTAGATTTCAGTAAAGCTTTCGACAGAGTCCCCATGAGAGATTGATGAGAAAGGTTGAGGCGCATGGAATAGGTGGGGCGTTGTTGGGATGGATTAGGTCATGGCTAATTGGTAGGAAGCAGAGAGTCAGCATAAATGGTACGAAGTCAGAATGGGGAGCAGTCAAAAGTGGTGTCCCCCAGGGATCTGTATTAGGTCCTCTGTTGTTTGTTATATACATAAATGACCTTGATTTAGGTATAACTAGTAGGATAAGTAAATTTGCAGACGATACCAAAATGGGGAGAACAATTGATTCAGATAGAGATATAGAGTGCCTCCAAAGGGATCTAGATACCTTACACGAATGGTCAGTAAATTGGCAGATGAAGTTTAACATTGACAAATGCAAGGTATTAAAGATAGGTAAGATGCATACAAATGTTAAATATAAACTAGCTAATGTGGAATTAGAAAACTCGAATTGTGAGAAAGATCTAGGTGTGTTTGTTAGCAATGATTTGAAGCCTAGACAACAGTGTATAAGCGTTCGAAACAAGGCAAACAGGATTCTCGGGTTCATCTCAAGGAGTGTGAGTAACAGAACTGCTGATGTTATCTTAAAACTTTACTTGTCATTAGTGAGACCCCATATGGATTATGCTGTTCAATTTTGGTGTCCTTATTACAGAATGGACATAGATTCATTGGAGAGAGTACAACGTAGAATGACAAAAATGATCCATAATATTAGAAATCTTCCGTATAAAGAAAGGTTGAAGAAATTAGGCTTACATTCGTTAGAGAGACGCAGAGTTAGAGGGGATATGATAGAGGTGTTCAAGTGGGTTAGTGGGATTAACAAAGGGGACATGACAAATGTACTAAAGCTCAGTGATAGCGAAAGAACTCGTACCAATGGTTTCAAATTAGATAAATTTCGTTTCAGAAAAGATATGGGCAGATATTGGTTTGGTAACAGAGTTGTAGATGGGTGGAATGGACTACCAAGTGTTATAGTGGGATTAAAAACGATAGGGAGCTTTAAGATAAAATTGGATAAGCATATGGACGAGAAGGGTTGGGTGTGAAGGGGGATCAGCAGGGTTGGGCCAATCAGCGCTCTGCAGACCCCCGTAATCCTGCGTTAATCTCTAACCGTTTTGGTAAGATGATCCTCAGGGTATTAGAGTGTTGAGCCTATAATTGGGCTTTGTAATTGGGGTTGTGTGGGACAGGGATCTGCCTTGCTTAGGCCAATCGGCTTTCTGCAGACTCCCATTTTCTTATGTTCTTATGTTCTTAAGTGCATAAATTACGAAATAATTTAAATACTTAAGGTTCCTGCAGGAAAGAGACGTGGCATAGTGGTTTATGGGAGCCCACATGGGGTTAGTGATTAATGAAGTCAGTGGTGAGAAAGTGCATGTTACTAGGAGTAAAAAGTGTTGGGGCTTAACCAAACCTTCATGGATAGTTTTACTTGAGTTAGACATGTCATTGATGCTGTCATACGAAGAACATTTAAGTATCATTAACGTAGAAAGTATGCCATCTTCATTTTTATATTGTTTTACAGTAGCCTACCCACAATTTGACCTGGTATTATATTACATGAAAGAGACAATCCATCAACCTTATATAATAGTTGTTACTGATGGTGATACAATAGTGACTCTAGTGATAGTTATTGGCATACTAACGATAATCATGATAGTAAGATCGGTAAACGGAGCGAATGTCTCTCTTGTTTTCTCTCTCTCTCTCTCTCTCTCGCTCTCGCTCTCTCTCTCTCTCTCGCTCTCGCTCTCGCTCTCGCTCTCGCTCTCTCTCTCTCGCTCTCTCTCTCTCTCTCTCTCTCTCTCTCTCTCTCTCTCTCTCTCTCTCTCTCTCTCTCTCTGTGTGTGTGTGTGTAAGAGAAGTACGACTGTCTGCATATTGACATGACATATGACATTAAAATAGGATAGGTGAGACAAGCAATAGTTTTCTGATCATTTATTGCCTCGAAGCAAGGATCGAGGCAGATTATTTCTAACCAGGTCATTTCTCCCCGTGGTTATTTCTCCTTTGCCTTGTTTTTTCGTCTCGGCAGGTCATTTCCTCTTAAGGGGAAATTTCCACTTGAGGGATTTTTTCTGGACCCGTTTCTCCTTCATGTTTAGCCCCATTGCTTTTGAGATTTTAAGACGTTCGCCCTTGTAGTTTTGACATTTTAAGACATTTTGCCCCATTTCTGTCAATGTTAAGACCTTTCGTGCCATATAGGTGTCTATTTTTTCCTGGCGAGCGATAGCGAGCCTGTAATTTAAGAGCAACCGGCCTCCGGCCGGGACATTTTTCTGCCGAAAAATGTACAAATTTATCTTGAAAGGGGGTCTAGAGGGTGTAATTTTAAGCTTGATGAAAACGTAGGGAACAAACTAAATACCTCCCCTTAAGTTATAATGCATACAAGTATTTTTGGTCTCCTTTAATTTCTGCCGTAGATTTTTCGCTGCAGAATATTTGGTCAGATATGTGTATGCCTGTGTGCGTATGTGTGTGACTGTCTACGTGCGTGTATGTGTGTATGTATGTATGTATGTACGTATGTACAGGTAGGTTATGTCTATGTGACTTTGTGTGAGTGGTTGCAGGTATGTATGTGCTTGTAGGTATGCATGTGCGTGCGTGCGTGTGTGTGTGTGTGTGTGTGTGTGTGTGTGTATCAGTCGTTAACTATACCTGCTCATTAGGGCGATAATTGAGGCAATGAACTAGTGATTTAATTGACTTCATTATCTTCACTGTCAATAAATAAAGTAATTAGCCATTGTTCACACCTACCCCCCCCCTCCCCCCCCCCCCCCGCTCCCACCAGAGCTCTTCCGTTGTGTTACCGTTTATAAGCCTCTATCTTCTGTATATTGTCTGCTAAAGGTAAATTGTCATGCCCCACCTAGATTGCCCAGCCTTTACGATAATTTTGTACCGAATTATGTTAATATAAATATATATATATATATATATATATATATATATATATATACAGTATATGTATACATATATATGACCGATTAATTTAGATGTATAGATCTAACATCCCTCCCAACACACACAAACACACACACAAATACAAACACACACACACACACATTTACACCCACCCACGACACACACACATGTACACCCGTCCACATACACAGGGCCACACACACATAAGCCTGGTTTATGGCAGTATAAGGATTTCGTTAGAGAGTGTGAAGGTGTGTGTCTGTTGGGGCTGTTTACTATTCTCTCTCTCTCTCTCTCTCTCTCTCTCGCTCTCGCTCTCGCTCTCGCTCTCTCGCTCTCGGTCTTTGCTTTGCACTTGTTATATATCATTTGCACAGATATAGACATGTTACCCTCACCCCACACATGTAGATCACATTAATTCTTAGCTAATTTATCAAAATACATAAATATATCAAGATCTGTATGTATATAACTATAGACATCTAGAATGATAATGGAATATAGATGAATTTATACTCTCACGTCAGATTATAGTCCGTATAAACGTCTCTCGTAACTACAGCATTCCACAAGCACTTATATTACTGTCCTTCTGTTGCATCCAGAGACCACCATTACCTATCCGTCTCTCCATGGTCTTTATATATTATCTCAATATATTATCTCTATATATTATCTCTATATTATCTCTATCTCTATATATGATCTCTTTATATTATCTCTATATATTATCTTTATATATTATCTCTATATACTATCTCTATATATTATCTCTATATATTATCTCTATATATTATCTCTATATATGATCTCTATATATTATCTCTATATATTATCTCTATATATTATCTCTATATATTAGCTCTATAGCCACACAAAACTACTGCTTATTTCTCAGCATTTCTACCTGACTTATCCACATCTCCTTGTCTTATACCAAGGTATATTTCACTACCTATAGTACCCTCCACGCGTTCTACACAGATTCACATATCCTAAATAATTCATTTTATTTACCTGCTTGTGTGTTTCACCTAAAAATTATGTTTACAGAGATACAAAGAAGCTTAGAGGAGTATTTTTCAGTTTCTTATTGTTCCTTACTCAAATACCTCTTTTCCTGCAAGTCTTGATGTCTTACACTTGAAGATATCTCCCTGTTTCTCCAATCCGGACCTCCTCCTTGGATCTACAAACATTATGACCGCCTTAGCCATAATTCATATTTTTCACCAACCAACTTTACTTCTAACGTCAATGGTGATGGGCTGGTCTATCAAAGTGAGAACTGAGCGATCTCTGCCATACCCATAGCTTACTCTGACTGTTCCTTTTACTTATATATTTTCTAGATCTCAAGTGACGGCGTCTCTTCCGTGGATTGACCTCCCAATCTACCAAGATTGGAAGCCAAAGCGTCACATTTTTCCTTTGCCCCTCAACTTTCTCGTCCTAATTGCTGAGGGGCACAGGGTCCTGGGTGGGGCTTTGGTTTCCCGGGCGTTTCCGCACCCTCCTCAGCTCGCCGCCATGGAGTGGCTTCGGTCACCCAGGCTTTATTGTGGTTGGCAGGGAGGGTTCTGTGGGGGCGCTCGGTTATGACCTTAGCCTTGCTCGGAGCCTTGGGGCTGTTCGGCCAGGCAGCTTGGGGAGCAACAACAACAACTTCTAACCTCGATTAATGATATCAACAAATACATGTGGCACTGCAAGGACTCGAACCTATAG
Organism: Paralithodes platypus; assembly: GCA_032716605.1. Taxonomy (NCBI): domain Eukaryota; kingdom Metazoa; phylum Arthropoda; class Malacostraca; order Decapoda; family Lithodidae; genus Paralithodes; species Paralithodes platypus. Next base: position 13,743,867 of record CM064530.1, read on the forward strand.
GATACTCACACTGAAATTCAGCGTATTTATAGTCTGTTTCTTTTCAACTGACGATCATTTGCAAAGTTCCCATCAAGATTTCTCAGTTATTTCGAAGATTTTTTAGTGAGCTATGGTGCCAATTGTGTAAAATAGATCTTAATACGATGCAGAGACATACAGTAGTACTTTCATATTTTTCCATTAAGGGGGGTGACCTGCTTTTTGTTATTTCTGTCCTTTTCTCTCTTTCTCTGGCTTGTATTCATTCGGCCCCATTCAGCCTACTGTTTTAAGACGTTTATCCCCATCCAGGTGTCAATTTTTTACTGGTGAGCGGTAGCGAGCCAGCATATTTTTTATTTTTGTTTGACAGCAGGCTAAATTTGTACATTTTTCGATAGAAAAATGTCTCCGGCGAAGCCGGATTTCTTCATATAATGCTGGCTCGCTATCGCTCGCCAGGAAGAAATCGACACCTAGATGGGGATAAACGTCTTAAAATAGTTGGCTGAATGGGGCCGAATGGATACAAGCCAGAGAAAGAGAGAAAAGGGCAGAAATAACAAAAAGCAGGTCACCCCCCTTAAGTCTCGAGTAATTAGTTGGTAAGGGGTTCAATTTACCGTCAGCTGAACATAAACAGAGTATAGTCACGTGTTAGCGCGTTGTTTTCCTTCTTTCCTTCACATTTCCATTGCTTACGAGCGCTGTCATACATCGCAAACTAACTCTCCATTCTCCCCTCCTCCCCTCCCCCACTCCTCCCCTCCCCCAGTCCTCCCCTCCCCCACTCCTCCCCTCCTCCACTCTTCCCCCCTCCCCCTCCCCCCCTCCTCCTCTCCTCCCCCCCCCCCTCCCCCTCTCCTCCCCTCCCCCACTCATCCCCTCCTCCACTCATCCCCTCCTCCCCTCCCCCACTCATCCCCTCCTCCACTCCTCCCTGGGCTTACCGAGATACAATTAATGACCTCCACAACAACAGAATCGCATGTTTTATTTTGATTTTTGTTTGATTGTATTATTTTCTTCCCTATGCACGTCTATGATTGTTCTCACGCATCTAAGTTGGTTGTAGTTAACATTGCCAAGGGGGTTGCAGGTAAAAGCTGCAACCATTGAAATGTACGGTCGAGGTTGATAAGTGTTGTCAGATATTTCGCAAAGTTTCGGACACTGACTAATACTCTGAGGGATAAGCACTTTTCCCAGTAACTATAACGATACCAATAACACTTGTTGAGCGAATACCCAATGGAATCTATGACAACACTTAATAACCCCCGATTGTACAATACCTTAAAACGTCTTCATGTCTCACACCCAAAACTACCCCTCCCTCCCTCCCCCCTCCCTGGGTGTGCAGAGATACAAATGACCTCCATAATACCACAGTACCGCACCCGCTTCCCCACAAGCCTTTCGGATTCACACACAACCTCTCTTCCCCTTCGCCATAAACGCTAGAGAGACTGTCTCTCTCTCGACGGTAGTTGGAGGGACCACCAGCAAGAGCTCCCTAAGACCATTGGCGGGGCGGGGCGGGGCGGGGCTGTAGGTGTAAACGTTGTCTCTTCAGGGGAGATTTCCACTTGAGGGACTTTTTACTTGACCCCTTTTTCCCTCATGTCTAGCCCCATTGCTTTTGAGATTTTAAGACGTTTGCCCCATTAGTTTGGTGATTTTTAAGAATTTCCGCCCCATTCTGTCAATTTTAAGACCTTTCGTGCCTATTAGGTGTCGATTTTATCCTGGCGAGCGATAGCGAGCCTATAATTTAAGAGTAATCGGCCTTCGGCCGGGACATTTTTCTACCGAAAAATTTACAAATTTATCTTGAAAGGGGGTCAAGGGGGTGAAATTTTAAGATTGCTGGAGGAGTAGGAAACAAACTAGAAACCTCCCCTTAACCCTTTCCGTACCAGTGCCGTCCGTTTGATGTTAGTCTGGTTACTATAAGACGATGATATTCAGTTAAAAAAGGGTCTCCCGCAAATACCAGACTTCAGACTCTCTCACTTAACACGTTTTGACAACCACAGATCCTTCTGAAACGGCCCACAATCGTCTAAATAGCGCTAGAATACAATTAAAAAGAGACGTCGCCGGAACAGAAGGGGTTAACAGTGCCATGGTGTTGGTTCGTAAGGTGACCAGCTAGTATAGCATTCAATAGAATAGCTTAACCCTCTCAGACATATGACGCGATGTTGAGCCTACTGGGGATACTTTAAAGCCTTTGTTACCATCAGGGGTATTTAGAAACCTTTAGTTTAGTTACTTTAACCTCTGCAGTTGTCTTTGAGTTAGCTGTGGGCAGAAAACTAATTTTGGAGAGGTAATTATAAGAGTGAGAGAACTCTATTTCTTATTGCTAATCTGGCAACCTCTGCATCATAAATGCGTGAAAGGGTTAACATCCCTTAAGGGGAGATATTCACTTGGAGTTTTTTCTTGGCTCCTTTCTCCCTCATGTTTAGCCCCATTGTTTTTCTAATTTTAAGACGTTCGCCCCATTATTTTGACGATTTTAAGAACTTTCGACCCATTTCTGTCAATTTTAAGACCTTTCGTGCCATTTAGGTGTCGATTTTATCCTGGCGAGCGATAGCGAGCCTGTTATTTAAGAGGAACCGGCTTTCAGCCGGGACATTTTTCTACCGAAAAATGTACAAATTTATCTTGAAACGAGCTCAAGGGGGTGTAATCTTAAGCTTGATGGATATCTAGAGACCAAACTAAAAACCTCCCCTTAACCCCTTCAGTACCGGTGCCGTCCTTTTAGCTATATATTGGCTGTACTGTTAGATGATTTTCTTCAGTGTTTAAAGGTCCTCCATAAATTAACAGGCTTCGAACTATAGTCAATTTTTTGTTTTTCCAGCTGAGGGTAAATTGCCATGTTTCTCTCTTTATTACTCGGCTATAAGGTAAATTTGGTAGTGAAATATGATGTTTAATTACGAAAACTTGGCATTAATACGCCACACAGCCATAGTAGTATCATATATTGCCATTAAGTATCGAGAAATCAGCTACTAAGGGATTCAATTTACCATCAGCTGGGAAAAAAAATATCGAGTACAGTTCACTTAAGGGGAGATCTCCACTTGAGGGATTTTTTTCTTGACCCCTTTCTCCCTCATGTTTAGCCCCATTGCTTTTGATATTATAAAACGTTTTCCCCATTAGTTTAGCGATTTTAAGAACTTTCACCCCATATTAAGACCTTTCGTGCCATTCAGGTGTCAATTTTATCCTGGCGAGCGATAGCGAGCCTGTAATTTAAGAGGAACCGGCCTTCGGCCGGGACATTTTTCTACCGAAAAATGTACAAATTTATCTTGAAAGGGACTCAAGGAGGTGTAATTTTAAGCTTGATGGAGGTCTAGGGAACAAACTAAATACCTCCCCTTAACCCTTTCTACTACTACAGACACTTCGTAAACTGCACACAATCGTCTAAATATACCAAGAGTTCAATTAAATAGACGTCGCCGGCACAGAAGGGGTTAACATAATAAAATAGAACACAATGCAACAAAACAGAACACTAGATATTAGAACACAATGCAACAAAACAGAACACTAGATATTAGAACACAATGCAACAAAACAGAACACTACAAAATAGAACACAATGCAACAAAACAGAACACCAGATATTAGAACACAATGCAACAAAACAGAACACCAGATATTAGAACACAATGCAACAAAACAGAACACTAGATATTAGAACACAATGCAACAAAACAGAACACTAGATATTAGAACACAATGCAACAAAACAGAACACTAGATATTAGAACACAATGCAACAAAACAGAACACTACAAAATAGAACACAATGCAACAAAACAGAACACTAGATATTAGAACACAATGCAACAAAACAGAACACTACAAAATAGAACACAATGCAACAAAACAGAACACCAGATATTATATAGCTTAGATATATGAAAACAGTGCACCGAAACCTGTTAAGGGGAGGTTTTTAGTTTGGTCCCTAGATATCCTTCAAGCTTAAGGTTACACCCCCTTGAGCCCCTTTCAAGATAAATTTGTACATTTTTCGGTAGAAAAATTTCCCGGCTGAAAGCCGGTTCCTCTTAAATTACAGGCTCGCTATCGCTCGCCAGGATAAAATCGACACCTAAATGGCACGAAAGGTCTTAAAATTGACAGAAATGGGTTAAAAGTTCTTAAAATCGTCAAAATAATGGGGCGAACGTCTTAAAATTTAAAAAAACAATGGGACTACACATGAGGGAGAAACGAGTCAAGAAAAAAATCCCTCAAGTGGATATCTCCCCTTAAATGAATCCAAAGTGTTTATAATTTTAAAACTTTTCTTGTCATAAACCAGATGTTTTATTGTATATTAATTATATAAAGCTTATGCCTTTGTTTCTGGTTATTTTGTTGAGTGTGTGTGTTGTTTTTTTTGTTTTTTTTTTTTGTCACGACCAATGAAGTTTTCCTCTCTCCCTCATTAGTATCAAAACGTATTTGTTTCCTCGCGTATGAACGAAAAAATAAATACAAATAATTTACCTAAAGGACTTCTTGAGGTATAGCAACCCTAGCTTGTTTTCAAACTCCCTACACATTCCTGAAACAGAATCCAACACGTCTGAAACATGTCGTCGAGGGACATGTCTGGACACGTCTCAGCATGTTCCCTGCTTGCTTAGACTTGTCAGGATGGCCCGGTGAAGGTGTAGGAGATGTAGACTGTAGTTGTGCTGCAGGAGAGCGGTGGGGAGGTAGAGAATAGTAGATAGCATGGGTAACACTTAATATAAATAGCAAATTGTCAGGTCTGTATGTGTGTGTGTGTGTGTGTGTTACTCAGTTACTCAGTTACTTGTTCGTCAAGGGGAATCCACGCAATGCGAGCTAAGCTCATTATTATCGCACCTCCTTAACTGGGAATGTATTGCGTGAAATGCATGTTAAGTGTTTTAGGTACTGATGGAATGGCTGTGGATGTGTGTGGAGTCTGTATTTAGCCAATTGGCGACATCGGAAACGAAGGCTTAGGGTGGATCTGTATGGTACCATTCTCACTATAGACGGTACCGTCTCGCCCGAAGGCTTAGGTAGCCATCAGCTTAGGTGAACCATATGAGAGAGATTTATGTTGCGAACAAAACAAAAAACATTACTTTTGGGGTTTGGGGACTGAGGGGAGGGGGTTAAGGGGAGGTCTCCACTTGAGGGATTTTTTTCTTGACCCTTTTCTCCCTCATGTTTAGCCCCATTGCTTTTTATATTATAAAACGTTTGCCCCATTAGTTTAGCGATTTTAAAAACTTTCACCCCATATTTAGACCTTTCGTGCAATTCAGGTGTCGATTTTATCCTGGCGAGCGATAGCGAGCCTGTAATTTAAGAGGAATCGGCCTTCGGCCGGGACATTTTCTACCGAAAAATGTACAAATTTATCTTGAAAGGGACTCAAGGGGGTGTAATTTTAAGCTTGATGGAGGTCTAGGGAACACACTAAATACCTCCCCTTAAAGTGTGGAACAATTATCATAATATCTGATAATAATATAGGAAAGGTGAGACAAGAAATCAAATTTACCCTGGAATACTGCTGAGCCACAGAGATATTAATACCATTGCAGGTCCTCATTAACGTCTGAGTGAGACGGAACACCAAAGGAAGAGAGCTTGTTCAGTACACTCCATGGGCTTCGTCACTGAAGGCTAATCTCATGATTCGATAATCGATGAATGATTATTATTGATTAAGTGAAGCGAATGAGACGATATTGCAGATAGATGCTATTGATACACTATCCCACAACAAATATAGTAGCTTATATTCCACCTTTACTTTCCCATATAAACCTGACTCATAAATATAGTAACTTATATTCCACCTTTACTTTCCCATATAAACCTGACTCATAAATATAGTACCTTATATTCCACCTTTACTTTCCCATATAAACCTGACTCATAAATATAGTAACTTATATTCCACCTTTACTTTCCCATATAAACCTGACTCATAAATATAGTAACTTATATTCCACCTTTATACTTTCCCATATAAACCTGACTCATAAATATAGTAACTTATATTCCACCTTTATACTTTCCCATATAAACCTGACTCATAAATATAGTACCTTATATTCCACCTTTACTTTCCCATATAAACCTGACTCATAAATATAGTAACTTATTCCACCTTTATACTTTCCCATATAAACCTGACTCATAATATAGTAACTTATATTCCACCTTTATACTTTCCCATATAAACCTGACTCATAAATATAGTACCTTATATTCCACCTTTACTTTCCCATATAAACCTGACTCATAAATATAGTAACTTATTCCACCTTTATACTTTCCCATATAAACCTGACTCATAAATATAGTAACTTATATTCCACCTTTATACTTTCCCATATAAACCTGACTCATAAATATAGTACCTTATATTCCACCTTTACTTTCCCATATAAACCTGACTCATAAATATAGTAACTTATATTCCACCTTTATACTTTCCCATATAAACCTGACTCATAAATATAGTAACTTATATTCCACCTTTATACTTTCCCATATAAACCTGACTCATAAATATAGTACCTTATATTCCACCTTTACTTTCCATATAAACCTGACTCATAAATATAGTAACTTATATTCCACCTTTATACTTTCCGATATAAACCTGACTCATAAATATAGTAACTTATATTCCACCTTTATACTTTCCCATATAAACCTGACTCATAAATATAGTACCTTATATTCCACCTTTACTTTCCCATATAAACCTGACTCATAAATATAGTAACTTATATTCCACCTTTATACTTTCCCATATAAACCTGACTCATAAATATAGTAACTTATATTCCACCTTTATACTTTCCCATATAAACCTGACTCATAAATATAGTACCTTATATTCCACCTTTACTTTCCCATATAAACCTGACTCATAAATATAGTACCTTATATTCCACCTTTACTTTCCCATATAAACCTGACTCATAAATATAGTACCTTATATTCCACCTTTACTTTCCCATATAAACCTGACTCATAAATATAGTAGCTTATATTCCACCTTTACTTTCCCATATAAACCTAACTCATAAATATAGTAGCTTATATTCCACCTTTATACTTTCCCATATAAACCTGACTCATAAATATAGTAACTTATATTCCACCTTTATACTTTCCCATATAAACCTGACTCACAAATATAGTAGCTTATATTCCACCTTTACTTTCCCATATAAACCTGACTCATAAAGGTTGCTGAACTATGTGATTTCTGTTATGCAAATGAGTTATGAATCACAATATAAGGGTTAAGGGGAGATTTCCACTTGAGGGAGTTTTTTCTTGACCCCTTTCTCCCTCATGTTTAGCCCCATTGCTTTTGAGATTTTAAGACGTTCGCCCCATTAGTATGGCGATTTTAAGAACTTTCACCCAATTTATGCCACTTTTAAGACCTTTCGTCCCATTTAGGTGTCGATTTTTTCCTGGCGAGCCTGCAATTTAAGAGGCATCGGCCTTCGGCCGGGACATTTTTCTACCGAAAAATTTACAAATTTATCTTGAAAGGGGGTCAAGGGGGTGTAATTTCAAGCTTGATGGAAGTCTAGGAAACACATTAAAAACCTCCCCTTAACACACTGAATAACTATTTATATTTCACCTGATTGTATTGCCAACAGAAGGGACTGGTGTTCTCGAAAAGGGGCTTCAGTCCTGACGCTATGCTTGACCATACAGTGTGCTGGCTTAATAATCCTGAAGGGTTGATGGCCACTTAACTATAACTAACTATGGCGCTAACCTAAAACCATATCGACCACAGGGTTACAGTTAGGATATTACACACCTAATATAATATATATATAATTATTATGTATCTTATTTATTTCATCCCTACACCAAACACCTCCTCCAATGAAATTAATGACAGGTGTTAAGGGGAGGCAGACCGTTTTTCTGGACCCCCTTCTCCCTAATGTTTAGCCCCACTAGTTTTGAGATTATAAGACGTTCGGCCCATTAGTTTGGCGATTTTAACACCTTTTGCCCCATTACGTTGTCAATTTTAAGACCTTTCGTGCCATTTAGGTGTCGATTATTTCCTTGCGAGCGATAGCGAGCCTGCAATTTTAAGAGGAATCGGCCTTCGGCCGGGACATTTTTCTACCGAAAAATGTACAAATTTAACTTGAAGGAGGGTCTAGGCAGTGTTTTTCTAAGCTTGATGGAGGGCTAGGGAGGAAACTAAAAGAAATATATGAATAAAATGATTTAATAGACCAAACAAACTTTCTGCCTCCCCTTAATACCTAATCTAAAACCTGACTGCGAGAAAGAGATGGGGTATGACTGATGATGACCATATGATATAGAGGCGGGCGGGTGTGTTTGATGGGAAGGGTGGTGCGCAGAATGAGGGTCCATATGGTGTAGAGAATGAATGGGAGGGAGGGAGGGAAGGAGGGGGAGAGGGAGGGGGGGAGGGAGGGGGGGAGGGGGCTATATAAGGGAGCCCACCTCGCTTTTTTCTGTTTTTCTCCCTCTTTCTTTGGCTTTTATCCATTCGGCCCCATTCAGCCTACTGTTTTTAAAACGTTTACCCCCATCCAGGTGTCAATATTTTCCTGGCGAGCGGTAGCGAGCCAGCATATCTAGATTTGTTTTGACAGCAAGCTAAATTTGTACATTTTTCGATAGAAAAATTTCTCCGGCAAAGCCGGATTCTCCATACAATGCTGGCTCGCTATCGCTCGCCAGGAAGAAATCGACACCTGGATGGGGATAAACGTCTCAAAACAGTTGGCTGAATGGGGCCGAATGGATACAAGCCAAGGAAAGAGAGAAAAGGAGAGAAAGATAAAAAAAAAATCCGGGGACCCGCCCTTAATGGGGAGAGGGGGAGAGAGGGAGGGAGGGAGGGAAGGGATGATGACTCCAAGTATGTTCTGTGGAAAATGATATACCGGGGGAGGAAATCTGAGAAGGGTGACATGACTGGGTAAGTGGAGTGTCTGTTGTCCTGTCCTGTCTGTCTGTCTACCGGTATGTATCTATTTACCGGTAGCTATCTATCTAGAGCGGCTTTATTACGTAGCCCCAGTAGGGGTGGCGTAGTATTGCAATTATTATTATTATTTTGGAAATGTTTATCGATCAATTTATAACATCTATTCTATAAATTGTTGTATGCTGTCATAATAAACGACATTAATAAATATTAATATTTAATAAAAGACATTAATAAAAATATGTCTGCGACCACACACACACACACACACACACACTTCTATTCATACATGGATAGAACAGACTATATTTAATTCTACAAAACAGTCTGGACTAAAAGCCTAGTTAACACATGCCCGAGTCTGAGCCCGAGTGTCCAGTCGTGGACACTCGGCAAAAATGAGCCCGAGTGTGCAAAATTCCACGAGTGTACACGAGTGTCCACGAGTGCACGGCGAGTGCACTCATGAACACTCGCAGTCCTCCACGAGTCACTACGAGTGTGCTGCGAGTGTACTGAGAGTGGGGGAAAATTTTAATTTTAACGGTCATTTTTGGATCACGAGTAGTTACGAGTCACTACGAGTATTCACGAGTCACGGAGAGTTACCACGAGTGTCTTGATGTTGAGATGACTCGTGGCGACTCGTAGTGACTCGTGATGACTCGGGCAGTTTTTGACGGTGGTTTTGTCCGCGAGTGTTCACGAGTCTTTCACAAGTATTTACGAGTAGTTAAGAGTCACTACGAGTATTCACGAGTCACTTAGAGTATTCACGAGTCACTGAAGGTTACCACGAGTGTCTTGAGATGAGGTTGAGATGATTCTGGCCCTGATTTTCATGCAGGGATGAAAATTTGGCTTCCCGAGCCGAGTTCCCATGAGTATCCCATGAGTCTCCCACGACGTTACCCGAGTTCCCACGAGTTCCACCAACATGCCCCTAGTCATTACACGCAATTCCGCGCGCTGTGACTCGTGAAAACTCAGGCCTCGGGACGTCGATAGGGCATGTGTGAACCCATGGCTTTAACTACTCGAGGAAACACGCAACAACAACAAATATATTGATCCTGTCCAAGTGCACGAGGCCCTGTTTTAAGGAGAAGAGAGAGCGAGAGAGGAGAGAGAGAGAGAGGGTAGTTGTGAGAGGGGTCAGAGCAAGATGGACGAGGTAGTTAGGAGGCATGGGGCACATATTAGAGAGAGAGAGAGAGAGAGAGGGGAGTGCATGGGGCATATGGACGAGATTGGACATATATTTAACATATATGACACTTGGGGATCCCCACAGACCTTACGATCTCCAAACGAGCGTGGTCCATGTCTTAATTCTTAGTTAGAGATGGCATTATCCGATTGTACAAGGAAACGTTCGAAAGGGGGGAACAAGGGTAGAAAATAGAAAAGAAGAGAAAGAGAGAGAGAGAGAGAGTAAAAGAGTAAGTAAGGGAAAGAAGGGTGGTGTGAGGAAGGGAGGGGGTAGGACAGAGGGGGGGGGTGGGGGTGGGGGGGGTTGGCTGGAAGGACGGAATAATGCATGGAGCCGCTCTATAATAAGCAGTGTTAAATTCAGGGGGGCCTTGACGCCTAGTACCCCCAGGGGGAGAGTACGAGGGCATGCCTCCCAGGCCCCCCCCCAAACCCAGTCTCTACCTCTCTCTGATCTCTCGGTCGCATCTTCGTCCTCTTCTTTGCATCGACCTCGGCCTATCCCCTTCTGCTGTCGTTCTCTCTCGCTTCTCTGTACTCTAAACTCTGTCTCCTGCTCTCCCTTTCTATCTCTTCTCTGGGTCAGCCTCTCATCTCGCCTACCCCTCCTTCTAGCTCGTCTCTCTTTCGTATCACGTACTGTTCCACGCTTCCCCTACTCTACTCCGGTCGTGATCTCTCCCGTATAGTCGCTCTTCTATCTCTCCTCTTCCACATATGCTCTCGTCACTCTCTTCCTGCCACCCCCTTCTCATCGGTCTCGCTCGACCTCTCTCATCTCTCTCGATCCGTCTCTCTCCCTCCTCTTATCAGTCTCTCGCTCGCCGTAACCCCTCCATCTTCGCGTTTTCTAGCTACTCTCCCTCTCATTCGTCATCAGTGTAATCTCTCTTCGGCATACGCCATCCATCGTCTCTCTCTCTCGTGCTTTTCCCTCGGTCGCCTACCCCGGCCTCTCTCTCGTTTGCTATCTACTTTCTCTCCTTGCTCCGAGCTCTGGTGACTCTCCTCGCCGTACTCTGCTGCTATGGTACGCTCTCTCCCTCTCGAGATTCCATCCCAGGCACCTGCGCTCGAAGCGTTCACTCGTACGTCTCTCGCCCCCTCGCCTTCTACCTCCCCCCGGAGTTCCCCGCCAGCGTCTCGGTCCGCTTGCCGCTCCTCGTATTCGGTCGCTATGCTCTCCCGTCCCTCATCCTCCCTTTCTCCGTCGCCAAATCCTCGCATCAACTCACTCCCTGCACGGTCCTTGGCTTGATCTTGCGGGGGGGGCGGGGGGGACCCCTCTCCTCGTCCTCTCTCTCGCCACCCCCCTCCTCCCCACCCCCCCAAGCTCTTCTCCCTCTCTCTCGGCTCTCTATCCTCTCCCTCTCTCTCTACCCCCTCACCGGCCAAACTCCCCCCTTCCCGCTCACCTCCCGTTCTGCCTCTCCGCGCTCCTCCCCTCCTCCTCCCTCTCCTCTCTTCACTCTCACCTCCTCTCCCCCCCGCTCATCTCTCTCTCCCCAGTTCATCTCCCCGCCCCCTCTCCCCCGTCTCTACTCCTCCCTCTCCTCGCTCCTCTCCTCTCTCCTCCTCTTCATACTCCTCCTACCCCTCTCCTCTCCCTCTCTCGCCTCCCTCACATCGCTCCTCTGCCTCCAACCTCTGCTTCTCCTCTCCCTCTCTCATCTCGCCTCACCCTCCTCTCTCGCTCCCTGCTATCTCCTCCTCTCCTCTCTCTCCCTATTTCCTCTCTCTCTCAAACTCTCCTCCGTCCTCCTTCTCACTCTCCGCTTCATCTCCGTCTCTTCTCACCTCTCTCCCTGCTCTCACTCACTCTCTCGCTCCTCCTCACAGTCCCGTCTCTCTCTCCACCGCTCCCTCTCCTACATACTCTCTCTCTCGCTCCCCTCCTTCTCGCTTCTCGCCTCCTCCTCTCTCCCTCTCTCCTCTCTCTTTCCTCTCTCTCTTCCTCTCTCTCCCTCGCTCGTCCCCCCTTTCCCTCCCTCTCGTGTCTCCATCTTTCTTAAACGTTGCTAATGTTTCTTTTATGCCAGGGGGTAACAGATCCAAGTATTGCTATGATGTAAGTGTTACATTCATCATTCTTCCTCCATCAGTACCGGGGACGTCTTTTGTATTATATGTCAGCTGCATGTAGACGATTTTATGAAGCTTCTGAAGGATATATGGTAGCTAAAAAAAAAAAAAAAAATGGGGATAGACTGCAGCAGGCTTTTCATGGGTAGATGTCCTTCTTAAGCTGAATAAGATCACCTAATGTTTGCCAGAATATAACGGAAAAAAGGATGTCACCGGTACAGAAAGGGTTAAGGGGAGGTATTTAGTTTGTTTCGTAGACCTCCATCAAGCTTAAGATTACACCCCCTTGAGCCCCTTTCAAGATAAATTTGTACATTTTTCGGTAGAAAAATGTCCCGGCTGAAAGCCGGTTCCTCTTAAATTACAGGCTCGCTATCGCTCGCCAGGATAAAATCGACACCTAAATGGCACGAAAGGTCTTAAGATTGACAAATGGGTTGAAAGTTCTTAAAATCGTCAAAATAATGGGGCAAACGTCTTAAAATTCGAAAAACAATGGGGCTAAACATGAGGGAGAAAGGAGTCCAGAAAAAAAATCCCTCGAGTGGCAATCTCCCCTTAAGGTGATGATGATGTACTGCTAAGCTTGCCTGTGGGGGCATACACCACCACCGTCGCCGTTTGGAAGTAGGGACCGTAATCTGGTTAAGGGGAGGTCTTCACTTGAGGGATTGTTTTCTTGACCCCTTTCTCCCTCATGTTTAGCCCCATTGCTTTTGATAGTATAAAATGTGTGCCCCATTAGTTCAGCGATTTTAAGAACTTTCACCCCATATTAAGACCTTTCGTGCAATTCAGGTCTCTATTTTATCCTGGCGAGCGATAGCGAGCCTGTAATTTAAGAGCAACCGGCCTCCGGCCGGGACATTTTTCTACCGAAAAATGTACAAATTTATCTTGAAAGGGACTCGAGGGGGTGTAATTTTAAGGTTGATGGAGGTCTAGGGAACAAACTAAATACCTCCCCTTGAGATGAGTATAGGATAGAAGAAGTAGAAGAGTGGAAGGTGACAGCTGCAACTCATGGCTACCTTCATCATGGCTTGGGAGATGTTGTTTAGAGTTCATTATCCGTATCACTGACGACCTACAACATTTGGTAACCATTTAATGGAGAGAAAAAAAAAAAAGCCCGCCAAGACCCCCCCCCCCCCCCCTTGGAGATAAATGTGTACATTGATCGGTAGAAATTGTCCTGGCCTCCTAAATCACAGGCTGACTATCACTCGCCAGGGAAATCTATCTGTTTATCTATCTATATGCTCAGGCCCAATCCCCATTATGGGGGTAGCCGACTCGAGACAGAGCCAGAACAGGGAAAACACAAAAACAACATAAAACCAAAAATAAACACAGATAAAAAACACAAACTCACACACATCCAGGTCACGCCAGGGAAATAATGACACATAAATGGCCTTAACATTGACATAAATGGGACGAAACGTCTTGAAACGCCAAACTAATGAGGCGAGCGTCTTAAAATCTCAAAACTAATAAAGCTAAACTTAAGGGAGAAGGGGGTCCAAAAAAAACCCACATAAGTGATAATCTCTCCTTAAGGGGAGATCTCCACTTGAAGGATTTTTTTCTTGGCCCCTTTCTCCATCATGTTTAGCCCCATTGCTTTTGAGATTTTAAGACGTTTGCCCCATTAGTTTAGCGATTTTATGAACTTTCACCCCATATTAAGACCTTTCGTGCCATTCAGGTGTCGATTTTATCCTGGCGAGCGATAGCGAGCCTGTAATTTAAGAGGAACCGACCTTTGGCCGGGACATTTTTCTACCGAAAAATGTACACATTTATCTTGAAAGGGACTCAAGGGGTGTAATTTTAAGCTTGATGGAGGTCTAGGGAACAAACTAAATACCTCCCCTTAATTCAAAAGATTCACCGGGTGACCGAAAAAACCACGAATCCTGCGGGTCCCATTGGTTTGAGGATTTTTTTATTTTTTTTTTCTTAGAGCAATCACAATGCAATATTTATAAACTCAAGAAGATTATATCAGTGCAATTGTTATCTCCTCTCTCTCTCTCTCTCTCTCTCTCTCTCTCTCTCTCTCTCTCTCTCTCTCTCTCTCTCTCTCATATCCGTCAGTGTCCATGATGCTAGGGTTTTGATGGCCCGGAAAATATTAGTTAAAGGCCCGTGAGAGAGAGAGAGAGAGGGGGGGGGGAGAGAGAGAGAGAAGGAGGGGGGGGGGGAGAGAGTGAGAGAAGGAGGGGGGGGGGGGGTGAGGAAGAGAGAGAATAACAAATGAGGAGGAGATAAGCAGAGAGATAAATTTGCTTGAAGGATATTAATCATCTATATGCAGTCCGAAGAAGTATACTTGACAAATGGAAGAAACGCAAGTGAAACAGTGTGAGAGAGAGAGAGAGAGAGAGAGAGAGAGAGAGAGAGAGAGAGAGAGAGAGAGAGAGAGAGAGAGAGAGAAGAGCCGAGATAAGGAGGGTGGGAGAGGAGGGAAAGAATGGGGTATACTTGAAAAATGGAAGAAATTAAAGGTAGAGAGAGAGTGAGAGTGTTGGGGGGGGGGGGGGTTAGGAAGGGATATGATGGCACGTGTCTCCCCATATTACCAGAAAGGGAGGGGGGAGGAGGGAGGGGGAGGGGGAGGGAGGAACACCAAACAACCACCTGCCCCCACCACCACCACCTCTCACACACACACGCACACACACCCATTGTGTGTGTTTACCTTTTAGTAGTTTGCTGATTAAAATTAAATTATTATTGTTGTATAATGATATTTTTGGATTTAACTTGTATTTCTGCATTTAACTTTAATTTTTATTTTGTTGTATTTTTTTTTTTTTTTTTTTTTTTTATTTATTTATTTTTTTTTTTTTTTTTTATTGAGGGGGGGGGGGTAGATTCGTTTGTGTGTGCGTGTGTGTTATTAATTCGCATTTGTTTATATTACAGTTACCGTTAAATTTATGTTTATATCATCATGTCTTTCTACTCTAAACTACTGTTAGGCCACTTGACCATCAGTGTTTTGGAGGGCCGGCAGCCTTGAGGGGTCGCTGGATCTGTTGTAGCTTGATTTCCTTTGTATCCTTTGTACTACTCTTTACTGAAATGTGCTGTTCCTTGAGGAGATTGTAGCCACCAATCGAACGGGGCTATATACTCACGGGAGGCCTCATACGCATGTGATAAAGAGTTGCTGGAACTCTTGTTTCATTTGTCTGGCTTCCCTCACTGTTTCTGTTTTAGTCTCACCTTTATAGAGAGTAATCCAGCAAACTCTCACAAACACCTCCTCCTCCTATTCATTTCACTACACTAAACAAGCACACAACACTCCTTTCCAATACACCAACAAAAATGTATCGTTCTTTCAACTTTGGGGGAGACACTTGTTACAGGTAGTTTTGCCTTTTGTCTCTTTCATACACATAATAAAGAACAAAAATCCATTGAGGAAGAGTCAGCCAGGGAATAAGAATATGGACATTAACAGTCCATTTGCTCTAGCCCTTGTTGAGTTACAGTGGATTGGGTTGACTATTGCTGGCGTACCTGTAATGATGAGGCCATGTAGTGTTCTTGCTCATATGAAAACAATGCATTTAAAGTTAAGGGGGGTCACCGTTTTTTTGTTTTTATCTTACTCTCCTTTTCTCTCTTTCCCTGGCTTGTATCCATTCGGCCCCATTCAGCTAGCGGTTGTATGACGTTTATCCCCATCAAGGTGTCAATTTCTTCCTGGCGAGCGATAGCGAGCCAGCATTGTATGGAGAAATCCGGCTTCGCCGGAGACATATTTTTATCGAAAAATGTACAAATTTAGCCTGCTGTCAAAACAAACATATATATATGCTGGCTCGCTACCGCTCGCCAGGAAAAATATGGATGGGGTAAACGTGTTAAAACAGTAGGCTGAATGGGGCCGAATGGATAAAAAGCCAAAGAGAGAGGGAGAAAAAGAGAAAAAAAAGCGAGGTGGGCTCCTTTAAGGGGGGGGGGGGGAAGGGTTTATGTATTGGTCAGTTAATATATGTATATATCATTTTTAGTTTCTTCCCTAGACATCCATCAAGCTTAAAAAAAAAAAAAAAACATCCCCAAGATGAGATGTTTTCTAGAGATGTTTGTACATTTTTGGGTAGAAACATTTACAAATTTATCTTGAAGGGTTTGTTTTTTAAATCACAGCTTGATGGAGGTCTAGGGAGGAAACTAAGAAAAATATCATTAAGATTAAACAATAAGCAAATAAATACGCCCCATCTCCCCTTAATCCTGACACAAGTTATTTCAGTCTATTATAATTAACTGGGTAAAGAATAACTTGTTAAAGGGGGGGAGGGGGGGGGGGGGGCCGTTTTTTGTTTTCATTTTGGCCCTCTTCTTCCTCATGTTAAGTCCTATTAGTTTTCAGATTTTTAGAAGTTCGACCCATTAGTTTTCAGATTTTAAGACCTTTCGGCCACATTTCTTTGTCAATATTAAGACTTTTCGTGTCATTTAGGTATTGATATTTTCCTAGCGAGCGATAGCGAGCCTGTAATTTTTGAGGAACCGGCTGATTTTTCTATCGAAAAATGTACAAATTCATCTTGAAGGCGGGTCTTGGTGGGGGGTATTTGTGTAGCTTGATGGAGGTCTAGGGAGGAAACTAAAAAAAAAAAAAAATTATATAAAGAAAATAATATACACATGAGAAAATAAATACGCCTTCCCCCATGATTTCATTGTTTCGTTACGCCCTTCCCCCATTGTTTCGTTACGCCCTTCCCCCATTGTTTCGTTACGCCTTTCCCCTAGTCGCCGTGCCTCATTTGATCTTTGAGTATCCAATATCGGGTATAATCTCTATTTTTATAATTTCACCACAACACCAAACACCTCCAATGAAATTAATGAAAGCATTTATGTGATCCACCGGGATTCGAACCTGGGTTATCACACACGGATGTTTAAACACTCTAACCATTACACCACCAAGCCAATGTTATCAAGTTCCCTCGGGGGCAAATATCATGGTGTGTCTCTCTTACCTGTATGAATGAATGAATGAATGAATGAATGAATGGATGTATGAATGTATGCATGAATGTGTGCATGCATTAATATATGTATATGAATGTATGTACTGTATCAATATGTATATGAATGTATTAATGAATGTATGAATGTATGTATGAATGTATTAATGTATGTATGAATGTATTAATGTATGTATGAATGTATTAATGTATGTATGAATGTATTAATGTATGTATGAATGTATTAATGTATGTATGAATGTATGTATGAATGTATGAATGTATGTATGAATGTATTAATGTATGTATGAATGTATTAATGTATGTATGAATGTATTAATGTATGTATGAATGTATTAATGTATGTATGAATGTATTAATGTATGTATGAATGTATTAATGTATGTATGAATGTATGTATGAATGTATGAATGTATGTATGAATGTATTAATGTATGTATGAATGTATGTATGAATGTATGAATGTATGTATGAATGTATGTATGAATATATGTATTAATGTATGTATGAATGTATTAATGAATATATGTATTAATGTATGTATGAATGTATGTATGAATGTATGAATGTATGTATGAATGTATTAATGAATATATGTATTAATGTATGTATGAATGTATTAATGAATATATGTATGAATGTATTAATGTATGTATGAATGTATTAATGAATGTATGAATGTATGTATGAATGTATTAATGAATGTATGAATGTATGTATGAATGTATTAATGAATATATGTATTAATGTATGTATGAATGTATTAATGAATATATGTATGAATGTATTAATGTATGTATGAATGTATTAATGAATGTATGAATGTATTAATGTATGTATGTATGAATGATTGTATGTATGTGTGAATGAATGAATGAATGCATGAATGTATGTATGAATGAAAGTTTTGTTTTTCTTATGGGCATGAAAGTGACAAATACAAAGCTGCCTGTAACAAGTGTCCCCCTCAAAGTTGAACGAGTGATAAGAGAGTCAAAAACATGGTACGTTAGAGGTAATTTAGGTGTGTTGGAAATAAGTGTGGTGTGCTTGTTTAGTGTAGTGAAATATATAGGAGGAGGAGGTGTTTGTGAGAGTTAGCTGGATTACTCTATGTGTAAGTGAGGTACAAATAGAAACAGTGGGGGAAACCAGACAAATGAAACAGGAGTTCCAGCAACTCATCATATGACTATGTGGCCTCTCCTGGGTACTGCTCTGCTCGATTGGTGCCTACAATTTCCCCGATAATATGAATGCATGGATAATTTACAATGAGTGTACTGCACTATGCAATTTATCTCATTAACCTAGAGTGTGTGAGATAGTAACCCTTCCTTGTAACTCGTTGTAGCTCTCTCCCCACCCTCCCACCCTCCCTCCTTCCCTCCCTAGCAGCAAGGTGTGAGATAGTAACCCTTCCTTGTAACTCGTTATAGCTCTCTCCCCACCCTCCCTCCCTCCCTCCCTCCCTAGCAGCAAGGTGTGTGAGATAGTAACCCTTCCTTGTAACTCGTGGCAGCTCTCTCCCCACCCTCCCTCCCTAACAGCAAGGTGTTTGAGATACTAACCCTTCCTTGTAACTCGTTGTAGTTCTCTCCCCACCCTCCCTCCCTCCCTCCCTAGCAGCAGCAAGGTGTGTGAGATAGTAACCCTTCCTTGTAACTCTATGTAGCTCTCTCCCCGCCCTCCCTCCCTCCGTTAATTACCTATTCATTGCGTAGTCCTGCCACTTTGTCACTCTGTGGTGGTGTTGTCCTCCCTTCCCTCCCCTCCTCTCTCTCTCGCTCTCTCTCTCTCTCTCTCTCTCTCTCTCTCTCTCTCTCTCTCTCTCTCTCTCTCTCTCTCTCAGTCGATTACATTTGTTCTTCCTTCCACTTATTTAAGAAGGAAAACATTTACGAATTCAGTTATAGTTAAAACAGTACTTCAGAGGCCTTATCAACCCTTCTGGATTATTAAGCCAGCACACTGTAAGTCAAGAACAGCGTTAGGACTGGAGCCCCTTTACGAGAACTCCAGTCCCTTGTTGTTGTTGTTCCCCAAGCTGCCTGGCCGAACAGCCCCAAGGCCCCGAGCAAGGCCAAGGCCGTATTCTCTATTGATGAACGAGGTAAGGGGAGATGGGTCGTTTTTCTGGTCCCCCATCTTCCTCATGTTTAGCCCCATTAGTTTTCATATTTTGTGACGTTCTGCCCATTAGTTTGGCGCTTTTAAGACTTTGTGCCCCATTTGTTGTCAATATGAAGACGTTTCGTGTCATATACGTGTCGATTTTTTCCTGGCGAGCGATAGCGAGCCTGCAATTTAAGAGAAAACCGGCCGTCGGCCGG
Source organism: Paralithodes platypus (assembly GCA_032716605.1). Classification (NCBI taxonomy): domain Eukaryota; kingdom Metazoa; phylum Arthropoda; class Malacostraca; order Decapoda; family Lithodidae; genus Paralithodes; species Paralithodes platypus. The sequence goes on from CM064530.1 coordinate 13,763,564, forward strand.
GACATTTTTCTATCAAAAATGCACAAATTTATCCTGAAGGAGGGTCTGGGGGGGGGGGTTATTTTTTTTAGGATTGATGGAGGTCTAGGGAACAAACTAAAAACCTTCACCTTTCCTAAATTCACGTTTATGTCATGCCAATAACTACAATATGTGTGTGTATGTGTGTGTGTGTGTGTGTGTGTGTTTTTTTTTTTTTTTTTTTTTGGGTTTTGTTTTATAGTTTTCTCTTTAGTAGCTAGGAACAGAAACGATCTAATCCCCAGTTTATATCGTTGGGCTATTGAAAGGATTGTCTTACCGTATATATTATATATATATATGTGTTGTGCTGTTAGCTCTTTCATTATATCTCTCTCTCAGGACGCATTTGCATACTTTGTTCTGGTTACCAACAGACGATTGTTTTTCTTGTGTGTGACATTCAGGAAGGATCTCTTAAGAATAATAGGGGTAGAAGCTCAATTAAGGGGAGGTATTTAGTTTGTTTCCTAGACCTCCATCAAGCTTAAAATTACACCCCCTTGAGTCCCTTTCAAGATAAATTTGTACATTTTTCGGTAGAAAAATTTCCCGGCCAAAGGCCGGTTCCTCTTAAATTACAGGCTCGCTATCGCTCGCCAGGATAAAATCGACACCTGAATTGCCCGAAAGGTCTTAATATGGGGTGAAAGTTCTTAAAATCGCTAAACTAATGGGGCAAACGTTTTATAATATCAAAAGCAATGGGGCTAAACATGAGGGAGAAAGGGGTCAAGAAAAAAATCCCTCAAGTGGAGATCTCCCCTTAACTCTCTAGCGCCCACATGTACGGTCGCGCTAATAAGTCATGTCCCAGCTGTCATTACGTTTGGATCGCTCTGTGCTGTATTAATGTCTGTCAGATGTTGAATAGGGTGGCTAAGTGTAGGCATATGTTTGTATATTTCACTCGATATGAAGAAATGAAGCTTAGATGTTGCTGATACCAATTATTAATCAACACATAATTGGTACCGAGACATCATTTATTAGCGCGACTGTACCTCTCAAACTAAATAAAAAAAAAAAAAAAATTTAATGTTACAAAAGATTTGCTATAAATCTTCATAAAGCCAGAGTCACACGAGCCCTTTTTCGAGCAATTTGTACGGGCAATTATGGTCTGGAAGGTTAAAAATTGACACTGTATCAGAATTCAGCCGCCTAACATAATCTACCTTCAGTCTAGTTGCCGATACCAGTGCGATAATGTCCCGAAATATTAGGAGACAAAACTTGCTCATGGAAAATTGACGGAAAAAGCGCTCGTGTGACAGTGGCTTAAGGGGGTTGACCTGTTTTTGTTCTGTCCTTTTCCATCTTTCTCTGGCTTGTATCCATTTGGCCCCATTCAGCCTACTGTTTTGAGACGTTTATTCCCATCCAGGTGTAAAAAAATTACTGGTGAGCGGTAGCGAGCCAGCATATTTTTTATTTGTGTTTGACAGCAGGCTAAATTTGTAAATTTTTCGATAGAAAAATTTCTCCGGCAAAGCCGGATTTCTTCATATAATGCTGGCTCGCTTTCGCTCGCCAGGAAGAAAACGACACCTAGATGGGGATAAACGTCTTAAAATAGTTGGCTGAATGGGGCCGAATGGATACAAGCCAGAGAAAGAGAGAAAAGGACAGACATAACAAAAAGCAGGTCACCCCCCTTAACATCCGAGTTTCCAAAATGTGGATGGACATGGTACCTTCTTCTTCCCCTCCATTGAGCTCGCCCCGGATTCTCTCTTGATTTCACAGGACTGACCTTTGGATCGGCGCTAGCCAAGAATACGTCATCTAATATATAATACACACTTTTCAATTCGCTAGACTATGTTTTTATTTTTTTAATATAGCCCAGATATAAGTTACCTATTTAAAAAAAACATTCATTAAAAGCATATATATATATAATTCATGCTCCATTTCAACCCTATCTGGAATATAGTGTGTAATTCTGGCCTCCAGCACTTTATTAGATTAAAATGTAAAACTTGCAAACTAAACAAACCAAAATTGGGACAAGGACAATATAAAGTCAAATTAAATTATCCAAATCGCTATGTGGAAACAACGCTTACTAAAATGAAAATTATTAAATAAAAGAACACAATCCACCACATAGGGTGTACATTACTACATGAGCAAGTTAATCTGTTTCCCAAGCAAACTAATCGCACATATAACAACGCACTATCGTTACGTTAAAGGAAGTAGTCAAGTTTGGGAAGTCAAAAACTTCAAAAAAAGTCAAAGCAATTTGAAATAGCTCCAAAAAGAGCTAAGAATACGTGTTTCATCAGTTAGAAGCTGGGCTACTATAAGTTGTTGCACACTCAAACCTCAACGTTTTTTAATCCCAAACAGCTAGAACAATAATTTATTAAAGTATTTTTAATATTAAAAATACTTTATAAATATGAAAATCACAAGATTCTTATTTGCAACTTTTATACAAAATTTGAGGTGAAGCCATTGATTTCGGGGGTTGATGAGTGATTGCTTTTTGTGGGTGAACTGATATAATGTGTGTTCTTCTCCTGTCACCTCTTATTCCTTTCTGGTGTCTCTTGCTGATCCTCCCTACCCCTTTGTGGGAGTAAGGGTTGGCTACTGACTGACTGACTGACTTATACAACATGCAACCTTGACTGGTAGTTAGAACTGAATAGAATAAATACCAATGTTTGTATAAACTTTACATGTATAATATTTGCTTTACCCAAAACAAACATAGCTCGGAGGATGTATCGACATTTTGGTGAGACAAAGAACAGGGTATCCTATTTTGCATATTGGACACATTGCACCTCTCTCTCTGTCTCTCTCTCTTTCTCTCTGGCTCTGTCTCTGTCTCTGTCTCTCTCTCTCTCTCTTTCTCTCTGGCTCTCTCTCTCTCTCTTTCTCTCTCTCTCTCTCTCTCTCTCTCTCTCTCTCTCTCTCTCTCTCTCTCTCTCTCTCTCGTGTGTTCCGTCTCCCTCTGCTCTCTCTCTCTCTCTCTCTCTGTCTCTCTCTCTCTCTCCCTCGTGTGTTCCGTCTCCCTCTTCTCTCTCTCTCTCTCTCTCTCTCTCTCCCTGTCTCTCTCTGTCTCTGTCTCTGTCTCTCTCTCTCCCTCTCTCTCCCTCGTGTGTTCCGTCTCCCTGTTCTTCTCTCTCTCTCCCTGTCTCTCTCTGTCTCTGTCTCTCCCTCTCTCTCCCTCGTGTGTTCCGTCTCCCTGTTCTTCTCTCTCCCTCGTGTGTTCCGTCTCCCTGTTCTTCTCTCTCTCTCTCTCCCTCTCTTCGTACCCTCTCGTGTTATTTCGCCTCCCCTGTATGTGTTGTTTTTCTCCCTCTCCCTCCACCCCTCCCCCCCCCCTCTCTCTCTCTCTCTCTCTCGCTCTTATTACTCATTTATTTAGTTATTTATTATATGTTGTGTATTTATTTTCTATGTAGGTAATTTATTTATGTCTCGAGTCGGTTACCCACAGGAACAAAAAGGAAAACGGAAAAAATGGGGAATGGGCCTGAGCAACTAGATAGATAGATGTTTTAGATGTGGAGGGGTCTATCATACAATCAAGTCCTGACCACCTCGCCGAAGCAGCAAGGCCTGTGGTGGGGGGGGGGGGAGGTTCAGTGTATCTATGTAACCCCATGTAACTCTGCCCCCCTTCTGCCCCCCCCACCCCCCCCCACCCCATACGTATGTTCGCTAATTGTCCTCTCTCTCTCTATCGCTATATACCTATTTTTCGCCCCAACATTATTATTTTCACCCACCCATTTTTCCGGTCCCGTTCACAAATTCTTGTTTGTGTCTGTATGCTCCAATATTTCATGAGGGACTGGAAGGTGTGGGGAGAGCTGTTTTTTTTTTAGTTTATGGATAGATTTTGTGATGGATTGATAGCTGTGTGTGGGTTTGGGTGTAATAATAATAATAATAATAATAATAATAAACGGTTTATTAAAGAATGACATTTTACAATTAGTGGATGAACATGAGATGTACAGATATGAAAATGGTAAGCTCAGTTTACAATGGGTGAGTATAATATACTTTACATTAAAACAAGAAATTAATACAATAATTATGCTAGTGCAAAATACAAATTATCATAAATTAACCATGAGAGTAAGTGATTTACAGTGATTTACAGTACAATATGTTCATATGTGTGTATGTGTGTGTGTAAATCAAATAAATAATCAGTAGTGTGTGTGTGTGTGTAGATAATTATACTAAATACATAATCGGTTTGGTGTGTGTGTGTGTGTGTGTGTGTTTGTGTGTGTGTAAATAAATATAATATATAAATAATCGGTTTGGTGTGTGTGTGTGTGTGTGTGTGTGTGTGTGTGTGTGTGCGTGCGCGTGCGCGTGCGCGTGTGTGTGTGTGTGTGTGTGCGTGATCTTACCTAATGTGAAATATGTTCATACTTTCGAGGTTTATCATAAATTCCGAAGTAATTTTCCCTGTCAGCCAACTCCGCAGACTAGCCTCTTCTAATGGGGTTAGCTTATACTTTAAGGGGAGGTTTCTAGTTTGTTTCCTACTCCTCCAGCAATCTTAAAATGTCACCCCCTTGACCCCCTTTCAAGATATATTTGTAAATTTTTCGGTAGAAAAATGTCCCGGCCGAAGGCCGATTACTCTTAAATTACAGGTTCGCTATCGCTCGCCAGGATAAAATCGACACCTAAATGGCACGAAAGGTCTTAAAATTGACAGAATGGGGCGGAAATTCTTAAAAATCACCAAACTAATGGGGCAAACGTCTTAAAATCTCAAAAGCAATGGGGCTAGACATAAGGGAGAAAGGGGTCAAGCAAAAAGTCCCTCAAGTGGAAATCTCCCCTTAAGATCCGATACGCATTTCGGTTCCGTCTTCTGGTTTATTATTAGACGCGTTTATTTTTATTTTATTTTTTTATTTTGTTTTCTATATTCCAACTTACTTCCTCTCGGGCATAGGCTGAGAGCCTTAACATTCACCGCTTTACAATGAACAGTGAAGCCCGTGAGGTCTTGTTCCAGTCTAGGGAGTAGAAATAAGAAGTAGAGGTACAACGAGCACCTGCCATCTTGCCTTCACATGAGGCACGGTGCTCACTCATGGCCCGAAACGACCCCATCTCTGAAGCCACCTCGTTCCCGTGCTTCACTGTCTGACCCCCTACACTCGGACTCTCACACTTACACACACACAGATTAGGAAGGGAATATGGCAGTCATAGAGGGTTAGGAAGGGAATATGGCAGTCAGAGAGGGTTAGGAAGGGAATATGGCAGTCAGAGGGTTAATCGATAAAGTTCTTACCCCTGTTGATTCCTAGAGAGGCTGCCTAAGATGATGTCTACCATCGTCTAATGATAGCCAGGAGACGGTATCAAAATGCGTCATAATCCTCAAGTGGTAAGTACCGGCGACGTGTTTTTAACCCATTCAGACTCGTATGATGCAGAGGTTGCCAGCTTAGCAATAAGAAATAGCGTTCTCTCACTCTTATAATTACCTCTCCAAAATTAGTTTTCTCCCCACAGCTAACTCAAAGACAACTGCAGAGGTGAAGTAACTAAACTAAAGGTTTCTAAATACCCCTGATGG
>CM064530.1:13769265-13976765 GCA_032716605.1 Paralithodes platypus
TCCGTCCCGAGTTTATTGTTGTCTATCAAAGGGGAGAAATATGCTAACTAATTTTCAATGTCCGCCATGTTATGCACCTCCCCTTTGACGCCTGAAGAGAGAACATATGCGTTTTTTCTTTGAGTACCGGTAAATAATTATAATGATATGGAGTGTAGTGCATTAAGCTCCTTCTCACACAGACGTTAATGAGGACCGACGACTCCGCTTAAATTAGTGCGTAGTACCTGTACACACGTAATTACATTAAATCAAATTCCACCTTATATCCACCTATCACAAACTCCTATTATATTTTCGTTTTTGCTAAATATTGATGTATACCTATATACAATAGCCCACATACAGAGACCCACACACATACATATATACATACCGGTACATAGATATATACATACATTAATTGGTGACCGGTCAACTCAACCAGTAGACCATTTCAACCAGTAGCTCTCAACCAGTACCAAATCAACCAATACGGTTAGGTTAGGTTAGTACTATATTTTGGCACTGGTTTGGTGGGCGGGGGTTATTTTGGCACTGGTTGAGAGCTACTGGTTGAAATGGTCTACTGGTTGAGATGACATGGAACCACATTAATTATGTACTGTAAATACATTACATACATACATACATACATACATACATACATACATACATACATACATGAAAGAAAGACAAACCATCACTTTAAGGGGCTAGTGGCTGTTTGTTTTGGTCTATTAATTAATGTATTAATTGATTGTTTAGTTTCCTCACTAGACCTCCATCAAGCTTAGAAAAACACCCCCTAGACCCCGCCCCTCAAAATAAATGTGTTCATTTTTCGATAGAAAAATTTCCCGGCCAAAGGCCGAGCTATCGCTCGCTAGGAAAAAATCGACACCTAAATGGCACGATAGGTCTTATGATTGACAACGAAATGGAGCGCTAAAGGTGTTAAAATCGCCAAACTAATGGGCCGAATGTCATAAAATGTCTAAACTAATAGGGTTAAACCCTTTAATCCGGAAGAGCCTAGACAACAATCTGCTTACACCAGGTCCCCACTTACAGGTGGACAGAGGCGTGGGTTGTGGGAATCGAACCCCGAACATGTCTAGAGCTTGAACTTCCTTTTGGCCATTTCACCCTTAACCCTTTCTATACCGGTGACGTCTTTTTCATTGTATTCTAGCTATACTTATAGGATTGTGTGGCTTTAAGAAGGGTTTGTGGTTGCAAAAAGGGTTAAGCGAGGTAGTTCGAAACCTGTTAATTGTGGGAGGCCCTTATTAAACTGAATAAAATCGTCTAATAGTAGCCAACATAAAGTTAGAAGGACGGCGCCGGTACAGAAGGGGTTAATTGGTGATAAATACTATAGATTGCCGTACTTGTAGCCAGATATAATGATACTGTTGTTGTAATTCAAATGAGAAAACTGTATATATGATTCAATACTTCTCATTGCAATTACAATAGCTACCGCATTATATTGATTGGCTAGGAAGATGTCTCAAAGGGAGATGGTCCTTTTTTATTGGTCTATTAATATATATACCGGTATTCTTTTATTTTTTAGTTTTCTCGCTAAGCCTCCATCAAGCTTAGAAAAACACCTCTTAGACCCCCTTCAAGAATAATTTGTACATTTTTCGGTAGAAAAATTTCCCGGCCAAAGGCCGGTTCCTCTTAAAATTCCAGGCTCGCTATCGCTCGCCAGGAAAAAATCGACACCTAAATGGCACGAAAGGTCTTAATATTGACCACGAAACGGGGCGAAAGTTGTTAAAATCGCCAAACTAATGGGCCGAACGTCTTATAATCATAAAACAAATGGTGGGTTGGTGGGTGGGATGGGTGGGTGGGTGGGTGCTTTGTGGTGGTGGATTGGTGGGGTGGTGTTTGGGGGTTTAGGGTTCTGGGGACTTAACACGAGGAAGAAAGGGGACCAGAAAAAACGACCAATCTCTCCTTAAGTCTCTATATATAATTATATAACATTTGCATCAAAGCAGCGTTGTCGTAACCTCCCCCCCCCCCCCACCCCACCCCTCCCCTACCTCCTGATTGTAGCAAGGATAGAGTTATTGATTGTTTAGGAGTGAATTAAAGAGGTGATTAAAGAGCCCCCGCTGACGGTGAGAATAAAGAGGTGAGTAGGGGAGGGGGAGGAGGAGGAGGAGGAGGAGGAGGGAAGTGATTACGGTGAGGTTTGGGGTAATCCAGGCTGGTGTTTTATACCAATTTGGCTTTGTCCTCGCCCTCGCTGTAGTATTAAACCTTTAGTACAATTTGATATCTCATTTATGAGTATATTTTTTTCCCGTGGTGTTATATAGGAAGATAAAGTATTTTATATCAATTTAATATTTGTATTATACATTTATTAGGTTTGATTATTTTGTCGGTTGCGATGTGAAGGAAGCTTAATTTGTTATATACAGTATAATATTATATATACCAATTTGTTATATACAGTATAATATTATATATACCAATTTGTTATATACAGTATAATATTATATATACCAATTTGTTATATACAGTATAATATTATATATACCAATTTGTTATATACAGTATAATATTATATATACCAATTTGTGATATACAGTATAATATTATATTATACAGTATAATATTATATATACCAATTTGTTATATACAGTATAATATTATATATACCAATTTGTCGTGTTCCGTTTCCGCCCCCGCTGATCTATTCGAACTTCGTAAAGCATCTATGCATACCTTTATTAGGTTAGCATTTACTAATTTGTATTCAATATGCTGTAAGGGTAGATTGGGAGAATAGTAATCTACCTATATAATGTAGGTAAGGTAGTGGGTCTTGATGAACCTAGAATATGAAAAACTGTATATTTTCAGCCTCACGGGTGCAGTTGAATAATAAACCGACAATTATATTAGTATTATTATTATTATGATAATAATAATTAGTATTAGTATTATCACCCCCCCCCCCACCCCCCACACACACACATTTCAAAGTTTTTTGAAAATACCAGAAACCCAAAAACTGTGGAAGGGGCCCCGGAGCGATTTTTTCAAACACTTTCGGCGCTTCAATAGTTTGGGCAAAATATTCCCCGAGATTTTATCCATTAGAGATATTTTTAGCCAAGGCTGGTGGCCTGGGAACGAGAGAGAGAGAATATAACGAGAGAGTGGTAATGATTAATGAGCAAGGTTTTATTGTACTCTCTCTCTCTCGCCTCGATCTCTCTCTCCTGCATCTCTTCCTCTCTCTCTCTTTAATCCTCTCTCTCTCTCTGCTCTCCTCCTCTCTCTCCTCTCTCCTCTCTTTCTCTCGTATATATACTATATATATATCGATATAGATATATATATAATTATAGAGAGAGATTTGAGCTGTGGGAGAGAGAGGAAGCGTGGCGGGGGGTGGCGTGGAGAGGCGAGATGAGGGAGGACTGGAGGGAAGGGGGGGAAAGGAAAAACAAAAGAGAAGGGAAGCACTGCTCTTATAATTGTGTGGACTTTAGAGAAAAATAAAACACGTTGGAAGTCAAGGTTTTAATGTTTAGCACTTTTTCCTGGAATGTTTTGTAAGCGGCTTTTATAAATAGTGGATGGTCTTTTCGCTTCATCAGATTTTAATGAGGTGTGTGTGTGTGTCTGATATTCACGCGTTATGAAAGTTAGGGTGAGTTTTATTTGTGATACGGTATTGGTGTTTTGTTTTTCGCTTTTTGTTTGCTTTATTCATCCATGGACTGTGCTAGTTAGTTCTCATCTGATAGCCATTTAAGGGGAGGTTTCTAGTTTGTTTCCTACTCCTCCAGCAATCTTAAAATTTCACCCCTTTGACCCCCTTTCAAGATAAATTTGTACATTTTTCGGTAGAAACACGTCCCCGGCCGAAGGCTGATTACTCTTAAATTACAGGCTCGCTATCGCTCGCCAGGATAAAATCGACACCTAAATGGCACGAAAGGTCTTAAAATTGACAGAATGGGGCGGAAATTCTTAAAAATCACCAACATAATGGGGCAAACGTCTTAAAATCTCAAAAGCAATGGGGCTAAACATGAGGGAGAAAGGGGTCAAGAAAAAAATCCCTAAAGTGGAAATCTCCCCTTAACCCCAAAGTATATATATATATATATATATATATATATATATATATATATATATATATATATATATATATATATAAACTTTGATTTAACCTGCCTTCTTTGTTCCTTCCCCAGTGACCTGACTCAGACTCAGCTGGTGTGTGACTGCGGGTTGACCTGGCTGGCGGAAGCGGTACTTAGGAAGAGGCTGAGGGTCAGTAGCACCTCTCGTTGCTACCGACCAAGAGCCCTCAGTAACACCCAGGTCAAGAAGCTCAGGCCCTCACACCTCCAATGTCGTAAGATGGATTTGGTTTTATCTTGTTTTATAATGCCTACACCTCCAATGTCGTAAGATGGATTTGGTTTTATCTTGTTTTATAATGCCTACACCTATGTCGTAAGTTGGATTTGGTTTTGTCTGGTTTTATAATGCCTACACCTCCAATGTCGTAAGTTGGATTTGGTTTTGTCTGGTTTTATAATGCCTACACCTCCTATGTCTTAAGTTGGATTTGGTTTTGTCTGGTTTTATAATGCCTACACCTCCTATGTCGTAAGTTGGATTTGGTTTTGTCTGGTTTTATAATGCCTACACCTCCTATGTCGTAAGTTGGATTTGGTTTTGTCTGGTTTTATAATGCCTACACCTCCTATGTCGTAAGTTGGATTTGGTTTTGTCTGGTTTTATAATGCCTACACCTCCTATGTCGTAAGTTGGATTTGGTTTTGTCTGGTTTTATAATGCCTACACCTCCAATGTCGTAAGTTGGATTTGGTTTTGTCTGGTTTTATAATGCCTACACCTCCTATGTCGTAAATTGGATTTGGTTTTGTCTTGTTTTATAATAATTAAACTATAAAACTTTGCAAAATAAACAAACCAAAACTGGGACGACACGATAAATGCAAAAGAACTAATACAAATAATAATATAATAATGCCAATGTGGGTTTTACTATAAGGGGACGAAGGGTCAGTAGTTCCTCCTATTGCTGCCAACACAGGGCCTACACCTCCTATGTCGTAAGTTGGATTTGGTGTTGTCTTGTTTTATAATATTGCCAATGTGGGTTTTACTTTAAGGGGATAATGAGTCGTATTGCTACCAACACAGGACCCCAAAGAACGCGACTCATGTTGTTATATTTTCCTTTAATAACTTGTATGGTCAAGAAACACAGGCATAAACACTCCATGAGATGCATTTATGTGTATTCCTATTATAGCTCTACTGGTCAAACTACTCATTCCATCACACCTACAGTGTCATAAGTTGGTTATGTTGATTTGCTTCTTGCAGTAACTCCTATAAGTAATGTGTCTATATTTATTTTCCTGATTAGACTATCTCTTATATAGGAGCTTAACATTGGAAACATTAGGATTAGTCTAATTATATTTTAGGCTAAGAGTTATAGTTCATTGTGTTTAAGCTGGCAAAACTAGGGTGTTATTATTTTACAGATTTTCTCTCTCTCTCTCTCTCTCTTTCTCTCTCTCTCTCTCTTTATCTTTCTCTTTCTCTCTCTCTCTCTCTCTCTCTCTCTCTCTCTCTCTCTCTCTCTCTCTCTCTCTCTCTCTCTCTCTCTCTCTCTCTCTCTCTCTCTCTCTCTCTCTCTCTCTCTCTTTCTTTCTCTCTCTCTCTCAATTCCTTCCTTCCTTCCTTCCGCTTCACCCCCCCCCCCCCCTAAACTTCTTCCCGGGCAGCTTCAAGTTTGCTTATTAAGGTGATCAAATGAACTTCCTACACTGGCTGAGCTCCTTAGTGAGAGAGAGAGAGATATATATTTACATACATTTACATAGATACACTGGCCACACAGACCTTACGATCCAAACGAGGTGGTCAGGAGAGAGAGAGAGAGAGAGAGAGAGAGAGAGAGAGAGAGAGAGAGAGATGAGGAGAGGAGAGAGAGAGAGAGGAGAGAAGAGGGAGAGAAGAGTGAGAGAGAGAGAGAGAGAGAGAGAGAGAGGGAGAGAGAGAGAGAGAGAGAGAGAGAGAGAGAGAGAGAGAGAGAGAGAGAGAGAGAGAGAGAGAGAGAGAGAGAGAGAGAGAGAGAGAGAGAGAGAGAGAGAGAGAGAGAGAGAGAGAGAGAGAGAGAGAAAATTGGAAAACGGTAGAAGATTGTGAGGAAAGAAGATGGAGGAAGTATGCAGGGACAGAATGGGAGGTGAAAATGGGAAGAAAGAAGTAGGGGTGGAATGCGGAAAGGGAAGGAAGAATGAAAAGGAAAGGTTGATTGAAATGAGAAAGGGGGAGGACAGAAAAGGAGGAAGGAAGAGCGTGTAGATGGAAGGGAAGGAAGGACATTGGGTGATGCAGGAAGGAGGAAGTATTGAATTGGACCGTAGACAGAAAAAAGGAAGGAAGACAGGAAGGAAGGAATGAAGGAAGACAGAAAGAAGTGAAGGAAGGAAGGAAGGAAGTATTAAGAAATAAATTAATGAAGTAGCCCATGGAGGGACGAGAGGGAAATATGGATTGCAGTAAGGAATGGGGTGCGGGGTGAGAAAGAGGAAGGATAGAAAGGAGTAGATATGAACTCTGAGCGTGAATGAAGGAAAGAAAGGTGAAGTGGAACACGGAATAGAGGTGTGGCAGAGTGGTCTTGTCACTGGACTGGTAATCCAATGGACCCGGGTTCGAAACTTCGAATCCCAATATGTCAATGGGAAGATATTATTGGGATGGAATTTGTGCTGTACCTAGTTTCAGTGCATTACCACAGCACACCGAAATGCCAAAACAAAATACCCTCATTGTTCCCTGATTACATAGCATTGTATGAATATTCCCATATTCAAAATATGCTACAGGGGGGCAATGCCTAGTGAGTTAATTGCTCAATAGTTGGCGTTCTGAGAGTGAGGGTCCGAGTCTGGAGAGTGAGACGGTGAAGCGCAGAGGCGGAGCAGCTTCAGAGATGGGGTTGCTTCGAGCCGGGGTGCTTCGCATGTCTCACTCCCTTGGCTGGAACAAGACCTCACGGGCCTCACCGTGTTCAGCGGTTGAGTGTGCAGGCTCTCAGCCTATGCCCGAGAGGGAGTAGGCCTAGTTGGAATATATTAAAAAAAAAAAAAGGGCTATGAATGAAGGAAGAGGAATAGGAATGAATGAATTAGGGGATAGAAGGGAGAGAGATGGGAAGGAAGGAATTAGGGGATAGAAGGAATTGGAGGGAGGAATTAGAGGACATATGGGAGAGAGGAATTAGGAGATAGAAGGAAAAGGGATAGGATAGGAAGGGAGGATGGAGTGGGTAGAAGGAAGAGAGATAGGAAGGGAAGAATTAGGGGATAGAAGGAATAGGGATAGGAAGGGAGGAATTCGGGGATAGAAGGAAGAGAGATAGACAGGGAGGAATTAGGGGATAGGAAGGAAGAAATTAGAGAATAATAGGAAGGGAGGAATTAGGGGATAAAAGGAAGAGGGATAGGAAGGGAGGAATTAGGGGATAAGAAGGAAGAGGGATAGGAAGGGAGGAATTAGGGGATAGTAGGAAGGGAGGAATTATGAGATAGGAAGGGAGGAATTAGAGGAGTAATTATTAGACGGAAGTAAGAGAGATAGGAAGGGAGGAATTATGGGATAGTAGGAAGGGAAGAATTAAGGGACAGGAAGGGAGAAATTATTAGATGGAAGGAAGAGAGATAGGAAGCGAGGAATTAGGGGATGGAAAGAAGTATTGTAGGTATAGAAGGAAAAGGTGTATCAAAGACGGAGGAGGGATGAAACAAGCGAAGTAGTGGAAGGAGAGGGGCAAGTGGGATATATATAATATGCATAACTGTACCATAAATAAAGAAGTACAGTCCTGAGCACTAATAACTATACACACATTAGAATATGTATCGAACCAAAACGTTACAATACAATATATTCTTCTGAACTTGACTTTAAAAGGCTCGAAAACTCCGACGGTGGTCACGGCTTATTGAGGCGGAGAACTAGTATACCTCCAACAGTATTATGTTCATAATTGGTAGCCTGCTGTTGGAAGAGAATGCAGTATATTTAAGTGTAGGCTATGCTATTTAGGCTACAGGGGTAGTAATTATTATTGCTTTTGATGAGGTGAAGAAACATTGTTGGCGGATGAGTGTTGGTGTTAATTAAAAGCGGAACTATAAACACTTATTTAGCCCATTACAGATTAAAGGACAAAGTGTATAATCCTCTTTGAAGTCCCAAGATCAGAACAACACTCACGTACTTTGAGGGTGAAAGTGATGTTGTTGATGACACAATAATACTGTGAACCTTGTTTACTCATTTGAAAGTAATGGATAAATTGTGTTGGCTATAATCTTCCTCCTCGAGATCATCTGTTGACCAGACCGTTTATTATTAATATATTGGATTTGAGGACTAACACACAATAGCATACAGCAGGCATCAAAGATCATAATTATAGGCCTATCCTTGCAACGAATTCAGCGAAAGAAATTATTATATGAATACCGGTAGGCCTTTTATGTATAAGTTGATAACGTCAGCAACACTAAAGTCGCCACCTATCCAATAATTCACCCACACCTTCTTAAATGAAACTATTCAGGTAATTCCCTTTATAGTCTGGGCTGCAGATCCCGAAATCGCATGAATTAATAGGCTAGCATATTATGGGGTCAAATTCGCAGAATTTTCAAGAAACGATTATTATAAGAGATATGGGAATTCATTGACCAAGGTTATCATAACGAAATAACTTATCCACAACAATAAGAGAAGGGTCTTGTAGATTTTATTTGTAGCTAAAAGTCTTCTCTGATTAAACCAATTTTCACCCTGGACCAAGGACTATTAGGTTTCATGTTAATTACTTGTATTATCATTTGTTCATTAGAGTACTGTTTATTGCTGTTTACAAGGGCGGGTGGTGACTTCAATGCAGTGGCGACTTTAATGTAATTTGCTGACTTTACTGTACTGTATACTGAAGCTCTTCCATTAACGTTTTTTTCTGGCCATTCTCTCAGTTTCTTACTCCCCATTCTCGCTCCCCCCCCAGTGTGAGCAAATTGGACTCCCCCGAACAGCTCCCCCCGGCTCTCCCAACTTACTCTACAGGGAGGAAAGTTTACCAGCTTCCAGTCCTAACGCTGAAGAAACAATGACACGGGACTCGTAAAAGATAAAACCAATAGAACGAAGCAACGAGTAGCTAGAAAGATAAATAGCAATAGATGAGAAGATAATTGTGTAAACTTATTGTATCTATTTGATAGATATACAGTATATACAAAAAAGGACATTAAATTTGTGTAAACACAATATAATGTTCAAAATCCCAATTTTGACTGACTGGGAATGCCATTTTCTTCATATGGCATAATTAAATATAAACAAAAGAATGGCATTTAGCACCCTTTCCCCCCGTTAAACGATATTACTGTATATTATGCTATACAGTCAAAATACTGTACTCTGGTACAAATGTCTGTGGCTATCATACCATACATCTGAATCCCCTTTCCTCATAATCTACCCTAAGGTCGACATATTTTTATCTCTATGTACAGTATAATGATTTCCTTCCCTTACCTGGCCAATGTAGCATAGAATGATGTCCAATATCCTTGCCTGCAAATTTAATTTTTACTGGTTACCTACTTACTGCATTGATGCAAGTTACTTATCAGATGTGTAGCATACACCAAAATGTATGATAATACTGTAATTAATATACTAAAATTACTAAATGGTACTTTACAGCACGTCATCACAAACGTACCAAACTTCTATTCCCTCTCATAGATGTATTTTTACCTCCAGCTTACATCATCCTTGATTCCCTATACTTTTAAGTTAACCCTTATACACTACATTATAACACCCTTGGACTACAATATATATTATTTAATTTCCTTACCATAAACAGTACTGTACTGTATATATGTAATAAAATTAACCACCCTTTGCTTATTAGTTGTATATATAATACCCATCCCTAAGTTTTATGAAGCCAGTAATTAGCTAAAACAAAAATTTGGGTGCAAAGAAAGCCGTAAATCCCTAAAGGGAATTCTTATCCATTTATGGGAACATATATTGTATGATAAGTATCCAAGGCCCATACACCAGGAATATAGAATAGATGTGTTGAGCGATAACAGACATCAAGCTTTGTAAGACAAGAACACCTATTGGTATACAACCATCTCCTACACAGTACACTATGCTGCCTTACCTCAGACTTCCTTACCTTTAGATTCACAACTGTGTAGCACTTTAACGTCTTACTCTAGCATATACCTGCAACCATCCAAAACCAGTCAAGTTCATCAGCTATATAGTAATTAAAATGTAAAACTTGCAAACTAAACAAACCAAAATTGGGACAAGGACAATATAAAGTCAAATTAAATTATCAAAATCGCTATGTGGAAACAACGCTTACTAAAATGAAAATTATTAAATAAAAGAACACAATCCACCACATAGGGTGTACATCACTACATGAGCAAGTTAATCTGTTTCCAGAAAGCTCAGAAAGCTCAGTCAGCATGATATGTGTAGGTTGTAGGTGGACAAGGATATGATTAAAAGAGTTAGAATTACTATACCATATTTAATCTTATTGTCAATCTAGAATGTTAGTTGATTTGTCCAATTATTTTCCACCCATCTCATTTCCCCCATTACCTTATATTACCTGAAGCGTGCATTCCCTCCTGACCTTCCTTTCCTATTTCCAGATGGTCCGGGACTGTCAGTGGTGGAGCTGGAGCCTGGACTGGACCAGGTGGTGTTTGCCGGTGACTCTCTGCGGCTGCGGTGTCGGGTGACCAGCGGGGAGGAGGGGGCAGGGCACCGGGTGTGGTGGTCGCGGGGGGATGCTTTGCTGCAGCCCCGCCAGCCTGCCACTCTAGGGCATAATCGCACCTCTTCTGCTGCGACTGTCACCGGATACTTGGACCAGCACCATCTGCGAGAGGGGGCCATAGTTACTTACACTTACATGCCCGAGGCTGTTGAAAGGTCAGGAACTCAGGATGTAGTGATTAAGGGATCTATTGTGATGTGAAGGATATATACAACAATAAAGTGAAGGATGTATAATAATGAAGCCTATAATTGGGTGTAAGGGATATCAATTGATGGAAGAAATATGATGTGATAAGAGGCAGCCCGTTACATACACCTACATGCCTGAGGCCATCAAGAGGTATGGGATATAATGTACTGCATAGTGAAATGGTTAATAAATAGGTATGAGAAGATTATACTGAGAGGGAGCCATTATTTCTTATACTTACATAATCATAGTAATTGAGAGGTGTGGGATTTGCGTCAGTTTAGGTTGCAGGTTTATTCGGTAATCTATTCTTCGCTGCCTTAAGCAGAATCACTAATCATAATATTGTGGAAAGATTAGGCTCACTGGAAGAATATTGAAAAATGGCTATACAAAACTTTCCATTATTATCACTCGGTGTTTTCTATATACTGTTCACTTAAAAAACTTTTTGTTCACAGCATGTTGGAGATCCGTCAGTTAAACGGGAGCCACAGCGGTGACTGGTCATGCCTGGTGCAGGGTGAGGCGGGCAACCACACCCGTACCGTCAGCATCTATGTCATCGCTCACGACACCAAGTACTGTCCCATGAAAGGTAGGAGATGGAGCCCAGTGTTTACTGTCCCATGAAAGGTAGGAGATGGAGCCCAGTGTTTACTGTCCCATGAAAGGTAGGAGATGGAGCCCAGTGTTTACTGTCCCATGAAAGGTAGGAGATGGAGCCCAGTGTTTACTGTCCCATGAAAGGTAGGAGATGGAGCCCAGTGTTTACTGTCCCATGAAAGGTAGGAGATGGAGCCCAGTGTTTACTGTCCCATGAAAGGTAGGAGATGGAGCCCAGTGTTTACTGTCCCATGAAAGGTAGGAGATGGAGCCCAGTGTTTACTGTCCCATGAAAGGTAGGAGATGGAGCCCAGTGTTTACTGTCCCATGAAAGGTAGGAGATGGAGCCCAGTGTTTACTGTCCCATGAAAGGTAGGAGATGGAGCCCAGTGTTTACTGTCCCATGAAAGGTAGGAGATGGAGCCCAGTGTTTACTGTCCCATGAAAGGTAGGAGATGGAGCCCAGTGTTTACTGTCCCATGAAAGGTAGGAGATGGAGCCCAGTGTTTACTGTCCCATGAAAGGTAGGAGATGGAGCCCAGTGTTTACTGTCCCATGAAAGGTAGGAGATGGAGCCCAGTGTTTACTGTCCCATGAAAGGTAGGAGATGGAGCCCAGTGTTTACTGTCCCATGAAAGGTAGGAGATGGAGCCCAGTGTTTACTGTCCCATGAAAGGTAGGAGATGGAGCCCAGTGTTTACTGTCCCATGAAAGGTAGGAGATGGAGCCCAGTGTTTACTGTCCCATGAAAGGTAGGAGATGGAGCCCAGTGTTTACTGTCCCATGAAAGGTAGGAGATGGAGCCCAGTGTTTACTGTCCCATGAAAGGTAGGAGATGGAGCCCAGTGTTTACTTAAGTCTTAGTACTTTAACAGCTACATTTTTATATATATTTTTTTTTTCACCAGATGATTATACAGTACTCAGCTCAGAAATTATTTTACAAGAGGCGGACAAAACCGTGCAGTCCAAGTGTATTTAATGTGCCAGCCCACCCCTCTAGACAACCCTTACCTACCTTTTTGTTGCCCTTTTTCTATCATATTTTATGCAAATGGTGTATGAAGTATGGTTAAGTGTTGTTTGGTCGGTATTTTGAGTGATTTGTGTCAGGGTTTAGGACGGAGAAGGCTAAAAATAAGGGACTTTGGGAAGTCGCTGGGACAAAATGCCATATTTCCCATATAACGTATGCTTTACGTAACGCGGATTTGTGTAGTATAGTGTCATGGCAGGACAAAGTAACCACGTTACCTGTACATGTACACATACACACATACATACATACATATACTGTGCATACCATACAGATAGAGATAAACAGACAGACATAATAGACAGGGGGTGAAGTTACTTATAAATAAGTCTCCAGTTCCATGCAAGCATTGAACCACCCCAAATGCCCCAAGGCAGCCCTTTAGGGCAAGAATAGCCATTCTAGAGACTAGATTTAGTGCTCTGGTGTCCCATATCTACCATGAGACTGAAATGGACCAAATAAGATGAACGGGGGCCCAGACTTAAGTCATCCTCTTCTTAGTCGCCTCCTACGACATGCAGTAGACACGTGGGACATATTCTTATATTTCCTCTACCACATGGTTAGAGGCCTCCCTAACCCCCTGGGGAGGGGAAATATTATACTGTATATACTGTACTATTATTATAAATAACCGACCTCCATACTTTAGAATTATATAAGCACCAGATGTTTCTCCATACAGTATTATCTAATTATATAGATTCCTTGTACTGTATTTCTCATTGTGCTATCCTCTTCCTGACCCTAACTCATATGACGCTTTTCCCAACAGCAACCAGCAACAACCGAGGGTCATATGTGTGGCCTCGAACGGTGGCGGGGGTAACGGTACAGCTGGGATGTGCTGGACTGCTCCCCACAAACCCACACCACCACCATCATACCTACACCCACGGCTCACTCAAGGCCCCATCATCCAAGCTATCCTTATCGTCACACCTCTACACTCCTATCACGGCAGCCGCACAGCTCAGATTGGGAAAGACAGGTGTGGCATCCCATATCTGTAATTCTGATGGCGAGTGGCAACACCTGGATACATCCAAATGCCCATTTGTCTCAGAGACCACCAAGATTCTAGAGCAGTTTGCCTCAACGAACCTCCTGCCAAGGAAGACGAACCTGGTGGACAGCACGCGGAGTTTGCGGAACTTTACGCGGGATGGCAAGGTTCTGCACGACCCCATGGATGTGGTATTTCTGGCAAAGACGGTGGAGCAATATACGGGTCTACTGGCTACGCTCTCGGGAGCAAAGGAGACTGCTGCTACCCTGGTGGAAATTATAAGTGCATCCATGGCTGCTGACAGTGGTGAGTGTTTTACAATGAATTACAAAGGAAAGTAAACAATAACACTAATACTGATTCTCACTAGGCTACTTGTTAAAGGGCAAGGAAGAGCAGTCACAGAAAGCAAGAGGCAGGTTCAAGAAATGTGAGTGCTATAGGGAGGGGGAAAATTGTTAAGAGTTTCATTGTTACTCCCATATTAAGCTCATGAGATCTGTGGGGGATACAAATTGCATTATTTGTGAAGTAAGTTGAGGATGTTGGCTAAATTGTGCTGGTTAGATTAATCAGTTACAGTAATCATCCTGTATACAGATTTTGACCGAGGGCAGATTAGATTCACTGATTAAATGCAAATTTGATGGTCTTTTAATATAAGTTTCCTTTAAAACTACATCTTAAGAGCTTTTTAACTGCCTTAATGTACAGTCTTAAGTTTTGAACAGATATTTAATGTAATGTTTATAATACATAATCATCCTTTAAAGGTGGGGGCTCATGGGTTGGTTGAGGTAAACATGGAAACATAATCGCCAACCTGCATATAATCATCTTGTAAAATGCAATGTCACTGACATAATTATTAACAATGGTATAAAGGATTTTGCGGATCGTCTATACCGGGCCTGTGATGTCATAGTGACGTCACACCAGTATCCTTAGCCTAGACTGGATGGTGGACTTACACTCTTGTGACGTCACTGGCCCGGTATAGACGATCCACAAAATCCTTTATACCAATGTTAATAATTATTTCAGTGCCATTGCATTTTGCAAGATAACTATGTACAGCTTGGCGATTATCATTCCATGTTTATCTCAACCCATGAGCCCCACCTTTAATATATAGTTCAGCACACACATTTGAAGTGTTGGTGATGAGGAGGCCTTTGGTGTGTGTAGGTGAGTCACAGGTTCTTGGGACTGGGTCATGCCTTCATTAATCCTCTCCTACTCTCCTCAGCAACATACCTGGAGTTATTACTTGGTGTTGTTTCGGCCACCTCTCAGTGGCCTCGGTTAGAGCTGTTCCCCCTGAGTAATAACATGCCCCGTGAACCTACATATTGCCCTTTCTAACCCGTATAAATAACCCCCTATGAACCTACATATCCCCTTCTCTTACCTGTATAAATAAACTCTCTTACTCTCCCCAGCAACATACCCATTGAACCTATATTTTCCCCTCTCTAGACTCTATAAATAACAACTCTACAAAGCCAAGGTACTGGACGGGTGTGGCGGGGTGTCTGGTTTGAGCCATAATTAACCCCTTCCTACTCTCGCTAAGTAAATAATCAACCTCTTCCTATCTATCTATCTATATGCTCAGGCCCAAACTCTTCCTATTCTAACTAAATTATAAAACACCTAAATATATAAACCCTTCTATTACATCTAACTACATAAATAACTACTACTCTCCTTAGCTAAATATATATCATCTCCCTACTCTGCCCAGACCTACTCTACAAGGCGGAGGTGTTGGATGGATCTTGTGGCCGCCTGGTGGGCTGTCTGTGGCAGGTTGGTCGAAGTTTCCCTGGACTGGGTCGAGCCGCGGCGCCGCACCTAGAGCTACACCAGTTCTCCCGGCGCCCCGACACCTTCTCCGGCCTGACCTGCACCTGGTACCGCCGCTCCCTTCACTCTACACAGAGACACTTCCGCTGCAACACCAACAACTATTCCATGCTATACAGGTTTGAAGGGTCACGTCTAGGGTATACCATACTGTATATATAAGATAACTATTTTATATGAAGTGGACTCTTATCCAGGTCTCCATACATAGGATTTTCTAGCTATTAATTAACATCATTCTTAGCACCAATAACCCCCAAATGAAATGATTGAAAACATTTGATCCTCCCGGGATTTGAACCCAGGACACCACTTACAGAACTTACACTCTCTAACCATTACACCAAGACAGTTAAAGGTTCAGCACAATGACCACGATTAATATCCATTTATCGAATACTGGGGATCAATCAAATCATGTATGATATGTGTAGATTTTAAGAGTTAAGAACCTACGGTATGTAATTATTATCTGTAACATGATAATATAGAGTGTTTGTTTCCAGCTGATGATAAATTGCAGGGAAGTGTACTATAGTCTATTCGCTGTAAGTAGGCGAGAAATTATGACCTCTATCCTCTGTAATTCAAAAAGGGCTAGAGCAATTTTGCTGTACATTTCCACATCTATTCCTTGACTGACTTCCTTAACCCTCTGTTCCCGGAAGGGCTCTTGAACGCCCATAAAAAAGCATACACGAGCTGCCCGGAAGGGCTCTTAAACACCCATGATGTCAAAGCCTGTGAGCTTGGTGTGCGAGGCGTCGGTCCGACGCATGTAAACAACAGCCGGCTGGACCGACGCTCCGCATCTCCGGCCACAATAAGGAGAGCGTCGCTTGTTCGTGTGTGCCTGTATGTTGTTGTTAAGTATCGAAAAGTGGTGTAAAGTGGCTGTTTTGGCCATAAAGTTATCTCCAATGAAATCATCATCACAGCTCAACCAGTTGACTTAGAGAGCTCTACTTAATGCCATTCTACAGGTAAATAACACAGCTACGCTTGGGGATGCGCGGGAATGCGGGAAGCAGTCTGATTAACGAATATACGGTAGCCTAGCCTAGACGTTTTTCGGCCAAAACACCCGGGTTTCGAGGAATATATATATAATACATAGCCGGGGCTGGAGGGTTAATGGTAGAAATATTAGCTCGATTACTATAGTCGTTTTTGAGTTACAGAGGTTAGAGGTAATGATTTCTCGCCTACTTACAGCGAATAGACTATAGCACGTCATGCTTACCATATATGCCCTGTGACCATATTGTTAGTACTGTATATGTGTTTGGTTGTTACTTTATTTTATGTGTTTGTTAGAACATACATTTTGTATTTTTCCTGTATTGTTTTATTCATTTGTCTATTTGTGTATTGTTGTGACATGGTCAGTAGTGCATCTGACTGCTGAACGAAGGGTCGGCAGTTCGATCCAAAGCCATGCCATTGGTAGAAGTCAAGAGTTTGGACGCTCAGTTCTAGCGATTTGTGGCAAATGTTCAGTTAAGTCTTTGTCACAAGGGCACGCCCTAGCCTTGTCAATCAAGGGAGTGCACGGCAATAAAAACTGCGTCATGATTTACGTGTTAACTATATGTTTTTTCAATACTGTAATTCTTTACTCCTTAGTACAAAGTGTCTCTCTATGATCCACACGTCTGAATTTCTCCTTTGATGTTGACGAGAGCGCTTAGGTTGGTACAGACCATTTCTATGACCGAAATATGCACAAATTTATCACAAAGGGGGATGTTTGGGTTTTTTTTTAGGCTTGGGAGGAAATAAATAATATAATATAATAAATAAATAAATAAATAAATAAATAATACAAATATATAATTAATAAATAAGTTCTCCCCTTAAGGATATTTGTCAAGTTCTAACTAGAGAGATGCTATAATGCAAGTGTAAATTCTGAAGGTAGGCTAGGACTGTACTTTAGCTATGGTAATGTTTGTACAGGTGACAATTATTATGCATACTGTACACTGTTAACACTATTTGGTCCGAGAGGGGGTCTTTTGGGAGCTTACCAATTTTGATCCATTAGTTGGAGATTTTAAGATATTTCACCCCATTAGTTTGGCGATAACAAGACGCTCCACCCCTATAAAAATGTTCTCAGCGAGCAATAGCGAGCCTGTAATTTGTGTAACTCGGAAGAAATCATACTTCGGCCGAGACATTTTTCTATAGAAAAATGTACAAATTTAGCTAGAAGGAGGTCTGGGTGGGTATTTTTTTAGTTTGAAGGAAGTCTGGGAAAGCATTTTTGTTAGCCTAGGGGACAATCTAAAATATAGAACTCGAAAATGGCAAAAGCAAGCAAGATGCTCCACAATAATTAAAAGAAATATCATAATAACCCACAAGACCACAAAGTAACTATCAAAACGTTAATCAATTTTTTCATAGCTTATGATAAATTGCCGTGCTTCCCTCTTGATTACAGTGGGCCCCGCAAGGGTGCGCACTAAAAGGGTGCGATTCTCCAACCGTGCGGCAGATGTCCGTGTGGTGCGTATAATCCAAGGGTGCGAAAAAAGCGCGAAAAAAGCAAAGCGTGCGTTTTTTTCGCCCAATAACCCCTGAAAAACATGAACTAAGGAAAGAATACCTGTAAGTAATCCCTCGTTATCGACGGGGGTTACGTTCTTAAGACTGCCGTCGATAGCAAAAACCGTCAATACCGCATTACCGTACATTACGGTACCGTACATACACGTACAGTATCCGTGGTCTCCTATCCTATGTACTTTTAAGCGTTTCCTTTACACATAACCTTACATATTAGAGTATATTGCAAATATCTATCACTGAATACATTAGAGGCCATAATAAACGCAAGAGATACAAGGTTCAGGTACAAATAAGCAAGTAAAAGGCGGGTGGACTTAGAGCTTCTGCCTTGTTTTGACAACATTAATATGGAGGTCGAAAGTGACGCTCCGATCGTCGGTGAATCCGGATTCACTCAAAACCTAAAGTCTTTAGGCTAATTATTTTTGCTCTCGTTTTCGGTGTATTTTCTTATTATTGTATGTCTTATTGTTCATCATTTAATCCACTTTTGGTTGGTATATTAGAGTAATATAAATAAACAATTAATCCGTCGATATATCAGTCGATACTCGAATCAGTCTAAAGTCAGTCGATAGTCGAATCCGTCTATGATAAAGCAATCCGTCTATAATCAAATCCGTCTATAAAAAAGCCGTCGATAACGAGGGACTACTGTACAGTATAGATATGTGATTAGATATTAGATAGAATATGGGTATTACACTCACTTTGGATGGTTTATGTATGCGTGGAGGTTGGGATGTTGGTCTTACTGAGGGTCCGAGACTCCTCAGTAAGACCAACATCCCAACCTCCACGCATACATAAACCATCCAAAGTGAGTGTAATACCCCTATTCTATCTAATCTAATCACATTTCTATACTGTGCAGGTATTCTTTCCTTAGTTCATGTTTTTCAGGGGTTATTGGGCGAAAAAAGGGTAAGTTTGAAGAGTCCCCGGACTACATAGTGAATTTCCCATAGGTTCTTAAGCTCCAAGGGTGCGTTTTACAAGGGTGCGCGCATGTCTCGGACTTAGGTAACCGCACCCTTGTGGGGTCTACTGTACTCAGTTATTATGAACATTTTGTGACAAGTTAATTATGTGTATAAATAGGATGCAAAGACGTAGTATATACTCAGGCACATACCCCACTGCTGGGGGTGGCCGACTCAAGACAGAACCCGAACAGAAACAACATTAAAAATTCCAATTCTTAGGGTCCGGGACCACTATCGAGTTCCCTCGCCCCCTTCTCTATCTCGCCAAGTTGGAAAATGTTACAAGGGGAGGATTCCTAGCCTGCCCCCTGAAGGAAAAGTAGGACAGTAAATGAGACGGACAGAAATGGCAAAGGTTGGGTAGAGGATTCCAAACCTCACGCCAAAGTCATAGTAGTTTTATATTTTTCCATGAAGTATCGAGAAAAAAGCTGTTAAGGGATTTCCGCCAGGTGAAGAAAAAAAAAAATAGTGGAGGTAGGAAGGAGAACAGGAAGGTTAAATCTGTTTAGATATTAAAGTATTCATAACCTTGGTTATGGCATAACTTAAATCAAAGGTAAGATGGAACTTAAGCATTTGACTACAATCTTTCAAACTCAAACTAACATTCTGCACTTTGCCCCCACAGCAGCGACGATGAAGTTATGGATGCGCAGATCCAGGTTCCCTCCAGCCTGTTCACCCGGTCCGGCCTCTACCTCACCAACACCTCTGATGTGCCCCTAAGTACCAATGACCCCACCAGCAGCACCCCTGTCCCAGCCCCACCCATCCCACCTCCTGCGGTCCTCCTACAGTTCTTTGTTTACGACACAGGCAACCTCTTCCCCCGGGTGATGCCAAGGGGCGTGACCTCTGACACCTGGGAGGTCACGAGTCCAGTCATTGGTGCCAGGGTCAGCAGGGGTCAAGACGAGGAAGAAGAAGAAGAATATGAGGTATTGGCTGGAGGCGAGTTGGAAGTCAGCGATGGTGTTTATATTACCCTCCGGTCTGCTATTTATAGCCATAGCATCGTCCCGGTTTGGTGGCGGACTAACTCCACTACCGGCCACGGCAACTGGACTAGTGATGGCTGCAAGATTGTCAGGATGCTCAACTCGCTGATAGTTTTCCGCTGCAACCGTCTGGCGCACTTTGGCCTACTGCAGGATATGGGGGCCCTGAATCGGGGAAGGTCAGGTGTTCAGGGGGCTGCCTTCCGGCTCAGTGCCCCTGGTGTATACGTAGGCAGTGCGGTGTGTGCGCTCTTCCTCATGGCCTCTATCACAACCTGGGCAGCACACCACAACCGCATCACAACCACCGACAAGAATAAACACTCCTTAGTCAATACCTGGGTGGCACTGTTACTTCTTGTGGCTCTGTTTACTGCAGGGGTGCACCAGACAGAGCAACGCAGGTTGTGTGAAGGTGTGGGGGTCGCTTTGCACTACCTAACAACCTGTGTGTTACTGTGGATTATCGTGACAGTCACCAACCTCTACAAGAAAGTGACCAAGGCGCTACGTCCCCCACCTCCGACTGACGAAACCCCACCAGATTTGCCCCTGCCACCCAAACCTATGTTACGATTTTACCTGGTAGGCTGGGGTATTGCACTCATACTCTGTGGGATATCTGCAGCTGTAAACCTACACCAGTATGCCGGATACAGTTACTGTTTCCTAGCCTGGGGACCGAGTTTGGCAGCTGTTTATGCCCCAGCTGCTGCTTTGGTTTTAATTTTAGCAACCTTCTTCCTGTTGACACATTGTACACTGCGAGGGGCGAGAGGTCCCACTGGTTCAGCTGTGGCGGAAACAACCGAACTGGAACTGCTCGACGCCGGTTCGCCCAGTTCTGAGGTAGCTGGAGCGGCGACGGTGGGTGCAGAGGAGGCAAGTCTGGCATCTAGGGACACTGCTATCAGCCTCAGTGATGGCCAACACAGTCCCCTCACACAGCTTCGTGCCCACGTGGTCACCCTTCTCCTGTTTGTCCTCACCTGGGCAGCTGGCGCTATCACAACAGCTGCACCGTTCGCTTCTGTCATACCCCACCACACTACCATCTTCAGTGTGGTTTATGCCGTGTGTGCTAGCAGTCTCGGTATATTCATTTTTGTCTTTTTCTGTGTGAGTCGTGGAGATGTGTGTGAGGCATGGCGCAGCTGTTCGTGTGTTTGGCAGCAGAGTGGGAAACAGGAAGAAGAGGCGCGACTGACGGCCCCTGCCAACAATACTCAGGTCTGTGTTAGTGGTGCTGGGGGCAGAGGGGTCGGTGTCGCTCCCAGCACTCACAGCCTCGACTCCTCTCAGACGCACCACACCAACAAGTCCTCCTCCATTACTCAGAGCGTTGGTACCACTGGGAAAGACAAGAATGCCCCCAGTTTACACCTCTTGGCCCTCCCCACCATGCCTAACGACCTACAGTACACACCGGAGGTTTTCTACAATCCCAAACAGGCTGGGGTTGCCAAGAGGTTTTTCCAGAAGCAGCGCATGAGGCAACTGGTGAAGCAGAATAATTTGGAGGCAGCGCGGACTGACAGTGACGGCAATTCAACTGTGTATAAGCCGAAGCTGCCACGCTCAGAACCTGCCCCAGGGGGCTTCGACCCTTCCTGCTTGGGGGGCTCTGCTAAAGTGAACAACACAAATATTCACGTGGATAATATGTACACCTATAATATGGCTGGGTACCCGCCACCCGCTAAGCACAATCACAAGGACCCGACCCCTGAAGTTCTTTGTGTATTGGGTCCTGCAGCGCCTCAGGTATATGCTGCTGAAGTGGAAATTGCCCGGGGTTGGTCCACTATTCCCCGGAAACCCCGCGCCTTCCTGGAAGAGCCACTGAGCCCCCTGCGACGTGGAGGATCCTTTCCCAGCGTGGCAGAGGAACCTGGTTTAGCATCCTGTGGCTCTAGCAGATCCTCAGCCCTCGACCAGCCACATTTTCACCCTTCGGAGCCCCCCCACCCCCGTCTGTATAGCTTCCCGCCCCCTGGCCAGGTGCCCCCTGTCCGCCCATCGCGTAGCTCCTTAAACTCTGATCACACAGAGGGCAGTGCAGCAATCGCCCCAGACCAGCCCCGAGCCATCCGCCATCGCTACCGGGGCGGTCGTGAGAGAGCCAGACCTGGTAGAACGAAGCGCAGACCTGGAAGAACCAGAGGTGGTGGAGGGGCGATCATGGTTGGACAGGAAGGCCGAGATGACTGGACGGATGAGAATGCCCAGTCTATCATCATCAACCACCTGCCTTCTGGAGCCGCGGCTGCGTCCTCTGGTTCTGATAAGGACAACCGACCCTCTCTCCTACCTTTCCCTCATGCTGCCCCACCTGACCACCCTGCTGACATGGTGTGTGTTGACCTGACTTGGCCCCACGTCCTACCGGGGGAACAGCCTGTCAGGTCACGGCAGGCACCTCAGCCATGCCACTGTCTAGCGGGATCCAACCCTCACCACCCCGGCCTCACAATGTGCTGCTCTGATGATATGAGCATGGGGGTTGGGTGGGACAGTGAGGGGGGCGAAGGGTACTGGTGCGAAGGAGGGGGAGAGGAAAGAATCAGCGAGTGCGAGGTAAGAGGCTGTGATGGGGAGGAGGGCTTAAGTGGGAGTCAGGGCTTAAGTGGTAGTCAGAGTAGCGAGGGTGCCACTAGTCTAGACCCGGCAGTTGGGACATCCCCCCCTGGCAGTGTCAACGATTCCCCTTATGACTCGCCACTCCACAGACTCCACCAAAACACCCCAGACTCGGCCTCCCTCGATTCTGCAGGCACCCTCCCCTCCCCTGATCCTCCTACTGGTCTCGATCTGGACTCCCTCACTCACAACACACCCCTGCACAATCACACCACCTCCGGTTATAGCTCCTCCCCTCCGCACTATTCCTACAGCCCCCCCTCACACCTAAATAACCACCACCACCACCACCCCTTCCCAAACAACATCCACACCATCCATAACAACATCCACATGAACCACAATAGCAATCAACCTCATCCACACAGCAACAGCATCCAACCACACCACAATTCTTACACCAATTCCTTCCTCCCTAACCAGTCTTCTCCCTCTTCTGCTTCCTCCCCTGCCCCTCCCTACTCACCAGCACCTTCCTCCACCCCTCCCAACCCTACCTCCTCACCACCTCTTGTTCCCTGCTCTTCTTCCTCCCCCGCTCTTCCCTGCTCTTCGTCCCCCAACCATCATGAAGAGACCAGCAACTCTGTGTTCTACCTCACCAACAGCTCAGCGGAGACGGTGCTCAGAAATGGCGGCCGGAGCAGCGAGGAGAGTGAAACAGAAGACAACCGCAAAGACAGTCGCAGGCGGAAAGTAAGGGTGGGGGGAGGTGAAGCAGAAGCGGAGAGAGTTGATGAGGAGGAAGAGGAAGGAGAAGAGAGAGAAGGGGAAGACAGTGATGGGAGGACAGACTCAAGCTCCAAGCGAGAGACTTGTGTATAACAGTGTTTTCGGTCAACTAGTTCAGTGCAGGTTTAATCAGCAATCTCTTTTTAAAGTGCTTAACAATAGTTCCTGCGTGCAAGATTTTTTTTTTTTTATATATATATACAGTATATACTTATCTACTTATAATTCAAGTAACCTATTGTATCCGTATGCATTTCTTACATTATACAATCATCATCATCTTGTGGGTGACCTGACAACTCAACCAGTAAATAATTTGAACCAGTAAATCTCAACTAGTGCCAATTCAACCAATACTGTTAGCCGTCCGGCTGGCTCAGTTAATAGCGTCTCTGCTTCTCCCACCCTGCAGACTCACGTTCAATTCCCGCTCAGGTTGAAAAGTTTTTGTGAGATATAGCCGGCGGTTACAATCTCCTCTTGAGCAAAGGAGATGGGTAATGGTCTCTGGTTGATTAAAGGTCAAGCGCTTATGAATCCTTGAAGGAAGAGATACGGGCGCTATATAAGTAACCAGATGATTATTATTATTATTATTATTATTATTATTATTATTATTATTATTATTATTATGTTAATTAGGTTTGAACTTCAAATTGCCACTACTGTAGTTTGTTGGGCTTGGTTGTGCTGGCATTGGTTAAAATGGAATACTGGTTGAGTGTCTGGAAAGTCTTCTTATGTTCAGATAGTTTTATCTTTTTAACATGTGTACAGACGATGCTGAGCAGCAGTGTAGTTTTTAATTAATGCGAGCGTGGTACCGTATGGCTCGGCTCAGCGAACTTATGCATATCAGTGAATGTTTTTTTATATTTTATGTATTTTATGTGCAATTTGACACTTTATAAGAAGACTTACAATACAGTACAGTGATAGGCTGTCCAAAGTCCCCTCTGATAAAGATTGTGTTCTTTTATTTAATAATTTTCATTTTAGTAAGCGTTGTTTCCACATAGCGATTTTGATAATTTAATTTGACTTTATATTGTCCTTGTCCCAGTTTTGGTTTGTTTGGTTTGCAAGTTTTACATTTTAAAATAATGGAAACTTATTAACATTATCAATACAGATATACGGTATAAGTTCTCATATTATTAAGTAGTGAAATGAAATATGGTCAGTTTAGAGTCTTTGGAGCCTTTTTAATGTAATCTGATCTAGAAAAGAAAAAAATTATTGCAAAGTTGACCATGTAACCTACAGATTGTGTTGACTTGAAAAGTTCTCATAATACTGTGTCACTGTTCAGCTTCTTGAGGATTATGATGCACTTTAACAGTTTATTATGGCTATCATTAGTTGATTTTCTTTAGTTTAGGATATAATTGTGAGAGTCAGAGGGAGGTTTGATAGTTTTTACCCCTTTGACTGCTACAGGGCCTTCCAAAACTAAAGAAAATTGCCTAATGCTAGCTATAATAAACTGTCAAAATACACATCATAATCTTCAAGGAGAGATCGTTTTTACCCCTTTGACTGCTACAGGGCCTTCCAAAACTAAAGAAAATTGCCTAATGCTAGCTATAATAAACTGTCAAAGTGCATCATAATCCTCAATGAGTTGAATATCCTAAAGGTAGCGCCAGCGAACTTGACAATAATCTTGACCCCTTAACTTCCTATAACTCGAAATGAATGAAAGCAATCGGGCTGACGTTTCTATCATTTGGGAAGAGTTCACCAGGAAATAGGTGTGGATAATTACAGCCAGTTTGCTCTAGGCCCTTTTGAGTTACAGAGAGGTCAGGGAATATTATTGTCAAGTTCGTTGGTGCTACCTATAGTACTGTACTGTATTGTATCACACCATTTGAATCATGTAATGTACAAAAAAAGTACATGTTTTTAAGCTTAACATTATGAATATTTGTTTAAGTGTTCAACAGCATTTTGGTGATGCTAATATTGTTTTATTATATACTGTATTGTGTTCATTTATAGCGATAAATATTCCACATGAAAGTAGACCTACAAAAGTTAATGGTTATCAAAGAATGTAAACCACAGTTCTCAGCACAGTTGAATACTGATGAATCTGTGGAACAAACTTTCAGAATTTAAATCATATGCCATACTTTGAACCAGTCAGTGTACAGTTGGTCACATGAATGTGTATCTACTCCGTGATTTTATGTATGAAAGTAAACAAAGCAGGCAGGGTTCTGAGGGGGCACTCAGTTATGGCCTTGGCCTTGCTCGGCCATACAGCCTGGGGAAGAACAACAAAGCATTGTTGTCTTACAGGGATAATTTGTTATAAAACTGATAATGTATCATGTGATTTAACTAGGCTACTGCATAGGAAGCTTAACTCCAAATTTAATCATACTATTTTCCTTCCATCGATAACATCACTGAGTGGAGGCAAATTCACGTGGGCAACTGTACTTCAGTTCTATCGAGACAATCAACTCAACTCTCGCTACATTAACTATAATGATACCCTGTGCAACTTGATTGAGCTTCTTAGGTACTGTACGGTACTAAGTTAGCTAGAAGATTAAGGGGGCCCACCTCGCTTTTTATCTCTTTCTCTCCCTCTCTCTTTGGTTTGTATCCATTCGGCCCCATTCAGCCTACTGTTTTAAGACGTTTACCCCCATCCAGGTGTCAATATTTTCCTGGCGAGCGGTAGCGAGCCAGCATATATATATTTTTGTTTTGACAGCAAGCTAAATTTGTACATTTTTTGATAGAAAAATGTCTCCGACAAAGCCGGATTTCTCCATAAAATGCTGGCTCGCCAGGAAGAAATCGACACCTGGATGGGGATACACGTCTTAAAACAGTTGGCTGAATGGGGCCGATTGGATACAAGCCAGAGAGAAAAGGAGAGAAAGATAAAACAAAAAACGGTGACCCCCCCAGAAGTGGGAGGGAAGTTTGAATAATTTGTATAGTACAACATTCCAAATTATTATAAGAATTATTATCTCTTGGAGTCATTTACCATATACACCTTTATTTAACAACAAGCGTTGAGCTTGGTCGAGTTGATAATATCTAACTGGTCAAAACTGTGGCAGGAATCTAGTCCTTGTTTTAACTGTAGGTCCATATTCACTCAGTGCAGCTCATCAAGAATGGTCACACTAGGTATTAAGGCGGTATCACACGAGCGCTTTTTCACTCAAAATTTATCCTCAACACTGGTCTGGCAGCTTATGAGGTAGACATTTAGAATACTTCGGTCACTTAAATTCATCTATCAACAGTCTAGTTTCCGATACCAGGGCAGAATATCCAGAAATGTTGCCAGAAAAATTATGATCATCGAATGTTGACACGTTGAATGTCTCGTGTGATACCGGCTTTACTCTGTCACTCTTTACAGATATATCCTGGAAATTTATGTGCTAGTGTTGTACAAATACTCAGTACAGTATATACATATGCTGCTGTACTCGAGTCTGGCGCAGTGATGTCTAGTATGGTGGCCACTTCAGATGCAGCAATCTAATATTTATTTATGTTTTTTTACACATCAATGTAAAGTCAGTAGAGGAAGTCCTGTTGGTCGATTGATTTTTGTTTTTTTTTGCCAGACGCCTAAATTCCCGAGAAGGGGTGGCCATGAACATTGGGCGTTTATCACGAATCGCTAGGTCAATAACATTCTGATAGTGCGGGCTCGATCCGCCGACGACGCCCTGCTGAATATGCCACGGCTCGCGATTGAAACAGTAGGTTATGCATTATACATCGGACATTTTTTTTTTTACAGTTAGCCATATGAATTTGTATACACCCCAAGATTTTATGTATGGAAGTAAAATTACTGTGATTGGCTTACAAGTTTATTTCTCTATAAAACTGATAATGGACCGTATGCATTAACTACTGCATTACCATTTAAGCTTCTAATTCAATCATACAGGTCTCCCTCGATTTACAATTGGGTTTCGTTCCTGAAAACCCGATCATACTGTAAATAGAAAAATCCTATAGCGAACCCTAAAATTAATGGGGATGCTTTCTCGGACCAGCCAAAATACAAACACCTTAAAACCTATAACAATATCGTAAATTGGGGCATCGGATAGTGAGGGAGATCTGTACTAGTTTTCCTTCCCTACATAAAATCCTATACTGGATACAAATTCATGTGGCCAACTGTACCTCATGACAGCTCTCCAGGGTAACTAGTCTTTGGCAGCTCTCTCTATCCATCTCTTAATATGTGACGGTGGTTATGCCAGACATGTAGAGTTGATTAAGGGGGCAGTGGTTAATTTTTGGTCCATTTATTTACTTATATATTTCATCGTAACCTCGCTAGACCTCCATCAAGCTTAAAAAAACACCCCCTAGACCATTTGTAAATTTTTCGGTAGAAAAATGGCCGGTTCCTCCTGGAATTACAGGATCGCTCTCGCTGGGGACAAATTGACACGTAAATGGCACGAATGGTCTTTATATTGACAAAGAAATGGGGCGAAAGGTCTTAAAATTGCCAAACTAATGGAACGAAGGTCTTAAAATCTCAAAGCTGTGAAGTATATGGTATGTGTTATAATAAAACATTTGAGCAACTCTCTTGACACAACAAGTTTTATGTAGCTGCACAGATTAAGTTTGTTTTCCAGAGGGTAACAGGACTTCCTTCTTTGACTATACGTGCACCAAGGGGCTTCCCGTGTGGATTTTTTCACATTTTTTACTTTTTACGCATATTTGCATTTACGTTACCGTGTTCCTTCCCGACCCTTTGCTTTGAGAGAATGGTTTTGTGTTCTCGTGAGCGCCAGTTTGTTGCCTAGTTTGTGTGAATGTGGCGGTGATGGTGATGATGGTATGAAGGGCCTTAGGTCAAACTAGTGTGGCAGACTGTACTGCTTGTTGGGGTAGGCTACCCAACCAAGTCTGTTAGCATTTGCATTTTTGACAATTTAGGAAGGCATGGCTAATCTGAAATGTCTTGTTAGTTTTATTTTACAAACACTTTTCTCACTATTCTCTCTCTCTCTCATATACTTTGTTAGTCTATCGCTCAACATCCTTTTTAATACTATTTTGGCCTATCTAAGCTTGAATATTATACTTTTATACACCCCATAAATTTAAATTTTTTATATTTTAGTAAGCGTTGTTTTTACATAGCGATTTTGATGGGTTATTTTGCCTTTATATTTTCTTTGTCCAAATTTTGGTTTGTTTAGTTTCCAAGTTTTACATTTTAATACACCTCAACCTTGAGTTTATTGCACCATTCTCATTTTGGTGACTAGTTTTGCCAACATTTTGGATCACAAGGTACAAATATTAACAACTTGGTTGAGTTGACACCACTAATGAGGTACAGACTGCAGAACAATGCTACAGTACTTACTCTCCCTCTGTCTGCAAGTTCGTGTAGTAACTTTCAACGTTCAATATTACCCGAGTATTAAATGTGAGTTTCTGTATACAGCTTTACCATCTCAGTATTACAAGTGTTATCTGCAGATTATAGTAGTGTAACCATTCTGACAACCTTAAACACACTATGAGCATCTCTTGAGTGTGTTCAAGTCCCATGTATAAAACAAAGTGATTAGAGTGTGTCGGAAAGTAGTTAAAGTGTCGGATTATTCTACTGTCTTAACCTTAGCCCACAGACACTGAAATACCATACAAAATCCTCACTTGGTTAATTTTTTTTCAAAAAATTTTTTTTGCTTAACATACTGTTGGCTACCTTTCAACATTACACACCATACTCAACATCAGTCAATAGTTTAACCAGACCACTGAGTCCAAAGAGACTCTCACAGAGCTGGCCAACATCAGTCAGATATTACTACAGTGAAGGAATAGGTGGCCTTTCTGTCAAAGAAGAAAGAATACTAATTATGGAACTCTTGCATGTTGTTTGAGACTACTAAAAGGTGCCAGTGGACAGGATTCATTGTGCCACGGCAAGCAACCTGTTTAGGTGAAGGAAACCCATAACTAAATCCCAGAGTGCTGGGGTTGATTAGCCTTCTAGCACCTGGTATAAATAATGACATATTAATTTTAACTATGCCAAACCTTGCCTCATGACAACTCCCATGTTTCCAGTGTGGTGACTCTATCCCCTGGAGAACTGTCATGGGGCACACACAGGCAGATTCATGCTATATTGGATGTACAATGGTCCTTTAAGTAGCATTACCTGAGGAACCACTGTAGGATTTTAAGTCAACCAACCAAATAAACAGAGAGCCAAACATGAATTAGTTTGGTCAACTGTATAGGCATACTGAAGCTGTTTGTAGCGTCCAAATTGAGATGGAAGTGGTGGGACAGCGGAGTAACTCCATGTATTTACTAATGGGATAACAAGCTAACCACTTGGTTTTATTAAAATGAGACTTTGTAGTTAAAATCTCATTTGAGGGTAAAGTTTGTCTTGCTGTAGTGGTTTATGGATGTTTTGCCCACGAGTCATTTCCACATTAGTCAGTTCGCTCCCATCTAACCTGACTTAAACCTAGCCTAATCTAATTAAATTTATCTAACCTAACTCTACATTAATTTTATCTTAATATAACAAATTTAACTTAACTTGATCTGACCTAATCAAACTTAATCTAATCTAGAAAAATATAAATATTTGTTAACAGTCTGAGCCAAGGCCTCATGAGACTGGATAATCTACAGTAATGGATCTTCTAAGTAGTTCTAACCTAACCTAGTGTATCCTAGCCTATCTTATCGAACATCCCAACCTAACCTAACTTATCCTAATCTAAACGGACATTATAGCTTTGGTGAAACAACCTAAGCTAGTGTATCCTAGCCTAGCCTATCTTATCGACATCCCAACCTAACCTAACTTATCCTAATCTAAACGGACATTACAGTTTAGCTTTGGTGAAACAAGTTCAATGTGGATAGAAATACTTGTGGGTTAAATGACCAACAGCCAAGGTAGTCCTCTCTCTCTCTCTCTCTACTAACCCTGTACAGCCTTGTTCTCTGTAAAGTTTAGACATGCAATCAAAAGGTGCTGGTAGGAACTGAGATTCTTTAGGTGTTTATTATAATGTAGGCAATACTCAAGGTGTAAACAGAACCAATACTCCGTTTTTCTTTACCTGGCAAGAAGCTTATTGTGTCCCCATCTTGATTGCTCGGCTAGTACCAGTTTTTGTAGCAAAATGTGTTGCTAATTATGAATAAGTATCAACTTGTTCTTAACATTAATCATCGTGTTGCTAATTATGAATAAGTAACACCTCGTTCTTAACATTAATCATCCATTACAAACCCCAATGTACTTGAATAAACTAATGAAAGCATATGGTCCTCCCGGGATTCGAACTCGGGATACCACACCCAGAACATACGCAGCTTGGTGTTTTATTTTTAAGTGCTGTATCAAGAAATTGGCTGCTAAGGGATGGAATTTCTTGCCAGGTATAGAGAAACAGAATACAATAATAATATACCATGACAATACTGTGGGTGGATGGCGTGTATGCAGTAAAGTATACAAGTGAACTTGTATAGTCAAAGTTCATAGTCCCCTTAGTTGGTGGAGAGTTCAAGCTAAGATTTAAGTAAGGTCAGCAGTGGATATAGCGAGTCTGATTAGTTCTTTTGTCTTTTTACTGTGTTTGTCTGAGTTTTGATTTGTTTATTTTGCAAGTTTTACATTATAATTACTTTGGCTGTCTTATAATTCCTCACAGAAACCATATTTAGGGGAGTCTTGACAACTTTGTGAAGCTTTATAAGACAACTGAACCCTTTCTGTGGCAGTCTAACCCAACCATTCAAGCAGCTTAGTGAGGATTACTAAATCTGCTGTTAATTACTTTGCTTTGTAATTAAGAACTGACAAGTGGATATAAACTACTCCAATCGTCTCCTAATGCTTCACAGAGACTACTCCAGGGTAAGAGTTGTGTCCCTCCGTCACTGAGAAGCATCATATGACCACTGAACTAACCTATATCTGCTTACCTAACTTTTATTCAACTTTCCACCACTAGGGGTAGTAAAAAACTATGAATCAATACTGTACTACTGGCTGATAGAACACAGGTGTAATCATATCTGCTAAGAGAACAAAATATCTTGTGAAATTGTACCAAAAACATGATCTAGGAAACACCAATTATGCATTATATGAACGGAGTGAGGCAGCTGAGATCATTTGGAAACGGCGATGAACAAATAGGTATATAAAAGGTATTATTATGTTCTCTCCACCAACCAACTTTACTCCTAAACTCGATTAATGAAATTAACAAACACATGTGGCAGTCCGGGGATTCGAACCTAGGATGCTCACATCTAAAATCAACACACTTATGCATATAGGGATTGTTTTGTAAAAAAAAAAAAAAAAAAAATCCAAATGAAAAAGAAAGAACAAATGTAAAATCAAATGTGGTTGACTATTATTCTTTGTTATAATGAAAATTGCCTCAGTAGGTAGAAGACACGCATTTGTTTTTGGCCATTTACCAACACAATCTTGCTAAAGGTTGGTCACTGAAGAACAAAAACAGAATGTGGAAAGTCACTGTATCACTAATAATTGTATGTATGGTTTATTTGCGGTTTGGTTTAAAAGACAAATTCGCTACAATGAATATCTCACTTTACTACCATCCCTCGCTTAACAAGCACAAAATTTGCTACAACATAATTTTAACCGAAGACCAAGCACAAAATTTGCTACAACATAATTTTAATCGAAGACAGTTTCTACAGAGTATATCAGAGAAGCCATATGAACAGCGCGCATTATGCATGGCGACAGACTACTGTTTACGACAGCGCCGTTATCGGAGAAAGAGCGCACCATTCTCTCCCGCCCAGCACCCAAATCAAACACTGCCTTTCCGCTACTCGTGCAACATTTACTTTCTCCCATCATCCCACCCAAACGCCCTGCAACAAGCCCCGGCCAACATGTCGCCAAGTGAGATGAAGTTAAATATATTCAGGAGGCATGATAGTGGTGAGAAAACGAACAGCATGGCCAAGCCACATCTATACTGTAGTCTCTACAATTTTCAAAGCATTGGAGTCAATCAAGAAAGCTGGGGATACTGTAATGTATTTGCTAAAAAAAGAGGTTAATACAGATGGATGGGGGAAAACATCCGAGTCCTGAAACCTAACCCCATTGGACCCACGTAACAAAATTTTGCATTACGAACGTTTTTTGAGAAACTTAACCCATTCGATAAGCGAGGAAATCCTGTATCATATATAATATGAGGCAGTACCCCTTTACTCCAACCTTTCTCACTCATAAATCTCTCTTATGTATGTAACCAGCACGTTCTACGTTGTCTTAACTGCCCCACTCCTCGGTAACTAGGAACAGGGATCACCTAATTAGGAAACACAGCTATGGAGAATCATGTATAATAATGTACTGTGTAGTGTAATCTCAGGAGTGTCTGTGTGTGGAGAGTCAAACATTATGATAATCCTAAAAATGATGATTAGGATGATACTGAGGAGGTAACATACTTGGCTTTATTCTGTGTGACTTGCGTAAATAGTCATACAAGTGCAAAAGTTTTGCAGGCAACTGTATCTTTTATTACTCAAAAATTTCAATGACTGGCCTTAGGTAGTTGCAATTTACGGATAATTAAGGACAATTTAATACTGTACTGATATACAGTAATTGTATATACACTTAGTCTTAAAAGTCCCTAAGTTATGCAACTAAATGATGTGGGTTTATACAGCATTCACCTATCATAATATCCAATCAATAATTGCTACAGTATGTAAATTAATATATCTTAAGGCCATGTGTCATTTTGAATCATTGTATATAGTTGCACATTCAATAATACTGTACTAGGATTCTGAAGTCCCTCAGACTAAAGCCTTGTCTGATGCTTCCTTGATTCTGTGCAATTTTGTATGTAAAGTGATTATCTTATTGACTAAGGGGGGCAGATTTGAATGTTATTATGTAAGAGACCTTGAAGTATACAGACCAGACAACTACAGTATTGAAGAATTGGGACAACAGGTCCTAAAATTGCCAAACTAAAGGGGCGAACATCTTAATGGGGCTTAACATGAAGGATCTAGGAAAAAAACACCCCCTAAATATTTAGGTTGTATCATACTTTATTTTTTACATTGAAGTTATGCGATACATTTGACAGTCTCATAACCCAAACTGGATCTATGGCAAGAAGTTGTCTGATTTCTGCATACCTTAAGGTCTCTACCATGTGCGGCTGCTATTGTTAACTTGGGGCATTAGTCTAGGTTAAGGAGCAAATTTATGGTATG
Source organism: Paralithodes platypus (assembly GCA_032716605.1). Classification (NCBI taxonomy): domain Eukaryota; kingdom Metazoa; phylum Arthropoda; class Malacostraca; order Decapoda; family Lithodidae; genus Paralithodes; species Paralithodes platypus. The sequence continues at coordinate 13,803,137 of CM064530.1, forward strand.
AGAAGTTGACAAATTGTGAGAAGCACTATGTATTTCATCCAGGGAGCAAACCCGATTCTCTGACATGCTAATTCAAACCTGTACTTGCTACATGACTGTCCAACAAAAACAAAGCATCTCTTTATGATAGATATTACAGTGGTCTTATTATATACCAAGATAATATTGTGAAGTACAGTACAGCATAATATTGCCTCTTCCACATTGTATCATTGAGGAAAAACTAATTAACTAATACTGTACTTACCATCAAAATCCTTATATCGTATGAGCAAATCAATAAGTGGATGGATGGGACTCTTCCCTGTCTAAGGGAAGGAAAATCCTGAACTTAAATTATAATTCCTTGCATTCAGATCTCTATGCAGTATGCAGGGTTGGCGTCAGGAAAGGCATCCGGCTAAAATTTTTGTTTTATTCTGCTGCGATTTTAGTCGGGAGAGTAAGCACTCCCAGCTGATGCATGTTCCTTGTTAACCCTTTCAGTTTATGATGTTTATCTTATGCTTATCCTGCTTAAAGCTCGGTTCACACATACACGAATTAACGTCCCGTCCGGCCCCGACCTCTTAATTCACCTGCAAACGGGCAAGGACGCCGGCAAAATCGTCTATGGACGGTACAGGGATGTGTGGTGTCGTCAGCACACGGGAGGGGGGGCGGGAGGCAGCGACCATTTTGTGCATGCATAAAATGGTAGGTGTGGGCCGAGGCAACTGCCACAAAACGTGTCAGGCCGGGACACACATGGGAGCATTCGGCGTCTAGACGCCGACAAATGGGATGAGAACGGCGGAAAAAAACCGTTGGAAGGAGAGTCGGCGATGTGGCACCGTCGCGTCACGTGAGCTGGTGACACCTCACGTCCGTGTACCGACCATAGGCGATTTTGCCGGCGTCCCTGCTCATTTGCAGGCGAATTAAGGGGTCGGGGACGGACGGAACGTTAATTCGTGCATGTGTGAACCGAGCAAAAGGGGTCGGGGACGGACGGGATGTTAATTCATGCATGTGTACCATGGGGCCTCCAGATTGATGCCGTCCTGCCTATTTTTTTGGTCGTGGCCGGACGGGACGTTAATTCGTGCATGTGTGAACCAAGCTTAACCCATCCCTACCGGAAGGCCACCCTGGTGGGCAAATTGAGTCTTCACCGCACACACCGGATGGCGCTTGAGCTCCTGAAGCAATTACAGGGCTATAAAAAATACATAAAACCGTGCTAAAGAAAGTTTAGTTGTCATGGCGGACGGTCAGCGAAACGCGCAAGAACACACAGTCTGTCAGTCAACTGAATCATGCTTTCGTCACAGCCCAAAGTAAGCAATCTATGATTATCTGCCATCTGAATCAATGCATAAAAGTAGTGGACAGGGACTTAAGAATGGTTACAATGGTGAAATATATCAATAATCAAAAGTAATCAATAATCAATAGTTTAACAAGTGTAAACAAGCTGTATATAGCAGTAGTCGGCGGTGGCACAATCAGAAAAGTCTAGGTCACGAGACCAAATACAGTACAGTAAACACTTTTATTTTCTATCTCAAACGAGAACAACTTATGAACAATGTTCTAGTCTTCACCATTTGAAAGATAAGTGAGTACTGGCTCAGATATACTGTTTATATAACCTAAGTTTACCCATTTAAATACAAAATATATATATCAGAAAATTACGAAACTAGCATTCACAAGGATTCAGGTTCGTGGCGGCTATAACTAGCCTATTTATTTTCACCATCAAAACTGAACAACTTGGTGTAGTGTTCTAGTCTTCACCATTCGCAAGATAAAGAGTACTGCGCTATATATAGTATATAACCTATTTTTTTTTTTTTTTTTTTTTTTTAGGCTACAGTACATGTAGTTATAAATACCCGAAAATGCGCAGTACGGGGAGGCGGAAGTATTTAAAAGCCCCGTGTGTCATTAGTTAATATTAGTCAATTACCTGTACAATATATTAATGTTTGATGGAACTATGGGAGTCGGAAGGTTTATTGAGATAAATATTACTCCTTCAATTCCTAGAGGACTTTCAAATCAGAGTAAAATACTCTCATGTTACCGAGATTATAGTGGAAAAAAGCATCATTGTACCGAGGATTAATGTTGCTAAACTTCACCCAGATGTCATTAGCCTGCCCTTCAAAATGTCAATCATAAGAGATACTTAGGTCATGTTGGATAGTTGGATTGTATGAAAAGTCAAGACTGGAGCTCATATGTCGGTAAAATAGGTTCATTCCCCGGAAGATAAGTATGTTTTGAAGAGTATCCTATATCAAGGGTGTCTGTAAAAAGCATTTGTTACTTAACAATTGTTTATAGTTTTCCCGTTTTATATTTCTTGGTCGTTTCAAAGATCATCATCTATTAAGAAAATTTTGGTGACGATGTATTTAGACATTCTCGCACTTTAAGAACGATTTGTTTGACACTTTCTATTGGTATTGTTCTTTAGAATCTGAGGCTCTTCTCATGCTGAATAAAATCTTCTGGTAGCAGCTATGTTCACAATAACAACACCCCTGCCTGTATTATTTTGTTACCAATTGTGTATTTGCATAGCTTCTCCAATTTAATTTCTCACTAGGATACTTTTTATCTTTTACTATGGTGGTATATATTGTGATTGTCCCACCATTATAAATTGTCTTATTTATTTTCTTATTTCCCTAGTTCTTCATCAACGGAAAGTGTCCCATGATATTTCTCCTTTGACATTATTTACTATAAGATGTCCTATTTTTTGTTATAGGACATCTTATACTATAGCTATTCAAGACATGTATCTTTATTTATATACGAGTTTCCCACCACCTAAATGTAGTATTTATGTACTGTATGATAATTAATTAATGCTTTGCCATCAATAGTGTCATATAAATAAGTTAAATTAGTTTTCCGAGCCCAACCTGTTCATAAGTTACAGTTTCGGCATAAAAAAGTGTCGCATTATTCGTTCTTAAAAGTGTGAATGTTTTCATACCTTCACGTCTGCCCTTAATCAATCAATCACCTGCTGTAAATATAATGCTGTATCTATTTCATTTATGATATGTATAAATTAAATGTGAATTTTTTCCCAATAGCTTCCTTTTCACCTCGCATTTGTTTTTACAAATAGATGTAGATGAATTTTTATTGCCGCCATTTTAAAACAGCGGAGTAATCTAAAAGATCAATTATATTTTTATTGATTTTTCAATAATCGTCTCAAAAGACGATTAACTTTTTCAGGAGTGCTGGATTTAATTTTGTGATATTGCTGACTATTTTTCTTACATAGTACATAAAGCTATAGTACTGTACTACTGTATTGTACTTGGGATACATCTCAAAGACTGTACCGGTAGTTTTTTCTTTCCACAGAGCGAGATCTATTCGTACATCTGATAATTTTTAGTAGAAGGATGTTGTATAGTATCTTGGCCTTGTGCAACCGGTACAGTATTACAGTACTGTGCGTTTCTCGAATTGTGCAACAATGTTTACATTTTTGATAAACTGTTTCTTGGGTGATACTAAATCTGCTGAAGTTGACAGTGTCGTTAAAGTTAGGTTCGGTTGGGGAAAGTTCAGAGAACTGCTGCCACTTCTAACCATGAAAGAATTTACAATTTGTTTGAAGGGAAAGGTATATGCTAATTGTAATAGAAATGCAATGACATACAGTATAGCAGAATATAGTTTAGTAATTTTAACAGTTGTAACATCTAACAAGATCAGAGCACTAGTGAATATCTTTGGAAGAACTGTTGAATGATAAATAAAGGACCAGATTATTATTATTATTATAGCTAGTGGTGGGTCCGAGGCCCCAACTAACGCCAGAATTAGATGCGGCTGGGGAAAAGTTCAAAGAACTGCCATTACTAACCATGAGAAGATTCCCTATCCCCTTGAAGGGAAAGGGGTACACTTCACATATTAGAAGCACAATGACATATGCTTCAGAAACATGGCCTGTCAAAGTGGATGATATCAACATAATTAAATGTAACTAGATGAGAATGGTGAGATGGATGTTTGGGGTCAAACTGTAAGATAGGATATCTAGTGAAGAGCTGAGGAGACGGGTTGGTATTAAGAGTACAGTATCATTAAAGATATGCGCACTAGCAGGCTTGGATGGTTTGGGCATGTGGAGAGATGGATGAACTTAGTTGGGTGACAAGATACAAGTCCGTGAATGTGGAGGGAGTTACACCAAGGGGCAGACCAAGCAAGACATGGGACAAAACGTTAGTCTGATCTTAAATAAACCCCCACCACCTTGGTAGAGACCGTCTTGCTTGTGGTGGGAGGGAGGTTTTGTATCCCTATGATCTGGGAGGCATTGCAGATTGGGGGCTGAGCTCCCTTTTTACTTTTCGGGGTGAGGGTCCACCCCTCCTGTTCTGGTTTCCAGTGAGGGGTCCACTAAATGGTCCCTGACCCCTTATATAGAGGTCATCTTTTCTCTTCCTCTCTCCTCTTATTTCTCTTCTTCCACACCCCCTGGCAGACCCCTCAGGGTGGGGCCTTTGGGCTTTCCCAGAGTCAGGTGCTAGCAATCTGGTTTTATACCTCCTCCTATGGCAGGTGTTCGGAGGTGCCAGGCTTTAGTGCCGTCGGTGGGAGGAGGCGTTACTCCCATTGATAAGTTGCTGCCCACCTTAAGGGAAGCAACCCTTCCCTAGTAGAGTACTGAACCCTGCTGAAGCTTTTGCCCATGAAATCCTCGAGGGCTAGGGGGGTTGACCCCTCCGAAAGGGGTGGATCTGTTGGCTTTCGGGGCTTTCTTCGGACGGGTTCTACCTTGTCAGGTCCCTTTGTCCAGGAGCGTGGTGTCCCTCAGGGCAGTGTGTTGAGTGTGACGCTGTTTGAGCTCTGTTAACCCGGCAAGTGCGGGAAGACTCTTAAGATCCTGGGCCTAAAAAAAATTATTTAAAACTTGAACCATTTTTGTTTTTGCCCCTGGGCCATGCCAAATATCACTCCTCCACATCCCCTCCTTCCCCACTCCCCCCTCCTTCAATTATCACCTATTTTCCCTGTTATTCCCTTATTCTGTGGTCTATTTTCGTGCTAACATTAGCGAGTTGCTATCAGGGCGTTGTCATCAGTGTTACCAAGCGTGGGAATTAGGGGAGAAGTCAGGAAGAGAATTGAGAGGTACTGTACCTCCAGTGTGTCTCAAAGCTTCGTGAGTGGAAGGTTTGCTAACACTCACTCACACACACTCTCGCATTCATTTTGCGATTTTGACCAGCCAAACACTGTTTCCACTTGTTTTATTGTTGTAACTGGTTAATATCTTCATATTAATGCTAAAATAGGTGCATATGAATAAGTATTAACGATATTTATGGTAAAATAACGATGTTAGTGATGGGAACAGCTCAAATACGTGCGCACAGGCGTGTGGTGTCTCATAACCCCCATGCGCAGCGGAGAGGTTAATAGTGTTGCAGCCTGCCTCCCAGAAAGTACGTCCTCCTCTCTATATGTTGATGATCTGACTATTTGGTTCTCTGTCTCCCGTATGTCTGCTGCTAAAACACGCCTTCAGTTGGAACTAGACTGGGTTTCTACCTGGGCAGGTGATTAAGCTTTCCGCTTCTCCCCTGGGAAAACGGTGGCTATGCATTTGTGCAGGCTCAGGGGAGTTCATCCTGATCCTGACTTGTTTCTCGATGATTGTCGGCTTCACTGTGTAGATGAGGTCAAGTTCCTTTGATAGTCGTCTGACTTGGGTACACATTTAATAGGCCCTGAAAGTGTCTTGTCTTCGAATTTTGGGATTGTTGAAGGTTGTATCTCATACCTCTTGGAGGGCAGACTGTGCGACATTACTCAGGCTCAATAGGTAAGAGATTGTCCGCACTAAATTAGACTATGGGTGCGAGATGTATTTCTCTGCCACAACTGCTCGGCGCCATGTTCTTGATTCTATACACCGTGCTTGTGTTTGTCTTTCTACGTGGGCATTTTATTCCTCCCCCATTCCCAGTTTGTTGCGTGATGCAGGTGACCCTACCCTGGATCTTCGTCAACCCCTCTTGACTATGCGTTATTATTATCGTCTTCAGCGACTTCCTGGGTCGCTGACGTGGTTGTCTGCCTCTTCCACAACTTGCAATGGCACTCACCATGATTGTTACCCAAAGATTTGGTCTGTGTGGCAGCGGAGTTTTTTTTTGTTTTTTGTTTTTTTTCTATATTCCAACTACTCCCTCTCGGAGGTGGGATTGTGTTGGTGTGAAGAAGCTGACCTCTAGTATAACTTGTTCTTTGAGCTATCCACCGATGCCCCGCCGTTGGGAAAAGACATGCCTCAGGATTGGGCATTCCTACCTCAACCATGGGTACTTGATGACTGGGGGGGCTCCCCCGTAGTGTGATGACGGTTTGGTCCTGATGACTGTCAAGCACTTTTTAATGGAATGTCCCAGCTTGGGGGAGTTGCGTCAGCGGCATCTTTCTCATTATTGTGGGCCTGATGGTGCTTTCTGTCACCCTTTGATGCTGGGGGATGTTGCTTGTCACCCAGGTAGTGGCACTTTAAACATTTCTTTAGAAGGCTGGTTTCCTATCTCTTTTGTCAGTTTTTATGTTTTATATTTTTCATGGTGTTAGATTTCTTTCTTTTTCTCTGTTTTATTACATTGTTTTTACTTTCATTACTTTTTGTGCTTTATCTTCTTGTGGTCGTGGCATAGTCAGTAGAGCGTCGGCTGCTGATCAAAGGGTTGGCGGATCGAGCCAGCACTGTCAAAATGTTATTGGTAGATGTCAAGCCCGGGTAACTTGACCTAGCGATTCGTGACGAACGCCTAATAAATGTTCATGGCCACCCTTTCTCGGGAATTACGACGTCTGGCCAAAAAACAAAATCTTTAGCGTTTTATCTCCGCTTTTCTGGGTTTTAGTTTGTCTTTTACTTCGGCGGCAATGACCTTTTCTGTTGCATTCCATTCATTCACCTTGAATTAAAACACCTGACAAGTGAGGCAGCTCTGAGCAGGGCTGCCTGGAGCACTGCAATTAGGACATGAGACCGGAATCGCACTTCATGTGGAGCACTCGGTCTTTAAATTTATGTACTGTATATGTATAACATGTAATTGAGCATATGTCAAAACATAAGGTTGAAAGGATCAAGTTCGTTAATCATAACTCTGGTTCTGTGATGCCATTGTATAAGATGAATGAAAGTAAGGCAGTAGCTAGACAATATAAATATATTATGTACAGTAAATATTAGATGTAAAGGGATACCTAGAATTGTATATTCATCTGTATCTGAGGGGGTCGGATAACAAACTAGTAACATGTGTTGCACAATTCACTAAATGCTACTAATTTTGCTTTAAACATTTACTCTAAATATTTTTCCCTAGCTCTCATCTATTATTTTTTGCATTATCCTCATATCAATATTTTTATATTAGCTTTCCTTTTCTTAGATATGACATTAGTAAAATAATGGTAATTAGTTTGATCCAGAAATTGAGACTGAGAAACAAGAATAAGTATGGTAAAGTCCAAATGACTTCTCCAATAATGTAACAGATACCACAAATCTCTTGAGGGTAGTCGTGACAGAAAAACTTTGAGGCATTTCTATACAATCTAAGCAACAACCTTTCTTCATAGATTTTATCAGTCTCTTTGTTAAACTAATCTAGTATATGACATTGTTTAAGCCACGAGCCATGGCATAGTCGGTAACGCGTCTGACTGCTGATCGTAGGGTTTGCAGTACGATCCCACACCGTCCCATTGGTCAACGGCAAGAGTTTGGGGAGCTCAGTCTAGCGATTTGTGGCAAATATCCAGTTAAGTCCCTGTTACAAGGACACGCCCTAGCCCAGTCAATCAAGGGAGTGCACCGCATTAAAAATGGCTTCATCATCATTACATTGCTTCAGCCGACCCTTAAACTAGAGCACACTAATAGTATTAACTACTTTGTACCTTAGTAACTGATAGTACCTTGACAGCACATGTACAGCATATACTGTACATGTACTCTATTCTGTACATAGCAACTGATAGTATAATATGCCTATTGTCAGTCTGAAATTACAATTTTGCAACCAATTCTGATAATTCAGAGAGTTAATAGATGTATCTTATGTAATTCTCATGATGATTCTACTCCTCTGAATATAGCATGTACAAAGATACTTTTCATTTGTAAATGCCATATTTATATAAGTAGCAACATCATGACAATCAATGAGAAACGTCTGTCAGCTCTAGATTGTCTAAATTGGTTGCAAAAAAACTTTATTTCAGACTAACAAAAGGTATAAACTAGACCCCTAGATTATGTACCGGTAGTCGAGACAATTCAACTGACCATCCCCAACATTGCTCACTGTAACTCCATGTATACGTTCAAATATATTTTTACACATGTTCCTCGGTATCCTGTACAACCTACCTCCCTCCCAACAGTGATTATGGGTTTGCATTCTCAGGTCTCTGTATATTATATGAAGGTAAGATAGGCAAGTACAGTACTATACTTACTCTTTTTGTTATGGGAAATATGATTAATTATACGGTTGTTGTTGCTGTTCCCCAGGCTGTCTGGCCGAACAGCCCAAAGGTCCCAAGCAAGGCCATAACCCAGCAACCGAGCACCCCTACTGAACCCTCCCTGCTTACCACTAATAAAGCCCAATGGCTCTCCTCTTATTTCACAGACCAACCTGGTGAGCAAGCCTACATTTCTATCCTAAATGACCTGGAGCAGTTACTTCAGCACCCTACTTGTATCTCTGACTGCCTTGGAGATTGGCCCAACATCCTTGACTTATTTCTAACCTCAAGCCCTTCTGCTTATACAATACTGTAAATCTTTCTTTGTCTCCGTTGGGCTCCTCCGATCATAACCTTATCTAAATTACCTGTCCTATCTCTCCACTACGGCCATCTGATCCTCACAGTCAGCGGCGCTTGTGGATTTTTGGCGCTGCCAACTGGGACGCTCTTCGACAGTTCTTTGATTTCCCATGGACTGATTTTTGCTTCCGGGGACTGAGTGTGCTGAACACATTATCAAGGTAATTATCTTGGGCATGGAGGCATAAATTCCATTTTCTTTCTGTCAGTCTAATGCAAAAAAAATCTTGGTTTACTCACGCTTGTTCTACTGTCCGCAATAAGTAGGAAGCCCTAAAACGGTACCATCACCTTCAAACTCAAGATTCTCGTTCTCTATATATTTCTGCCCGGAATCAAGCCAAATCTGCTTTTCAACTCTTCAATCAATAAAAAAAAATTTGAACTTCCAACTCTAGCTCTTCCCAAGTTTACTGGCATCTAGCCAAAAACCTCCTAACTTTCTCGTCTTTCGCTCCTCTTTTCCACTCTAAAGGCACCACTGTGAGTCACTTCTTCCTCTGACCAAGCTGAACTCTTCACTCTAAATTTCGCTAAAAACTCCATCTTGGATAATTCCGGTGCTATTTCTCCCTATCTATCCCCCTCTTCTTACTTATGCCTAATATCATAATTTCTTTTAAGGATGTACTTTCTGCAATCCCTGGGCTTAATACTAAGAACCAGATGGTTTTCCTCCTGTTATACTTAAAAACTGTTCTTCTGTGCTGACTCCCTACCTAACGTTTTCCCTTAATGCTGGAAATTTGCTTTCATTCAACCTGTTCCAAAGAAGGGTAACCGCTCTCAACCCTCTAACTATAGTCTATTTGCTCTTATTTCTTGCATCTCTAATTTTTTTTAATCATTCTTAATTCACAATTTCTTGAGCATTTGTCTTCCATACTCGAAAGGGTAGAGTCAAAAGCATTTTGTCTCAACTCTCTTCCTCTTACTAATTCCCTACAATCTCTCTCTACACGGCACACGCTGCAGTGTTGGATCTCTCTCACTCTTCTACTGCTATTACAATAATCAGTGTTGTTCAGAGCTTTCTTAGTGTATACCTCCTCCCTTACGGAGAGTGGGGGGGCACCCGCCTTTCAACGCACTCCCACCCATACTTTGTCCAATTCTCTAATCAAAGCGTGGACCAATTTTCCCAGTCTTTCTTCTACTCAACAATTAAGATCTGGAACTCTCTCCTTCAATCTGTCTTTCCCCCATCTTAGGATTTATTCTACTTCAAGCTCTGTGTGTCCAAACATTTTGAATTTAACATACCCTGAATTTGACTCTCTATCACTCTTAGAAATTTGGGGGACACTTGTTACAGGTAGCTTTGCAATTGTTTCCTTCATACACATAGAAGAAAAAAATAAATGCAATAAAATAAATGTAATACAGCAGTTACTTGGGAACTCCTACAGCACCACCTTACCTCCTCTAGAAAATTTGTGAGAATTGTGATTAACCCCTTCTGTACCGGCGACGTCTTTATAGTTTTATTCTACTTACAGTTAGACGATTTTGTGCAGTTTAACCCCTTCAGACTCATATGATGCAGAGGTTGCCAGATTAGCAATAAGAAATAGAGTTATCTCACTCTTATAATTACCTCTCCAAAATTAGTTTTCTGCCCACAGCTAACTCAAAGACAACTGCAGAGGTTGAAGTAACTAAACTAAAGGTTTGTAAATACCCCTGATGGTAATAAAGGCTTTAAAGTATCCCTAATAGGCTCAAAATTGCGTCATATGTCGGAGAGGGTTAAGAAGGATCTGTGGTAGTAAAAAGGATTAAGTGAGATAGTTTGAAGCTTGTTAATTGTTCGAAGCCCTTTTTAAACTGCATAACATCATCTAATAGTAGCCAGAAGAAAGTTAAAAGGACGGCACCGGTATAGAAGGGATTAACAGTATTTTTTGTGGGATAACTGTTTATGTAGGATGCCCGTACTAACTACCTAACGTGGCTACCACCCAGCGAGGTCAAACAGTTACCAGGGTAAATATTGGAAATTGTTTGTGCCTGTCACTTGATGCAGAGCTGCATTGATTTACGAGGCAGATCAGCACTGAAATGAGTGGATGATAGGCGTCATCCACCTATCACTTAAATGGTAAACGAGTTGCTTAAGAAATATCAAGGTGTTTTTCTTCAAAATATTGATATTGTGGTATTCTTTAAGTTTAAAAAAAGTCATCAAACAATTTAATCAACACTACTGGGCATTTACTTGGTAACACAGGTACTGCATTATATTGACATTACTCCACTCTTCACAATTACCAACCTGAGAAAGACCCTGGGATGAGCTGCAAAAGGACAAATTGAGGAGTCTACACAGAGAAACTGCAAGATGGCAATGCAACTACCAGGATACCAAGGCATTCACACCACTGTAACAAGAAAATAAATTAAGGATAAGGTAAAAAGAATGTTTTAAAGCCAGGTTCTGAGTGGGATTCGATCCTGCTTCTCTAGTACCTGGTGTTGTATCGACCTCTTTTACACCCGTGGACTAGTATCAGATTTACCGTAAGTATAAGCGTGATGCTGATGCCTACAATATAAGTATTTAACACTGCCTATAGTCCATTCATTGTAAGTAGGCCAGAAATCGTAACCCCGAACCTCGAACTCAAAAAGGGCTAGAGCAAATGGGCTGTAAATTTCCACACCAATTTACTGGCTGACTCTTCCCAAATGGTAGAAGTACAGTACTAGCTCGATTAGCCTACTAGTCGTTTTTGAGTTGTGTGACAGGTTGGAGTGGAGATTTCTGGCCTACCTATAATGAACAGAGTACAGTACCGTATACAGTGTTCCAATATTATTTTGTTTTGTTTGTTTTTCTAATTATAAGCCAGCCATGTATCAAGGGTTAAGATTACAGGTCTGGGTTATAGATATTAAGTAAACAAGCTGTCTTTGGTAAAATATTTAATCATTGTCAATATAGTTATTATAAAAAGTAAAAATATCTGTAATAAAGTACATTGCATGACTAAAAACACTAACAATAACATTAATGCCGGTAGCTCAACTTCTACCAATCTTAATTATACTGCATAGTTAATTCGGGTAGCATCCAACTCCACCTCCAGGTAATTGTTATTCAGCTTCAAATTGGAACTTTAAAGGTTTTTGTTCGGGCTCTGCCTCGAGTCGGCCACCCCCAGCAATGGGATATGTGCCTGAGTATATACATACATACATACATACATACATACATGTTTTTAAGTTTCAGAATATTGTTTTGCTGATCGCTGAGACAATGTTCCTAAGGTGGGAATGGCAGATAAGGGATTAAGAGTGAAAGTAGGCAAGACAAAAGTCATGATCAGCAGCAATGAATGCAGAACTGCGGTACAGAGTGGTAGTTTCCCTTGGATTGAGTGTAATTCTATCCAGTGCTGCACATGTAATAGATGGGTGCGGAAGAGGTGTAGTAGTAGCAGTAGTAGTCGTAGTCGTTCCCTTGGCTGCCTGGCCGAACAGCCCCGAGCTCTTAATGAAGGCCACAGCCGAGAACAGGTTTCCCACAAAGTTCTAAAGGATTGTGTGTTGTGTTGTTGGCATAAGTGGTTGTGTGTTATGCAGTCTTCCATAATGTGTTTGATAGTGTGCGATGTTGTGTTACAACCTGGAAAGGTGTCCTGGACGGAGTCATCCAGCCTCTTCTGATAACTCAGAAGGGCTGGATGGTGCCCATATCGCAGCCTAGCCAGGTGGACTCTCTCCTCACGGGAAAGGTGGATTTATGAGGGATGGACATCTGGGGGCCGTGCATATAGCTGAGTGTTGTCTTTGAGGGACTGTTTGAGGGACCCCTTATCACAGGCCATTAACTTTGAATGTGTCATATGTAGGGGTGTCTTGGCAGTACCGGATCCACCTGGTATGGAAAGTATAGAGAATATACAGAGTAGCTGGTAAGTTGCTGAAAGCAATGAAGAGCATGTATGAGGGTGCAAAGGCAGCAGTGCATGTGGAGAATGAACAGAGCAAGTTCTTTTTATCAGAATGTTGGGTTAAAGCAAGGGTATGTGATGTCCCCATGGTTGTTCAATATCTATATGGATATGGTCATGAAATTCAAAGAAGAATAATGGATGTTGGGTGTACCCCTGATAAGGGAAGGAAATGAGTGGAAGCTGCCTGTGCTGCTGTGTGCTGATGATACAGTTCTGATGAGTGATAATGAGTGGAAGTTACAGGGTCTGGTATACAGTATATGTTTGGAACTGTGTGTGAGAAAAGGAACCTGAAGGTAAATGCGGGGCAGAGTAAGGTTATGGTCTTTGAATTGGGTTGAGTCACAGAGTGTGAGGTGAGGTTGAAAGGTCAGGTTATGGAGAATGTCAGCTCATTTAAGTATTTGGGCAGTGTAATGAGTAAAGATGGAGGTTGGAGGATGAAGTGCGGGAGAGGGTGCAACAGGGTTGTAGGAACGTTGAAAGCAGTGACGAGGAATAGGGTGGTCACTGGTCAGTATGGAAATAAAGAAGTCATTGCATGATAGTGTGGTAATCCCGACATTGACGTATGGGAGTGAAGCATGGACGTTGCTGGAGAGGCATAAATCAAGAGGGAGAGGAGTGGAAATGAGTTACAGGTACATGAGAAGTGCATGTGTAGTTACATGGATAGATAGATGAATGAGGAAGTAAGAGAGTGGTGTGGTGTGAATGTGGATGTGCTGGAAAGTGTGAAAAGGAACACCTTGAGATGGTTAGGCCATGTGGAATGTATGGGAGGCGAGAGAATGACTAAGAGAGTGTACGAGAGTGAGGTGGAAGAATAGAGTTGAGAGGTATACTGTACGAGTAAAAGCGGTGTTGGTTGGGAGGAGGGGCGTTGGCTGACAGGGGACAGAGGTGCATAGGGTGATTCATTCGTGGCCACCCCTTCAGGGATCATGGCGTCTGGCAATATAGATAGATAGACTTGGGCAACATGATTGCTGCTGATGGTAGTGAGGGCCTGCTCAGTCGTGAGAGTCAGAATTAGATGGAAGAAGTTCAGAGATGCTGCGATTACTGACCATGAAAGGGCTCTCCCTATGACTAAAAGGGAGATTATATAGTACAGTACGTGTGTTGGAAGTGTGATGGTGTATGCTTAGGAAAACCTGGCAAGTCAAGATGGAAGATATATATAGGATGGAACAAATGATATAAGGATGGTGAGATGCATAAGTGGGTCTGCTATGAAAGACAGAACCCCCAATGTAGAATAATCTTATTTATTAATTTCACTCCCAATACCAAACACCTCCCAATGAAATAAATGAAAGCATATGATCCAACTGGGATTCGAACCTGGGTTACCACATACATATCTTAAACACTCAAACCATTACACCATCAAGGTACTGTACATGACTACGATTTATATCCATTTATCGAATACTGTACTGGATATCACTAATGATGATGATGATGATGCAGTTTTTACCACCATACACTCCCTGCTGAATAGCAAGACTAGGGTGGGTGCCCTGATGAATCAGGGACTTAGTGAATAGTTGCCACAGATTGCTAGACCGCACCGTTCACCAACAGCACTGACGTCTGCCAATAACACACTGGCTGGCCCGAGGCTCGAACCGTCAACCTCACGGTTAGCAGGCGAACGCTCTACCAATCGAGCTACGGCTCATGTACTCAAACCCAACTGCACACTGAATAGCCAAATGTTTTAAGTTTAAGGAAAGCACATTTTATGGGGCACAGATTCTAAGGACCAACCTCACCAGTATTAGTGAGGAGATGCGTAGGAGCAAATTTAGAAGGTACAGTATGGACATATGGATGAGAATAATTGGGTTAAGAAAAGCAAGTCTATTAATGTGGAGGGAGTCGCTAGGAGAGGTAGACCAATAAAGACGTAGGATCAGGTAGTAGTGTACACACTCATATTACAGCCAAAGGACTGAATAAGAGGGATACCATAAATGTACCCTCCAGTACCAGGCAAGGATATACTTGAAAGAAAGAAAGAGGAGTTCTGGATGAATGTGGAGGCGTGCCTGGAGAAGTTTGACAAGAACGAAAGAATATTTCTGATTGGGGATATGAATGGTAAGGTGGGTGATAGGAAAGTTGAGGGAGTGGTGGGAGGGTGGGGGGTACCATCAGAGGTGAATGGGAATGGTAGTGCACTTGTGGACGTATGTGTGGGGAGGAGGCTGTGGATAGCCAACACCTTCTTCCGACACAGAATGATCCACAGGTACACGTGGAAACGGATGTTGACGATGAAGGATAAGACAGTGGTGGAACGAAAGTCATTGATTGATTATGTATGTGTGGATGAACGAATGAAGAAATCTGTGATGGATGCTAGGGTGTATAGGGGTATTGGAGGGGGTCTGTCTGATCATTATGTAGTGGTAGCCAAGGTTAGGATACAAAAGAAGTGGGTGAGGAGAGCGGGAGGGAGGCGAGAGGAGGGTGGAATGGTGAGGAGGGTGGAGAGGTTGCAGGAGGAGGAAGTCAGGGAGGAGTACAGGAGAGCAGTGGAAAGACGACTAGGTGGGTTCGACCTGGAAGTTGTGGAGGAGATGAGCAAGGTGTTTAAGGATGAGATCTGTGCAGCATGTGAGGAGGTGTGTGGAGTGAGGAGAAGAGGGAGGGAAGTGAAAGGTACAGCATGGTGGACAGAAGAGGTAAGAATAGCTGTGGAAGAAAAGAAGAAAGCATATAGAGAGTAGTATAGGGTAGTAGAGGGAATGAAGATTCCGAGAGACAGAAACGAGCGAGGTACGTGGAGAGTAAGAGGGTGGTGAAGAGAGTAGTGAAGGAAAGTAAGAGAAGAGTAGATGAGGAATTTGGAAGGAATCTGAGTGTAAAATGGAGGGAGAGTAAGAAACTGTTCTGGAAAGAAGTCAAGAAAGTTAGGGAAGGTAGCAAGGGAAACAGTAAGGGTGTGAAAGATAAGAATGGGAGAATGCTAGCCGAGAAGCAAGAGAGAGTCGAAAGATGGAGGGAGTACTTCAGTGAGTTGCTAAATGAAAGGAATGAAGAGCCAGCAAACATAGCTGGATATGGTATGGGAGGGAGAACAAGAGAAGTAGTGGAGGAGGAGGTGGGGATCAGGAGGTCAGAAGTGTGGGAAGCCATGAAAAGAGTGAAGTTGGGGAAAGCACCAGGAACAGATGGAGTGTGTGGGGAAATGTTGAGGTATGGTGGTGAGATAGTGATAGAATGGGTATGGAAAATGTGCAAACTAGCATGGGAGAAGGGGAGTGCACCCGATGACTGGAAGATTGGCATAATAGTCCCCCTATATAAGGGCAAAGGGGAAAGAGGAGTGTGTGGTAACCACCGAGGAATATGTCTTCTAAGCGTAGTAGGGAAGGTATACAGTAGGGTAGTGATTGAGAGAGTGAGAGTGAGAACGGAGAAATGGATAGGCGACGAGCAGGGAGGTTTTAGGAAGGGAAGAGGATGTGTAGATCAGATTTTTACCCTGAATTGTGTTGTGGAGAAGTATCTGGAGAAGAAACAAAAGGTGTATGTTGCCTTTATGGACTTGGAGAAGGCCTATGACAGAGTGAATAGAGAAGGTTTGTGGAAAGTACTTAGAATATACGGAGTAGAGGGCAAGTTGCTGAAAGCAGTGAAGAGCATGTATGAGGGTGCAAAGGCGGCAGTACGTGTGGAGAGTGAGCAGAGCGAGTTCTTTGACCTGAATGTTGGTTTGAAACAGGGGTGTGTGATGTCCCCGTGGTTGTTTACTGTATATATGGATGGAGTTATGAAAGAAATACTATCAAGAGCAGTGGATGTTGGTGTATCGCTGAAAAGGGAGGGAATTGAGTGGAAGATACCTATACTGCTGTTTGCGGATGATACAGTTCTGATGAGTGATAATGAATGGGAGTTGCAGGGTCTGGTAAATGAGTTTGGAACAGTGTGCGAAAAACAGAATTTGAAGGTAAATACGGGGAAGAGCAAGGTTATGGTCTTCGAAAGGGGTGAAGTCACAGAGTGTGAGGTGAAGCTGAACGGTCAGGCTATGGAGATCGTCAACTCTTTTAAGTATCTGGGCAGTGTGTTGAGTAAAGATGGGACTATGGATGAAGAGGTGCGGGAGAGGGTACAACAGGGGAAGAGGGTTGTAGGAACGCTAAAAGCAGTAACAAGAAATAGGGTGGTCAGTATGGAAGTGAAGAAGTCCTTGCATGACAGTGTGGTAATCCCGACACTGACTTACGGAAGCGAAGCATGGACGTTGGTTGAGAGACTCAGACCAAGAGTGAGAGCAGTGGAAATGAATTACCTAAGGAGTGCGTGCAGAGTTACATGGAGGGATAGACAGACTAATGAGGAAGTAAGAAGGTGTGGTGTGGAGGTAGATGTGCTGGAAAGTGTGAAAAGGAACAACTTGAGATGGTTCGGCCATATGGAACGTATGGAAAGCGAGAGAATGACTAAGAGGGTGTACGAGAGCGAGGTGGAGGGACAGAGGGGGAGAGGTAGACCGAATATGAGGTGGAAGGATGGAGTGAGGAACTACATGAATGAAGGCGGTGCTGGTTGGGGGGAGGGGCGTCGACTGACTGGGGACATGGGGGCGGTTCGTTCGTGGCCACCCCTTCGGGGATCACGGCGTCAGGCAATAGATAGATAGATAGATAGTACCAGGCAATGAGGCCAAAATGGCTTCAGAGTCGAGAGAGAATACCCTTCCACCTCAAAAGTTGGAGGAATACTGAGCCAGCTAGGCTGCGAGACGTTGAATATAAGCTGAGAAGTGTTGCCAAGGTCTTAAAACAGTGCGCACAAGTCACGGTACCTGGCACCGCTCGATAAGGGCAGTTACAACTACCGCATAGTACTGACGGCAATCTTCCGTCGCTGGTACTGACGAGTGACTTTATTACTGACGGCGATTCGCCATCGCTGGTATAGTAAGGGTTAACTAATTAGAATTTTGATAAAGTCCAACCTACACTTTGGTATAACACATGAACTCTGTCTTGTAGGCTCCTCAGACATCTTTTGGTTGTTTCTCCTTCAGGGTTGGCAGCGGAAGTTGTGACTGAGGTAGGCTTGGTGGATGCTTTTTGCTGTGATATTTCCTTTCCACTAATATTACTGTCACCTCCGCTCTGCTCTAAGTCTATCACATTCTGTTCCGCTTCTCTATTTCCACAGGCTCCTTTACATGTCCCTTCCTCTCCTTGGCACCCCACTCTCTCCTTATTACTAACTCTTTTCTCTCCCATTTTTTTCCCCTCAGAATCCATATTCTCTCTCTTGCCACAACCCTTCCGTCCCTCCGCCCCAGCCTCTCTCAGTCTCCACTCCTCCAATACATATGTCGGAGGGGACTGTGATATCCTGGCCACCTCGACCTCTATCTCCTTCAGTAGTTCCGCCGCCTGACTGTCCTGCTCAGGGTTCAAGTCTATCTTACCCCGACATGCCAGCAACGCTCCTGATAGCTTAGCCAGGGCAAAAACTGGATTGAGGTTGGGTTCTGCCGTTGAAATTTTAGTCGAGGCCATAGTCGGTGTGGCGCACGGTTGTACTGAGGATAAAATTGAATGGGCTAAAGATTGATTGGGATCAGACTGTGCCTTATGATCGGATTGTGTCCTAGATAAGCTAGAGGGGGCTAAAACCAAACTGGGGTCAGATCGGAGGAAGTTTAGCCCCGCTTGCCACCCAGCAGCGCGTCCCGATGCTTCCTGGTCGGGATATTCGTCTAAAACTCCTTCTCGGTAGCCAGTCTGCTGCAGTTTGTCAAAGCCTGAGCGCTGGGCGGCTATTTCTCCCGCTCCCTCCCATTCCTCGTCATCGTCATCTTCAAACACCTCAGCCCCTATTGCCCTCTTCCTATCCACTACCTCCTTTTTAGAATTTTCTTTAACTTCTTTGGCTTCTATTTTCCTTTTCCTACCTACTGCCTCTGATCCAAGTACATTTTTATCCTGGTTTCTGAGTGACTTACCTTCTGTTTTCCTATCGCTATCTATTGTCTCTACCGTGGCCCCTCCAGCGTGTTCTTGTGTGCTCTCTCCTGCTGCTGGGTTTGAGGTTCTTGCTTCCTTTTCTTGGCTGGCTGTGTTGTCGGTCCTGGAATATGCAGTGGTAATTATTAGCATACATATCTGGGTGTGGTGTCCCGAGTTTGAATTTATTATTATTTATTATTTATTATTATTCGAGTTTATTAAAGTGCATTGGGGTTTGTTGTTGTTGTTGTTGTTGTTGTTCCCCAAGCTGCCTGGCCAAACAGCCCCAAGGCCCCGAGCAATTCCAAGGCCACAATCGAGTGCCCCCACAGAACCCTCCCCGCCGACCACAATAAAGCCTGGGTGACCGAAGCCACTCCATGGCAGGGAGCTGAGGAGGGTGCGGAAACGCCCGGGAAACCAAAGCCCCACCCAGGGCCCTGTGCCCCTCAGCAATTATGAAGAGAAAGTTGAGGGGCAAGGGAAAAATGTGACGCTTTGGCTTCCAATCTTGGTAGATTGGGAGGTCAATCCACGGAAGAGACGCCGTCACTTGAGATCTAGAAAATATATAAGTTAAAGGAACAGTCAGAGTAAGCTATGGGTATGGCAGAGATTGCTCAGCTCTCACTCTGATAGACCAGCCCATCACCACATAACTAGAACCCAATCCTCTCAGCATCAGCTAGGAAAGGCCCTAGAAAGCCGCCTTTGGCGGGGGGATAGCTCCCCTATTTCAACCCCTTTCGGGGTTTGGCACCCGCCATTGGGGTTTGTAATTGATGATTAATGTTAAGAATGGGGTGTTACTTCTCTCACGTCCTGATGCAATTTTTGAGCCTATTAGGGATACTTTAAAGCTTTTGCTACCATCAGGGGTATTTATAAACCTTTAGTTTATTTACTTCAACCTCTGTAGTTGTCTTTGAGTTAGCTGTGGGCAGAAAACTAATTTTGGAGAGGTAATTATAAGAGTAATCTATTTCTTATTGCTAATCTGGCAACCTCTGCCTCATAAGGATGTGAGAGGGTTAATAATTTGAATTTTTTATTGTGTGTTTCCTAGTATAGGCCTAATTATGCCATTTTTTCCACATGTATTTTTGTATCTCCCTCTATTATCTGTAGCAATCAATAGGGAAATAATAAGGAAATGTAAAAGTCTTTTGGAATGATCAATTGTAGAATACTGTACAGTACTTGAATTATTAACTCTTTCAGTACCAGGGACGTCCTTTTCATCATATTCTGGCAACTATTTGACGAGATTATTCAGCTTAGGAAGGACCTCTAGCAATAACAAGGCTTCAAACTATCTAAACCAACCCTTCTAACTACAACATATCCTTCGTAAACTGCATAATATCATCTAAATACAGGTAGAATAAAATACAATATACGTCGCTGGTACAGTACTCAAAGGGTTAAAGAGAAGTATTGTACCGGTACTATACTTTTCAGTGGTATGGCCATATGTATTATGTGGATTAAGGGGGGTGACCTGCCTTTTTTCTCTCTTTCTCTGGCTTGTTTAGTTTGGCCCCATTCAGCCTACTGTTTTAAGATGTTTATCCCCATCCAGATGTCGATTTCTTCCTGGCGAGCGATAGCGAGCCCGCATTGTATGGAGAAATCCGTATTTTCTATAGAAAAATGTACAAATTTAACCTGCTGTCAAAAACTTTTATAAAAATATGCTGGATCGCTACCGCCTGCCAGGAAAAAATTGATTCTCAGATGGGGATAAACGTCTTATTACAGTAAGCTGAATGGGGCCGAATGGATAAAACCCAGAGAGAGAGGGATAAAGAGAGAAAAATATAAAATGAGGTGGGCCCCCTTAAGATACAATGTCGAGATAGAGAGAATGACAGTTGGTAGTGCAAGACCACTAGGCCCGAATTCAGAACAGTGGTTTAAACCTCGGATTTCGGGGCAGCTTTAAACCCGGGATTGAGATTACTTGATCCTGGATCGAACACAAAGGTTTATCCGTATTCAGAACACGGGATTGAGATCGAGATCGAGTAATCCACGGCTTAAAACTCTGTTTAAGTCGAAGGTTTGCAACAGCCAATCACAGTGCCGCACGTACGGAATGCAGCTAGCCAATAAGCACATGAATGAGCCATTTTATCTATATTATATATTTAATGCTGTCACTGCCTATTTTAAAAGTGTAATACGTGAAGTATGGCCTGTGATTGGCTAAGCGAGTCCAGTCAGCCTTCATTCTCGCTTACTTCTTGCATATATTTTTTCTTTATTTCGCTTGTGTTTACTTTATGATATATACATTATTATTGTGTTTCCTGTGATATTTAATAGCTCTTTAGATTCGGATAGCACTAAAATTTATTAAGCAATCATTAAAATTGCTTACACATATCTAGTTTAATGAATAAATAAGGAATAATACAGATAATAAGTAAATTATCGGGGTACTGTACTGATAAACTAGCCAATCATGAGCGTGCTGCTAGTGCTGCTGCTTCCACTGACTTTCACTTTTACCGACATAGGCTACGTGGATTCATGTCGCTTGTTTTAACCTGGCCAGCCCCAGCGACGCGTCTGACGAGTCACCTATGTATGTAACGCCAAACCCCAGCGACTCGCCTGACGAGTCACCCTTATAGCTCAGTCGTAAGGCTCAGAGTGGCTCTACCTAGAGGGCTCAGATTTGTATGGGAACTGTGTAAGTATCCCACACACCCATGCCGATGGTTGAAAACTCTCAAAGTCCAACCGCGTACGCGTGAGCGCGCAAAAACATGTTTTTTTTTGGGAAATGCCTTCAATTTTTTACTCTTGTATAATCCGTTTTCGGGGCTCTGTAGGACCATTTTTTGAGCTTTTTGATCGGTTTTTTGTGGTTTTTCCTTCATTCCTAACCCATTCGCTATTGTTTCTGGATTTTTTTTTTTTTTCAAAACCGGCTGGTCCCTGGTGGTACATTTATTAATAACTAGCTGGGGCTCACCGGGTTAAGTAATAGCGAGCAATATAGTCATACTTACCAAGGTTTTTATATATGCTCAACTTTATCATAGGGATTGTGATATATTAATAGCATGACGGGAAGCTAAAGCGGCCGAATTAAGACCAATTAATTTCGAAGTGAGAACGAAAGTGTGGGCTACGTGGGATAGTGCTATTAAAGTGTGGGCTACGTGAGATAGTGCTATTAAAGTGTGGGCTACGTGGGATAGTGCTATTAAAGTGTGGGCTACGTGAGATAGTGCTATTCAAATCTGTGTTACGGGCAACTCTATTCCACCCCTTAAGCCTAACTTATACTTTGTTACTACATCTACCACATGCTCAGTGCTGTTAATACCCAATCAAATGGACAAATATATACAGTATACATAGCTCAACTGAAATACGTTGTAACCATTAACTATGTAGGCGAAAACAGTAGCCTAACCAATGTGACTCGTTATATAAACTATGCATCATTACAACCTACTAGGCTATTAAAAAGACAACTCATGTCTCAAATAACTCTTATCCTACTTGTTAAATGCATTTGCAAATAATGGTTCACTTGTGATTCACTATATATTGTAAGCTATATTTTAATTCGTACAAAGGATTAACATTGTGCATGGATACAGTAAATAATTATATTTGCTGTGCAACATGTAGGCTAATGGACTAATAATATTGGTTCTATGGTAACCTAATACATGTGTATCGTATCTAATAAATGTTCGCGGACATTTAAATGTAATATTTGTATTATTCAGCTTAGAATCATCTCAGGTTATCAAGACATTAACAACTATTATCGAGTAACTATATCAGTGGTTAGGCTACGGCAGTGCTTCGTTCGTTTGGCACATATTATATAATTATTAGTATGCTTCGACAATTTCCAACGTAATGTAAAAGATGTTGCCGTTTTTTACAATACAGTACTGTACTGTATAATGGAATCGGTTTAACCCTTCCTACCCGGTTTGCCTTACCTAATGACAGCTCGGCAGAAGGGCCGCTACCCGGCCGTCCTTACCTAAGACGGCAGCTTAGCTTAATAGCCTAATTAAGCTTGGTCTGAACGCCATGCGTACGACGTATGTCAACAAACCCAAGCGTTACATCACCGCACCTCCGAAAACAAGAAGGAGAAGACTCTTCAATGTTATTGTTCTGACGTCAGACGAATTAGTGTCTGAAAAGCCCCCATATTGGCAACATCTCTGCAATATTTGCTCCACTGAAATTGTCATCACAACTGAACCAGTTGACTTACAGAGCTCTACTCAACGCCAAAATACAGATTGAAAACCGCACTACGATTATAGATGAGTGGGAAAGTTCTAGCAGTGAAAATAAACATAATACGATAGCCTAGGCCTAGACGTTTTTCAGCCATTTCGCCCGGGTACGGGCGACCGTCCTTAGGTAAGACTGGCCGGGTAGGAAGGGTTAATGCCAGTTTGAGTTAGTTGGAAATAATAATATGATATTTTATCGGCGAGTAGAAGCCTTCGATCGATCGTCTGTCAAGCCTCCCGCTGGTTTAAACCTCGGATTGACTGCTTGAGCTGCATTCTTACACTTGTCATTACTTATTTATGTAATCCTTGCTTAGAATACCTCCAAAGACTGCAAATAATCAGTGCCAGTCTTTGTTATTTTATATTATGAGTTCCTTGCCATGGATTAGTGTAAGCAATCATGAGTAATTTAAGGTTTGTATAACTTCGATCTAGAGTCAAACCTACCCTCCCGCAGGTTTAAACCTCGGATCGAGTAATCCGCGGATTGACTGGATAAGAAGCTCAGGATTTCATTCTGAATACCGATAGTCCTGGATTGAGTTTCAATCTCAGGTTTAAACCACTGTTCTGAATTCGGGCCCTAATGTTTTGGGAGAAAAACGTAATATACTATACAGTACCTGTATTGAGTAAAAACATTTTTGTAGTTAAGGAAACAAAAGGAATCCCCTTTTACGGGGGTTCCCACAAAGAAATACATACAGTACATACATACAAGTTTAAAGACCGTTATGTCCACAGGGAATGTGGTTACAGTCTCACATCCTATATGGTGGCTTTCCAGGCGGCCCTGTCAAGGGCTGCCTTGCTTGTCAAGTTCTTTATTTTGAGATCGGACCGGAGTACCTGATCCAATGTCATTCTAGGTCTAACCCTACGCGCAGCTCCCCCCACATTCACAGTCTGGCATTTCCTCACCCAGTTCTGATCATCCATTCTCTCCACATGTCCAAACCAACCAAGTCGGCTCGTGCGCATCACTTCACTGACACTCATAATGCCCAGACGCCTTCTTAATTCCTCGCTCAATACCCCATCCCTGAGATTAACCTCACACATCCATCTCACCATTCTCTTCTCATTCCGTTCTATTCAATCAATATCCTCCGCTTTAACCGGCCCCGAGGCATAGTCATCGCACTCCTAACACGAGGTATACACCTTCCCTTTCAGGTAAGTGGGAGGCCTCTCTGGTCAAGAGTGGCAGCAGCTCTCTAAACTTTCCCCACCCACTTTTACTCTGGCAATGGCGCCACCTCCGGCAGAAACCGTATCGCCCAGGTAGCAGAACTTATTCACACATTCCAGCGTTCTATCTATCTATCTATTGCCTGACGCCGTGATCCCCGAAGGGGTGGCCACGAACGAACCGCCCCCATGCACCTCTGTCCCCAGTCAGTCGACGCCCCTCCCCCCAACCAGCACCGCCTTCGTTCATGTACTTCCTCACTCCATCCTTCCACCTCATATTCGGTCTACCTCTCCCCCTCTGTCCCTCCACCTCGCTCTCGTACACCCTCTTAGTCATTCTCTCGCTTTCCATACGTTCCATATGGCCGAACCATCTCAAGTTGTTCCTTTTCACACTTTCCAGCACATCTACCTCCACACCACACCTCCTTCTTACTTCCTCATTAGTCTGTCTATCCCTCCATGTAACTCCGCACGCACTCCTTAAGTAATTCATTTCCACTGCTCTCACTCTTGGTCTCAGTCTCTCAACCAACGTCCATGCTTCGCTTCCGTAAGTCAGTGTCGGGATTACCACACTGTCATGCAAGGACTTCTTCACTTCCATACTGACCACCCTATTTCTTGTTACTGCTTTTAGCGTTCCTACAACCCTCTTCCCCTGTTGTACCCTCTCCCGCACCTCTTCATCCATAGTCCCATCTTTACTCAACACACTGCCCAGATACTTAAAAGAGTTGACGATCTCCATAGCCTGACCGTTCAGCTTCACCTCACACTCTGTGACTTCACCCCTTTCGAAGACCATAACCTTGCTCTTCCCCGTATTTACCTTCAAATTCTGTTTTTCGCACACTGTTCCAAACTCATTTACCAGACCCTGCAACTCCCATTCATTATCACTCATCAGAACTGTATCATCCGCAAACAGCAGTATAGGTAGCTTCCACTCAATTCCTTCCCTTTTCAGCGATACACCAACATCCACTGCTCTTGATAGTATTTCTTTCATAACTCCATCCATATATACAGTAAACAACCACGGGGACATCACACACCCCTGTTTCAAACCAACATTCACGTTACACTGTCAAAATCAACACTAACAGGCGGGTCATTAAACACAAGATCCCACTTGCACACTGCACATTCAAAATCTATGATTCTTGTCAAAGGTCCTCTAGCTCCACTACATCTCTTGTGTACCAAGTCACTACAGACGCAACATTGGATTGAGTTACTTCCCACACCCTTCCCACATACTGCGCATGGATAGTCGCCGCTTCTTTCCATAGTTCCACGCCCTACTCCACTAATCATGACCTTTGTTTTATCTATGTTAACTCTTAGGCCTTTATATGCCATACCCTCCCTCCATCTTTTGAACTTTGCCACTGCTTCCTGTGCACATCTGCGATAAGAACTAGATCGTCTGCAAATTATAATGTAAAACTTGCAAAATAATAATTTATAAATAAAAGAACACAATAACAGCTCCCAGGGGAATCCTGTCCTAAAGTCCCTTGACAGAGCCTCCAGGACCGTCACAAACAATAATGGGCTCAGTACATTAGATTTAAATAATAATTATGATGATGAACAAGCAACAAATACAATATTGTACTGTACCGGTACTCAATGGCAAACAATGCAACACTTAATCCACATAGTTACTCAATTTCTAAGTTGAATGTTGACGGCATTGAGAGCGTCAGTGAGCCAGCCGGGGTAGTTGCCGTCAGGGTAGTAGCCGGCCATGAAGTCTTGTACGAACTCTGGGAAGCGACCCTCTGTGATGCTGGTCCGAATGTTACGCATCAGTCGCATCTGTGGAATAAAATAATTTCTTACGCCCGCATAGAGAGGTTTAGCGGCTTTCTCGGGCCCGAAATTAGAGTAATTTTTTTCCGCTTATTTTTCTCTAATTAAACGGCATGCTGTGCACAAACGGGGGAGTATATGAAAATGGCTCAATCCGTTAATAGAGTTTTTCATGCGCTTTCCAATGGTATACACATAGAAAAGCACATAAAAAAAAAAAAAAAAAAAAAAAAAAAAAAAAAAAAAAAAAAAAAAAACAGTATAAATGATCCTCCTACGACCAGTAGTTACTGAGCCTATCAATTTCAAAGTTCACTAAATTACATTTTGAGTTGTGTTCCAATTATTTGTTGTTTTCTATGTGTATGAAGGAGACAAAAGACAAAGCAGGCCAGCGGCATATAACAAGTGTCCCCCTAAAGGTGAAAGAATGACAGAGATGCAAATTCAAGGTACGTTAAGAGTCAAAATGTCTGGACACACAGAGCTTGAAGCAGTTTAAGTCAGAGGATGAGGGAATGACAGGTTGAGGGAGAGAGTTCCAGAGCTTACTTGTTGAGTAAAAGAAAGACGGAAAATCGGTTCACTTTTGCGTTAGAGTTGGACAGAGTAGGAGTGGGAATGTGTTGAAAGTCGAGTGCCCCCCACTCTACGTAAGGGAAAAAGCTCTGGAGAACATTGATTATTGTAGTAGCAGTAGAAGACTGAGAGAGATGCAACATTGCGGCATGTAGTGAGAGATTGTAGGGAATTAGTAGGAGGTGAATTGATAAGGCAAAATGCTTTTGACTCTACCCTTTCGAGAAGTGTGGTATGGGTGGAACCTCCTCACGCATGCAAACAATATATACTTGATATATGGGTGCACTAATATACTCTAGCACTTACCCCAGGTGTTTTTTTTCTTTTTTAATGGGGGTGGCCGACTTGAGACAGAGCCCGAACAGGGACATCAGAAAGACAAAACAAAACAAAACAAAACATAGAATCACACACATCTAGGTCGTCCAGGAGAAATACCTAGAGACCCAAGCCCATTTGAGGTCCCCAGCAAAAGATTCTCAGGTCCCAGATACCCCGGAGAGGTTCCGATTTCCGCAGGCAGACCCGCAGCGGAGCCACCACAAGCCCACCCACCATGCTTCCAGGTGCACCCTTCATTACCACTGGCTCCCCGGGGGCCATGCGCCTGACGGACTATATCTAGGCCAACTGGCGCATGATCCTCTCTCCCAAACGACTGCGTTTACACTCATCTATTCACTATAGTCTATTTTTTTTCAGCTGATGGTAAATTGAATCCTTTAGCATCAGATTTCATGATTCTTACTGGACGAATCTGATACTGCTATGTCTGTGCGTCATATTATTGCCAAGTTTTCATAATTAGCAACCTATTTCGCCACAAAATCATGATAATAAAGTAGTAATCAGAATGGAGAGATGGCAATTTAGTATCAGCTGGAAAATATGAAGTATAGCATTCTCCATTCATTCCTATTTATTACCACTTCTCTTGCCTGATCTATAGTCATTCCTCTATCTTTCAATGCCTGTCCTACACATTCTCTACATCTCAATGGGGGTCTTCCTACCCCTCTATCTCCCCTTGTCTCTGACTCACATATTCTCTTTGTAAGCCTTACATCCTCCATTCGTTCAACATGACCATACCAGCTCAACACCCTTCTGTCCAATCTGGCCGACAAATGTTCCTGCTACCCCACTCTTCTACGTATCTCTTCATTCCTCAATCTGTCTCTACGGGTCACTCCACACATACTCGAGTCCTCAAGCAGCTCATCTCCATCACATCCAGCTTTCTTCTCTCCTTTGCCTTCAGAGCCCATGTCTCAGCCCCATACATCACTGTTGGTATAACAATCCCTTGATACATTGCACTTTTAACTTTCATTCAGAGATTTCTCACCTTCCACATACGTCCCATTGCTCTGAAAACTTTCTTTCCTTCACATACTCTCTATTTTACCTCGATTTCCATACCTCCATTCTTGCGTATTGTTCCTTCTAGATATTTAATACATTCTACTTGTTCCAATATTTCCCCATCCAGCCTAAAATCTAAATTCACCCTACGATCACCCCTATTACACACCATCACTTTACTTTTATTGATGTTCGCCCTCAGCTTCCTCCTCCCACAAACCACACCAAACTCTTTGACTACCCGCTGCAGTTTCTCCTCAGAATCTGCCAACAACGCTGTGTCATCAGCGAACAGTAACTGATTCAACTCCCAATCTCTACCATTCTCTCCAGGCAGCTTCTTACAGTAGATCCTCTGGAAAAAGGCAAACTAGGCCTGTGTATCCAGCTCAGTACCAGTACTTGCACTGCTGCGGTCGTTCACGGTGTTGGCGGCGGCGGTAGCAGACGCAACATTTTTACTATTCTGTATTTTTGCTTTATAATCAAACTTCAAATCTTGTCTTCCCCATGCTTTATCAAGATTACTTTCAAACTCCCTTAATGATTCGGAATCGACTACATACTGGGACAGTGCGTTCCACTCATTTACCACTCTATCACAAAATGAGCTTGGGGAACAACAACTAAACCCTCACCTTTCTCTTCATAATTGCTGAGGGGCACAGGGGCCTGGGTGGGGCTTTGGTTTCCCGGGCGTTTCCGCACCCTCCTTAGCTCCCCGCCATGGAGTGGCTTCGGTCACCCAGGCTTTATTGTGGTCGGCAGGGAGGGTTCTGTGGGGGCGCTCGGTTATGGCCTTGGCCTTGCTCGGGGCCTTGGGGCTGTTCGGCCAGGCAGCTTGGGGAACAATAACAACTAAACCCAATCCTCTACCCATAGTTCTCATTTTCACCTCCCTCACCACACCATCCATATAAATATTAAATAGCCACGGTGACATTACACAACCGTCGCAAACCTACATTTACCTCAAACCATTCATTCAACTCACAAACGCTCTGCTCTCTTCATAAAAACTCTTGACTGCTCAAAACAAATTTCCTCCAATTTCATAAATCCTTAACACCTTCCACATTGCTTCTCGATCCACTCGATCATACGCTTTTTCCAAATCCATAAAAGCCCAAAATATCTCCTTATGCTTCTCTAAATACTTCTCGCATAGCTGTCTTACACTCTTACTGCAAAAATCTAAAACCGCACTGCTCTTCTCCTATTGCAACTTCCGTAGGCTACCCTTTATTATACTCTCTATCAACACCCTGCCATACAGCTTTCCAACCACTGATAATAAACTAATATCTCTATAACTTGAACACTCCTGCTGATCTCCCTTCCCCTTGTACAACAGCATAATACATGCCGAGATCTTACTGTAGTAAAATTGATCTATGTGTGTATTATAATAATTAAAGTACAGTAGAATGGTGTAAGGTAAAGGAATATTTTGAGCCAAGGAAGAATTGGAGGGAAGTACAGTATTGCAGAATAACTTCCAGACTAGGAGAATCAGTTAAGAAATCACCCAAAATAGTGACACATGCAGAGCTGCTACCAGATGAAAGAAAAACACATGCTAGCCTAGATATGGGTTTATATAAACTAAAATAACATAGTAGTAGACTTAGTAATAAAATAGCATAATCAGACCACTGGGGAAAACAATGTACCTGATAAGCAATGTTGTGTATGGAGATTAGGTGGCAGGCGACAGGGTAGCGTGTGACGATGGTGTGAAGATATGCCCGAGTGTAGTTCGTGCAGGTTGAACAGTCACAAGTGTCATCTATCGCACGGAAGTCACTCGCGTACTGCTTCATCTTCAGGTTCATTTGGCCCCCTTCAACCAGCGCACACCCAAATCTCTGTAACACAAAGCCAGATGTTAACCTCTTTTAATGTTGTTCTGGCTATTATTAGACATTTTTATTCAGATTACAAAGATCTTGTGGGAGTCGAAGAGTTAATTTAGAGACCCCTTAGACTGTCAGAGGTCCATCCTAAGCTGAACTAAATTGTCAAATGTTTCCTTGACAATAATTAAATGTGTGACGAGGGTGTGAAGATATAAATGAGTTACTTAATGCAGAAGGAACAGTCGCAGGTATCGTCAATCACATGGAAGTTACCCGCTTACTATTTCATCTTCAGGTTAAAACAGCCCCCTTCAACAAGTGCAAGTAATGGACTTCCTCCCAGCTATGTGTACAGCTGGCACAGTAAAAGTTGATACCATCCCGACACCCCCTTTTGACTCTTACTGTTAGCTGGGTAATCGAATGAATTGCCTCGATGGAGGCGATTCATTCATGGCCATCCCCTCGGGGGTCAAGGCTTCTGGCAATAGATAGCGTTGTTTAGAATTTTAAGGGACCCAGAGAATATTTCTGACTGTGGTGAGATTAATAAAAATAATATTATTTATCAGCTGAACTATGGCTGTGTGTGTCGGAGAGTAACATGGAGGGTAGCTGGACCTTAAAGCTTGTGAATGAGAGGTCATTTCAGTTCTCCGAGTTTTTAGTTCCACAAAGGTAATTGCTTGCCTTTGTGATTTCCTTATTCTAATTGTACTATATATTTAGGTTATTTATAGGGTAACAGTTGGTAGGGGTCATGTGTTCATACTATGCTCACAGGTACCTTACCGATAGGACTAACTTTAATGAGTATGAATTTTGTATTATTGTTCATATCTTGTTAAATTGCAATTTTGTTTGTATAATTTTTTAATTAATAAATTTAGGATGTGAGACTGTAACCACATTCTCTGTGGACAAAACGGTCTTTAAACTTGTACTGTTTGTATGTACAGTATGTACCGGTATATTATAATATTATTAATTAATATTGTTTAATGTGCAGTTTTATGATTTAATTATAATTTTATAATATAACTAGCTTGAATAGAATACTTTAACTTCGAATACCTTGATTTTGACGAAGAGTACGTATATATACTGTATGTTCAACTAGTTTGCTTGGGAAATAATTTCAATTGCTCATATAGTGAGGTACATTCTATGTGGCAGTTTTGTGTTTTTTTTTAATTAATATTATTATTTTTGCGAAAATGGTCCCAGACCCTAACAATTGGAACATTACCGTAAATGTTGTTTCTGTTCGGGCTTTATCTCGAGTCGGCCACCACCAGCTATGGGGTATGAGCCTGGGTATATACATTACATACATACATACAATTTGCTAAATCTTCAATGCATTATTTCCAAATAGTGATTTTGATCAGTTAATTTGTCTTATAATGTGCGGTTCCTGTTTTGGTTTGTTTGTTTTACAAGTTTTACATTTTAATTCATACAGGTACGGTACTTTAAATGAAATCCCTATCTTAGTAGCAATGTCTTAACCCTTGGGATCCGGGGGGCCTCATATGAAGTTTGGTATTTTCAAACTTCATAATTCAGTAGCTACTGATAGAGCAGTCAATTTTCTTGCAAATTGTAGAACGTTTTCTTGTCTGTAGACTGCCGTTGAGATGACATCGCTACGTTGCGTGGTTGCCGAGTTCTGATGATTATATCGGCGACTTTTTAGCCGCGCATTTTGCCTCAAATGAGGCCTCCCGGATTCCAAGGGTTAATCTGTCCAGTAAAGTCCCTATGACAAGGGCACGCCCTAGTCCTGTCAATCAAGGGAGTGCACGGCTTTAAAAATGGCATCTTACAGCAGTCCTGGTTGGGAAGACACAGTCGTACATGTCCACCCCGAGAGCGCAGCACACCACCAGATCCACAGCAAACCCCACTCCCATACAGTACCGAGGCTTGGACCGAGGCAGACGACCAGTACATTGGTGTACAACTTTCCAAAATTTGTCCTTCTCCTCACCACCACTGCAAAGAATACATAGATCTAGATACAGCTCGGTCCCGTATAAAGCGAGTTCAAAAGGTGTGAATTTCGATTAGTGCGAGCAATGAAAATATTAAACACAAAATTATCAATCAATGCGAATACGATCTGTTATTGCGAGTCGGGTGGGGATATGGGTTAAATCCGGGGAGTTTTCTATTAGTGCGGCCAAAATTTGTACAGTGCGATAAATTTCCCGCCAGACTCGTGGCGTCATTGGTGTTTGAGCAGCTTAGGCATGGAGGGAGGCTGGTCAGTAAGACAATTTTTACCCTGTACTGTGTGATGCTACCTCGCATTCTCGGGTTTCTGATCGTATCAAGTGTAGAATTTAAGGTAAGGAAAGGTCTAATTTACCATTGATATGCTATATTTATCATTAACATTTGTTCTAGGTATGTTTGTGTCAGCATAAATAACGATATAAAGAGAGATATGTGTGCTATATGGAGGGCCGATAGACAAATTATTTTTTTTCCCATAGGATACGTTGTTCACGTAGTGCGACGCACTGTAACGACCAATTTCTCGCACTATGTGGGACCGAGCTGTACTTATATATATATACATACATATACATGGAGATACTGTATACTGATATGTATGTATGTACTCAGGCACATACCCGATAGCTAGGGGTGGCCGACTTGAGACAGAGCCCAAATAGAAACAACACGATAAAAACAAAATAATAGAAAAGTCACACACATCTAGGTCGCCCAGGAGGAGACCAAGGACCATGAGGGGTCCTCAGCAAAAGATTCCCAGGTCCCAGATCTCCCCTTCATGAAGATTGCCGTGCAGTGGCAAGGGGGATTTGAGAGCCTAGGTATTGAGATTCTTCTCTACCCTCTTTTCCTTGGTTCTAGTCTAAACGCCTTCACTAATTTCTTCTCTACTCTTTCCCCTTTACTGTGCTGTCCTCCCACTCATTCCATTACTTTATTATTTTTCATGGCTTGTCCCTTTCTTCTGACTTACCTTCCCTTCTAGTTATCCTGTGGGAGATCTGTATCATATGCCACCCTGTCTGGCCCTCGCTTCGTAAGCTACTTAAAAGTTTTCCATATCCCTTTCCTTTAGAGAGATGAAATGGGTTAAAACTACAAAATACACAAATCTATGCCCGGGGCGCAGGAGTTAACTACACCCATCATAAAACTCTCCACATGATGACCCACCTGAGCCCACCAATAGCAAATCCTGGAGCGTCCCTGGCAGTGAGTTCAGTGAGTGAGATGTCCCGTAGGTCTGGGAACAGGCCGCCTTGTATGATGGGAAACAGGTTCTGCTGCTCTGGGTTTTTGTTGGAAGCCATGCACCGGTCCAACCAACGGGTCGTTCTGGAAAGAAGTTTACTTTTACTACATTGTACTATAACAAAACATATATCTATCAATTGCCAGACGCCTTAATCTATGAGGGGGTGGGCACAAATTATTCGCCTCCATCTGTCCGCTGGCACCTCTCAACTCCATCCATCCATCTCGTTCTTGGTCTGTCTCTCCCTCCTTGATCTTCCATTTCACTCTCATGCACTCTTTTAGTCATTCTCTCACTCTCCATATGCTCCACATGACTGAGCCACTTCAAGGTGTTCCTCTTCACACTCTCCAGCACATCTATATCCGCACCACAGTGCTGTTTTTTAAAACTGTTTGTTTATCTCTCCATGTGACTCCATACACAATTCTCAAGTAACTCATTACATATACTGTATTTCATTTTTTGTGGCTAATTGTCTACTTTGTGTAGTCTTGCTGGTTTAGATGATTATGTTCTTGGTGTGGTGTCCCGAGTTCAAATCCCTGGAGGACCATATGCTTTCATTAGTTTATTCAAGTACATTGGGGTTTGTAATTGATGATTAATGTTAAGAACGGGGTGTTACTTATATCACGCTATCCGAGAGCTGGGAGAGTGTGGTATAACATCCAAAAGTTTTGGAACAGGCTCATTCACATAATATATACTGGTAAATATGTAATGAAATATTATTTACAAGGCTGAAGAGATTTACATGCAGGCAGTATGAATAATTAGAGAGCTCTCTCTTTCTCTGTATCTCACCTGTAAGTAGCAGTCTTGAATCTCTCATAGTCTGTCTCAACCACATTCACCACATCATCCAGTTGCATCATTATGTCCGCACCAATGGCATTCTGGATGGATATACTTTCCTCGGGAGTTAGCAGGATTTCCGATTCTGTGGGGCAAACGTACAAGTGCGTGGTGAGAGTGAGTGTGAACAAATGTGAAAGATTGGATAAGTCTAATGAGAGCGATAGTGTTAGTATGCTTAACCCCTTCTGCACGATGACGTAAATATTCTGGACTTCCTAAATTGACCAATTCCTTGAACGTGACGATAGTGCGTTGTTATATGTGCGATTAGTTTGCTTGGGAAACAGATTAACTTGCTCATGTAGTAATGTACACCCTATGTGATTGATTGTGTTCTTTTATTTATAAGTTATTATTTTGCTTAAGCGTTGTTTCCACATAGCGATTCTGATTAGTTGTTTTGTCTTTTTACTGTGTTCGTCCAAGTTTTGGTTTGTTTATATTGCAAGTTTTACAATTTAATAACCATTAGACAATTTTCTTCTGTTTATGATCTACCTCTAGGACTCAAAGGGGTAACTATGATCTCAATAAACCCTCTGAACAACATAGGTCCTTGTTAAACTGCATACAAATGTCTAATATTAACCAGCATAAACAGTAAAAGGGGTCATGGTGCTGAAGGGGTTAAGTGTAAATAGAGGAAGTTATGAGTGTGCAAGGAAGTGAATGGATTGGTGTGAAAGAGTACATACATACATAAAATGTTTAAGACTGAGTGCTCCACACATGTGTGCAGTTTCAGTCTCTTGTCCTAATGGCAGCATTCCAGGCAACCCTGTTAAGGGCTGCTTCACTTGTCAAGTTTTTGGATTTGAGATCGGCACGTATAGTCCGATCCCAGGTCTTCCTCGGTCCACCCCTTGGTGCAGCTCCCTCCACAATCACAGACCTGCATATATGAGCATAATTATATATAAAAACCTTTCACAATTTGAGCGGGGCACAAACCTAGCCCACTTAGGTAGAATTTCAAAACTAAACCAGCATGTGGTGACCTACCATCAAAAGGACTCTGGAAGGTGACTCCCTCCTCTGTGATCTTAGTGAGTGCTGAGAGTGACACCATCTGGAATCCTCCAGAGTCTGTCAACAGAGGCCGGTCCCAACCCATCATCTTGTGAAGGCCTCCTAGGGTTTCCATGGTCTCCTTGCCCTCAAACACACAAGAAAAATATGCCATAAATAATAATTGATTGTTTATTTATACCCACAAATGGGCTAAGACATTACAGTCATTGTTCAATACAGTAAAATAATGTAATTTAAGCATTAACAGGAGAGGAAATATTATTCAAGGAAGTTGTAAGACGAACATATGAGGTACTTGATTCTTTCAATCAGAAGATACAGATTCTTATTTTCTTGTTTAATCTATGAATAATTTCTAATGCGATGGAATTGAAAAAGAAATATCCTTCCAGTGCACGGATAATATAATTATAAAGAGTCAATAAAAATCCTCCTTTGTCTTTTCAGAAAGTTAAGTTTATCTCTTACTTTCCCATATTATTGATCCCTTGGACCTAACAACTCCCTATCTATCTATTCCCTTATACATTAACATATACAGTATATTCCTTATATATTTTTTTAATCTATGAATAATTTCTAATGCGATGGAATTGAAAAAAATTATATCTTTTCAGCACACAAATAATAAAATGAAAAAGTCAATAAAAATTCCTCCTTTGTCTTTTCAGAAAGTTGTCTCTCTCAAATATTTTCGTATTTTATCGATCGCTTGGACCCAACAACCTTCTCTCCTCCCTATTTGTTTATCTATAGCTATCTAATGTATCTATCTATCTCCCTTATATAATAAGATAACTATTTCTTGTTTGGTCTTTTTATATTTATGAATAGTTTCTAATGCGATGGAGTTGAACAAAATAATATCCTTCCAGCACATATCTATCTATCTACAAACATACATCCAAAAGTCCTCAAGGAATGCAGCTCCAGTTTAGCCTTGCCACTGTGGGTCATCTACCAAGAATCTATGCGAACTGGAACTGTACCACGGGAATGGAGGGCAGCCAATGTAACCTCCATCTTCAAGAGCGGAAAGAAAACAGACCCCTTAAATTACTGTCCGGTGAGTCTAACCTCTGTCCCATGCAAATTATTAGAGAAAATATTAAAAAAAAAGAGTAGTCGACCATCTTGAGAGTAACAACACGGTGGCGAAAAGATCCTGCCTCACCCAGCTGCTTGAGTACCTGGAAGAGCTTGAAACTGCCATTGATGAACAAGAACAGGTGGACGTCATCTACCTGGACTGCAGGAAGGCCTTCGACACTGTTCCCCACACACGACTCATTAAGAAGCTACAGGCAGTGGGGATCCAGGGAAGCTACCTCAAGTGGATTCAGGCCTTCTTGGAAGAAAGAAAACAGAGGGTGGTGGTGAAAGGTGCATTCTCTAGCTGGAGGGAAGTGTGGAGCGGGGTGCCGCAAGGTAGCGTCCTAGGACCAGTCCTATTCCTCATCTTCGTGAATGACATCCTTGATAAACTGGAATCATCTGGAAAACTGTTTGCTGACGATGCAAAAATTTACAGGAGGCTCACATCATCCTACAGTCTGACCTGAGGAGACTTCAGGAGTGGAGCAACAAGTGGCTGCTGGAGTTTAATGACAACAAATGCAAGGTGATGCACATCGGGAGAGACAACCCAGGGCACAGCTACACCATGGGGGAGAAGGAGATGGCAACAACCAAGGAAGAAAAAAACCTAGGGGTAATTGTCTCTGATAACCTGAAGCCCGGAATGCATGTGGCTAAATCAGCTGCCAAGGCTAATTCTATGCTGGGTAGGATAAGGAACACCTTTACATACATACATACAAGTTTAAAGACCGTTTGTCCACAGAAGCTGTGGTTACAGTCTCACGTCCTAAATGGCAGCTTTCTAGGCGGTCCTGTCAAGGGCCGCCTGTGTTGTCAAGTTCTTTATTTTGAGATCGGACCGGAGTACCCGAGCCCACGTCATTCTAGGTCCACCCCTACGCGCAGCTACATGGACGCGGATATGTTCCTGGCCTTGTACAAAGCCCTTATCAGACCCTTAATGGAATATGCTGTCCAGGCCTGGTCCCCCCAGAACAGGGGGGATATAGACAAGATGGAGAAGGTCCAACGACGAGCCACAAAGCTAGTCCCGGAGCTCAGAGAACTTCCCTACGAAGCCCGGCTAACTACCCTAGGTCTTACAACACTTGAAGACAGGAGAACCAGGGGAGACATGATCGAAGTATTCAAGATCCTAGGAGGGTACAAAAATATCAATCCAAACCAGTTCTTCCAACTCACACCCAGGAGACACCAAATCGCCACCAGACGTCACAGTTTCAAGCTCCAGAAGCCATGTCACAGGACATCAAAAAGGAACAACTTCTTTGACGCAAGAATATTAACCCCTCCACCCCGGAAGGGCTCTTGAACGCCCATAACAACCTCGGCCCGCGCAACCCGGAAGGGCTCTTGAACGCCCATTGCTTGCGTGCGTGCTTTCGAATGCCGCGCGTAAATTTTTGGTATCGTGGGACGGTAGGTGGCGCCACCAGGCGTAAACGACGCCACAGCAACAGTATCTACCCCGACGCCATCATGGACAGTACGCCAAATAGTGATTCCGCTGTGTCCGATACCGTGCTTCCTACGATGCCCTTGCTAGTTCGTCGCGCCTTACCCCGACGCCATCGCCTAAATGTGTTATCTCCCGGAGGTATTGAGACGCCATTGAGACTTTATGAGCGTGCTGATGCCAAGTATATTGTTGATGATGAAGTCAGTGACGACTCCAGTAATTATAAGTCGAGTGATTATGGCCATGAGAGTGACAAAGAAGAGCAATTCCTGGGATTTGCGAGAGAACATGACAGTGATGAGAGTGATGAAGGTGATGTACCAGTTGTTGAGGAAGCTGGTTCACCTAAAGACAGTGAACTTGAGAGAGTGAGTGAGTGGGAGAGTTCAAGGTCACTCACCAAATTTCGCATAAGTGACACGACGCCAAGCCCTTCCCCAGGTAAATCGCCTTTCAAGCTACACTTATATAAGCAGAAAATACTTGAGAAGGCGGCCGCGGCAGCTAGGGAACAAGCAAAAATACTTGGTGAGGATGAGGCTGTGAGTGAGGGTGAGTGTGGTGACCCTTCTCGCCCGCCATTGTCTCCCTTATCTACCAACGCCACCCAAGATGACCCGGATGCCCCGCATTCTTCCCCACCACCCCCACCACTGCCAAGGGTTGAGGACCCCCCACTTTCGGCCTATTTGCCTCCTAGGTCCCCCGACAGGAGACATACTGCTGCCGAAAAGGGGAAAGGCAGGAAATATACCAAAACAATTAAGAAAAGTAAGAGAGTTTTGTTCGCGGCTCCCGCGGCGTCCACCCCTGCCGGCCCCAACCATACGCCCCCGCAACTTTCCCCACGGTCCTCCCCACCTCTCCCGCCTTCAACATGTCTTCCTGAAAAAGTCTTTGAGCTCGCATCACCAATACCTGGGCCTAGTGACAGTGAAGCATTGCTTTCTGTCACTCGTCGCAGGCCAAGGAGCCCAGGACCTCGGGGGGACACAGCCTCACCTGCCACTCCTTCCCCACCTCGCCCACGCATCACTCGTTCCCCGCCAGATTATGTGGGGGCCACTGATGATGAAGGGCACCTCTCTGAAGACTCTGGCCATGATTACATAGGTCCACCATCAGGGCAAGATGACCACTCTGACGATGACTATATGGACATCGACGACCCTCGACCCATCCGCTTGGCCCGGCGTCGTGCTGCCCGTCGTGCTGGCCGACGCCCTGACCGCCCTAGGGCGCGGGCCTCCCGAGTTGGCCGTGGGCGTGCTGGGCCACCAGCTGGAGCTCCTCGTCAGCGTAGACAAGACCCATTCTACGTTTTTCAGTGGCAAGACGTAGTTGATGGGGATGGATACAACCCTGATGTGCCAGCTTTTGATGAGATACTGGAGGGTTCAGGCATTACCCCCAATTTTCCTGCAGGCCCCAATGCTCCACCACACGAACTATTTGAGGCCTTCTTTGATGAGGAGGTGGTAGGCTATGTTGTCAAAGAGACAAATAAGCAGCACCAATACCAGGTCCACTTTTTGGGCAAGGTGACCAAGGGCCACATGAGGCAGTGGACCCCAGTGACTCATAAAGAGTTTATGGTGTTCCTGGCACTCACCATGCTAATGCCTCATGTCAAGAAGCATAGGTTGCCTGACTATTGGATCACCAATGATCTCATATCCACCCCTGCCTTCGGGAAATATATGTCTCGCGACCGGTACCTTGATATCCTCGCAGCGCTCCATCTTGTCACCAACCTTGACGTCCACCTCCCAGACAAGCTGTGGAAGATTAGGACGTTGTACGAGATGATGCGAGAACGCTTCACCTCCTACTTCAAGCCCTTCCGCAAGGTCGTCATTGACGAGTCTCTTGTGCTGTTCCGGGGAAAACTCAGCTTCCGGCAGTACATCCCCTCAAAAAGACATCGCTTTGGCATAAAATTCTTTGTGCTGTGCGACTGCCAAACTGGCTATGTCCTGGACTTCCTGGTCTACAGCGGGAAGGAAGGGGACTTGCTTGTGGACCCCCTCATTGGCTTTGGCGGAGCAGTGGTGCAAGCCATGATGGACCGCTACTTTCATAAGAATCACGTCCTCTACACGGACAATTATTACACGTCCCCCACTCTCTCACAGTACCTGCATGAGCGCAAGACGGGGACTGTAGGCACAGTACGAGGGAAAAGGAAGGACATGCCACCTTTCCCTCCGAAGACCAAAAAAGGTGATGTGTTCAAGAAGAAGTCGGGGCCCATTCTGGCTATCCACTGGCACAACCAGCGGAAGGTCAACCTCCTGACCACCATCCACAAGGGGGAAATGGTGGAGACTGGCAAGGTGGATCGCCGCACCCAGGCCATGGTGACCAAGCCCGATGCTGTCCTGGACTACAACATCAACATGAGGCTGGTGGACAAGTCCGACATGCAGATAAGCTTCATTGACTGCCTGCGTACCTCGTGCAGATGGTACAAAAAGTTCTTTCTGCATATGGTGGACATGTCACTTCTGAATGCCTACAATATATACAAGCTTCGGAATGTGAACACACCCATGAAGTTCAATAGCCTGCGGAGGTTCCAAAAGCAGGTGTTGACGGAGCTCCTGGAGAAGTATGCTACGCCACAGAGGGCAGTGGCACATCCTGGGCCCGCCATTATTGACTGCTTGCAGTGTGCTCAATACTTGATTAGGCACAGGCTTGGTTCCCTGCCTCAGAATGAATCAGGAAGAACGCAGCAGAAGCGGTGCCATGTCTGCTACAACAGCAGGGTGAGGCCGAGGCCAGGTAAAAAGTCAACCATGGAGTGTGTGGAGTGCAAGGTGGCACTCTGTGCTTTAGAGTGCTTCTTTGATTACCACTCCAAGCTGGAGTTCTAATAATCCTACTGAAATTGCCAAATAAAATGACAATATGTACACTATAATTATATATAGGCAAAAAGTGGAAGAAAACCAATTTATTGTAATACAAAAGTCATGTATTATGAGAAAATTGATACAAATACAATTACACCATAATAATATGTGAAAGTGACACATATGTATATACCAAGTGACATTCATATGATTAGAACCTATAGAAATATATAAATCAGTGAAAAAAGACACAATAAATTGTATATAAAACGTTTACAAATCATATAACTAAGTGAAAGTGACACAAGACCTAATATTTGATGGTCAAAGTATAATAAACACCTGTGATAACGAATAATCAGTGCCTAATACAACAATAACCTACCTCAATTACTAATAAAATGTACGGTATCGAGTGAAAATTAGCATTATCAGTGACAGTGACACTCTCTAAAGCATATTTGTCAAAGTGAAAGTGACACAAGACCTAATATTTGATGGCCAAAGTATAATAAACACCTGTGATAACGAATAATCAGTGCCTAATACAACAATAACCTACCTCAATTACTAATAAAATGTACGGTATCGAGTGAAAATGAGCATTATCAGTGACAGTGACACTCTCTAAAGCATATTTGTCAAAGTGAAAGTGACACAAGACCTAATATTTGATGGCCAAAGTATAATAAACACCTGTGATAACGAATAATCAGTGCCTAATACAACAATAACCTACCTCAATTACTAATAAAATGTACGGTATCGAGTGAAAATGAGCATTATCAGTGACAGTGACACTCTCTAAAGCATATTTGTCAAAGTGAAAGTGACACAAGACCTAATATTTGATGGCCAAAGTATAATAAACACCTGTGATAACGAATAATCAGTGCCTAATACAACAATAACCTACCTCAATTACTAATAAAATGTACGGTATCGAGTGAAAATTAGCAATATCAGTGACAGTGATACCCTAAAAAACATACTTTATATAATTGGCCTCAAAATAACTATAAAAATATCAAATAAACATCACATTCTCAATATCAAACACTAAAATCGTCTAAGGGAGATAAATACTTTGGCGCGACGAGTGGCTAGGTGCGTCGTAGCCATGGCCGGGGCGACGCGTCCGAACGCGGGAAGAATTTGCCGCCGAAAAGCACTCGTCTTCCCGCGCTCACCATTATGCAACCAGAGGGGCTAGAGACCTCTACTCAATGCCATTCGACAGAGGAAGGTTTGTGGAACATTATTCTTTTTTATTCACAACATTACATGCCATATTCATTGACTTACAGAGTAGTTAACATAGCCCAAAGATCGTCAAAACACCCGGTACCGCAGCACAGTCGCGAGCTATAGCCCCCGGGGCTGGAGGGTTAAACAAATGGAACAGACTCCCAGAAAATGTAGTAGCCAGTACTATTGTTAATGTTTTCAAAAATAGATATGACTGCTACATTAATGAATCCCTGAGGGGAGGCAACCCTATGAGCATAGCTCCCTAGCCTCTTATCCATCACTAAAGGTAAGCAAGTATCTATCTATTGCCTGATGCCGTGATCCCCGAAGGGGTGGCCACGAATGAACCGCCCCCATGCACCTCTGTCAGTCGACGCCCCTCCTCCCAACCAGCACCGCCTTCATCCATATACTTCCTCACTCCATCCTTCCACCTCTCCCTCTCTATCCTTCCACCTCGCTCTCGTACACCCTCTTAGTCATTCTCTCGCAGTCGCTTTCCATACGTTCCATATGGCCGAACCATCTCAAGTTGTTCCTTTTCACACTTTCCAGCACATCTACCTCCACACCATACCAGCACATATAAAAAACAAAATTAAATAAGAGTCAACAAAATATTTCCCTCCATCTTCTCCAGATAGACACTGAGCAAATTGGTGTGACTATCCGACCATAGGATTTGCTTTTTTTTTTCATGGCATATTTCAGCATTGAAGGAGTGTCTAAACAAAATGATTGGGAATTATTTTAATATATACCGGTATATACTGTACAGTAAACCCCCGCCATCTCGGACCTCTAGAAGTCGGAAACCCGTACTAGTCGGACTGGCCACGGCCTCTAGGACGTGCACTTCCGTATTTCGGACATTTCCGTCATCGTTCCGACAGTCTCTGACGTTGTCGGACTTTATATAAGTATTCGGAAAATGTCCGTCATAACCGTCCTCTGATATCTCGAATATTTCCGAAATGTGTCGTAACGGTGTCCGACAAAGGATGACGTGTCGGATGACACCTCACGTCACCGGACAATAAGGGTGAATATCCAAGAAACAGAAGGGAGGTCCAACGCCATCTTACATCCGGGGACCGAGCGTGGGAG
The DNA here is from genome assembly GCA_032716605.1 of Paralithodes platypus. Lineage (NCBI taxonomy): Eukaryota > Metazoa > Arthropoda > Malacostraca > Decapoda > Lithodidae > Paralithodes > Paralithodes platypus. Next base: position 13,846,049 of record CM064530.1, read on the forward strand.
GCTGGGAGCGTCAGTTCGCACCAAGCTCTGTTGTGTTACACATCGACGCATGCCATTGTTTTGTTCACCATGCCTCCCAAGGATAAGCCTAAGCGTAAGGTGACTTCTGTATCACTAGAAACAAAGCTACATATGTTAAAGGATCTGGACAGTGGGATGAAAGCCAAGCAACTTCAGAAGTATAGTTTAGGCAGATCGACAATCTACGACTTCATCCGAGACAAGGAAAAAGTCCGGCATCATGGCACAGCTGTGCTTCATGGTCCTTCTACCGCCAAGATCTTTCGCAAGGCCAAGCTAGCCTATCAAGACATCGACGACGCAGTGCTGAAGTGGTACAGACAACTTCGTGCTGAGGGCGTACCAGTGAGAGGCATCGAGATACAACATGCAGCAGAACGTTTCGGACAGCATCTTCATCACCTAAACTTCAAGGCTAGCGAGGGGTGGTTGTGGAGGTTCCGAAACCGCCATGGCCTCACAAACAGGAGTATTTGTGGTGAAATCTTAAGCGCCAATACTTCGGCCATAGAACCCTTCACTGAACGCTTCCACGCCCTTATAACCGAGGAACACCTTCAACATTGGCAACTCTATAACGGTGACGAGACTGGCTTGTATTGGCGTTCTCTACCCTCCAACACACAGGCCCACCGAGAAATCACGTCCACACCTGGCCACAAAACTGTGAAGGAGCGCATTTCAATGCTTTGTTGCGCTAATGCCGACGCAAACCACCGTGTGACCCCTACAATCGTCGGAAAATCTCAGAAGCCGAGAGTAATTAAGGACCTCATCATTACCAAGCAACTCCCAGTCGACTATTATGGATCAAAGAAAGCTTGGTTTAGCCAGGTAATCACCGAGGATTTCTTTCACAAGAGATTTGTACCCGACGTTCGCTCGTTTCAGAATCGAGTGTATGGTGTAGGGATGTACCGATAAACGGTATCGGTATCGGTGGTATCGGCCCTTTTTTAGAGTATCGGTATCGGTATCGGCTGATTTTCTACCGATACTACCGATACCTAGAAGTAATTTGCTATGACACATATCACTCACTGAAGGAGTGAAGGTTGCTTGGTTCAGCAGTGATTGGTTGTTTTATAATTATGAAAAATATATATTTGTTGGAATCTTGGTACATATCCGATAACAATTACATTAAGTACCGTACATAACGTACATAATGCACACTTTGCAACTTGTAATACATGATTGTATTTTTGAGCAAAGAATGGTTAAAGACATCATTGCCCAATGCAAGCAAATTGTTGGTCACTTCAACCATTCTCCTTTAATTTATAGTAAGCTGGAAGAATTGCAAAATCATCATGGACTGCCTCTCCACAAACTCATACAGGACGTTCCTACAAGGTGGAACAGTACATACTTCATGCTGGAGCGAATCTCTGAACAAAAAACAGCAATAGCCAATTATATCCTGGAAACACCAAATCTTCCGGTCTTTGATGCAAACAAGTGGAACATCATTGGAAAGCTGTCAGCCTTGCTTAAAATATTCCATAAAACAACAGTGACACTAAGTGAAAGATCAAGTACTGCATCTAATATTATACCTCAAATTAAATTCATCAAGCTTTTCCTTGCAAAAGCTTCAGCTGATGCACAGTTTTCTGGATTAGGCAGCATGTTGACAGCTCTCAAAGGATCAGCAAACACCAGATTTTCAAAGTATTTAAATGACAGTAACATGATCCTTGGAACATTTCTTGATCCACGATATAAAGGTAACCTCTTCTCTGATACCAATGATGAAGCATCTGCAACTGCTTTGGCAAATATTCAGAAAAAACTGGTGGAAAGCTATGAGAGACAGCAGGCACAACAGGAAATAAACAACATAGATGATGAAGTTGCTGCCTCTGGTGCCAGTGGTAGTGTAGTTTTTTTTTTTTTTTTTTTTTTTTTTTCTATGTGATTGAGGGAGGCAAAAGGCATAACTGCCTATAGCGAGTGCCTCCCCCATAGTTGAAAGAGTGACAGGGCCAAAATCAAGGGACGTTCGAGCCAAAATGCCTGGACACACGGAGTTTGAAGCAATTTAAGTCATAGGAAGAGGGAAAGACTGATTCTGGGAGAGAGTTCCAGAGCTCAGATATTGAGTAGAAGAAAGTTTGAGAGTAACGTTTCACTCTTGGGTTGGAGAGTTGCACAGAGTAGGGGTGGGATTGAGTTGCAAGACGGGTACCACGTGCCCTACGTAAAGGAGGTGGTATGCACTGGGATAGCTCTGAGGAACACTGATTATTATAGTAGCGATAGAATAGCGAGAGAGATGCAACATTGCGGCGGAGAGAGAGAGAGAGATTGCAGAGAGTTGGTGAGTGGACGGGAGTTAATGATACGAAAGGCCTTCCTTTCAACTTTGTCTAGGAGAGCGGTGTGAGAGGAACCTCCCCACACATGTGAACAATACTCAATACAAGGGCGCACTATGCCCCTGTACAGAGCAAGAAGCTGTGCAGGGGAAAAGAACCCCCTAAGGCGGTTGAGCACACCCAGCTTCTGGGAGGCTGCCTTAGCAAGACTGGTAATATGGTCCTTCCAAATGAGAGCAGAAGAAAAAGAGACACCAAGAATATTGAGAGAAGATGAAGGGTTGATTTTTGTATTGTTGAAGAACAAGGGATAGTCCGCTGGGAGATCCTGACGGGTAGATAGATGGAGAAATTGGGTTTTGGAAGCATTAAAGTTAACAAGGTTTTCTCTGCCCCAATTGGAAATAGTATTTAGATCAGAATTTAAGAGTTCTATGGCTTCATTACGTTTGTCGTTGAGGGATTGCTGGCTGGGGCGTTCTGAAAAACTAATGGAGTAGTGTAAGGTTGAGTCGTCTGCGTATGAATGGATGGGAATTAAGGTACAGTTAAGGAGATCATTTATAAAAATTAGAAAGAGAATAGGAGATAGGACAGAGCCCTGAGGAACACCGGAGTTTATAAGGTGAGGAAGTGAACAATGGCCATCCACAACCGCAGCTATGGAACGGCCGGAAAGGAAATTAGAGACAAAGGCACAGATGGAGGGATAGAAACCGAAGGAGGGTAGTTTAGAAATTAACGATTTATGCCAGACTCTATCGAAGGCTTTCGATTTGTCTAGTGCAATAGAAAAAGTCTCACCGAAGTCCCGAAAGGAGGATGACCAAGAGTTAGTAAGATATGAAAGAAGATCACCAGTAGAGCGACCCTTAAGGAAGCCATACTGGCGATCTGAGAGCAGTTCTAGTGGAACCGTTGCTGAGGTAGAAAATGTGAGGGTGGGTGCCAGTTCTTCTCAAATGGATGACTTGAGTGACTTTGACTTTAATAGTTGTTGTTGTTGTTGTTGTTCCCTAAGCTGCCTGGCCGAACAGCCCCGAGTCCCTGAGAAAGGCCATGGCCACGATCGGGCTTTCCCACAGAGCTCTCATTGAGTGTACTGTAGATTGTGTTGTTGGCGTAAGTGGTTGTGTGAAATGCAGTCTTCTATGATGTGTTTAATGGTATGGGGTGCTGTGTTACATCCCGGGCAGGCGTCGACAACAGAGTCATCCAGTCTCTTCTGATAGCTCAGGAGAGCTGGATGGTGTCCGCATCTCAGCCTGGCCAGGTGGACTCTGTCCTCGCGAGGAAGGGAGGATTCGGAAGGATGGATTTCGGGAGGTCGTGCATGCAGCTGCGTGTTGTCTGTGAGTGAGTGGATGGATCGGCGAGAGATATGAGTATGGATGTGCTTCTGGAAGTTGGTTCGGGGTGGGCAGGGAGGGAGAGAGAACAATAATTGTGTGTGATACCGTGTGCTGGGTGTTGTTTTGATATTTCTTGGTGTCTGTGGGTGTGTTGCCATGTAGTTTAGTGGGTGGTCTTGGTTCGTGGAGGCTGCTGCCAGGAATTGAGTGCCTCTCATGTCCAGATGGTCTTTGACTTTGAGGATTTTGGTTTCTTGATGTAGGTGATCTGTGGGTGAAGTAGCTGTGTAGCCTGTAATGATCTTCAGGGCTTTGTTTTGAATAGTCTGTAAGGTCTTATGATGTGTTTCAGCTAGGTTAGAAGCCCAGGCTGGGCTTGCGTATTCCATCACTGATCTTATGTATTGTTTATATACTGTGGTGGTAGTTTCTTTGTTGTGTCCAAATTTTGTGTGAGCAAGTGACCTGAGGGCGTTAAGTCTGGGTGTCAGTTTCTTTTTAATGTTTGTGGTGTGCTGTTTGAATGTCATATGAGTATCATATGTTACTCCTAGGATTTTGGGTGTGTGTGTATGTGTTAGGGTGTGTTGTTTATGGTGAGTTGAGGGATGTATTCGTGTTCTCCTGTCCAACTTGTAAGCAGGGTTGCGGTGGATTTGGCTGGGGCTAGATTAAGTCTGTTTGTAGTGCACCAGCCATGTAGTGTGTTGAGATAGGGTTGAAGGAGATCTGTTGCTCTTTTTGGGTCATGGTGTGTGCATGTGAGTGTTATGTCATCTGCATAAGAGGCTAAGTTTATTTGGGGCGTATTGGGTGTAGTTATATCATGCATGTACAGATTGAAGAGTGCGGGCGATAGGACGGATCCTTGTGGGACTCCGTTTGGAAAGTTTCTGATTTTAGATGACTGACCGGCAAAAGATACGTGTGCACATCTGCCTGCTAGGAAGTTGGCCAGCCACCTTTTTGTGTTGTTGTGCATGTTTGTGTTGTAGATTTTGTTTGTTAGGTTGTGGCGGGGGATGGCATCGAAGGCTTTACTAATGTTGAGTGTGGCTAATAGTGATCTGTGTGGTGGTCTAGCTGAGTTGATGCCGTCGAAAGCTCTTTGTGTAAGGTCTGTGAGAAGAGTGTTTGTGGAGTGCAGTGGCCTAAAGCCATGTTGTGTTGGAGCTAGGGGTAGGTCAGGTGTAATTAGTTGTAATACTAGGCGTTCCATGACTTTGGAGGGGGAGCAAAGAAGTGTGATGGGGCGGTGCGAGGAGGGTAGCGTGGGGTCTTTGTTGGGTTTGGGGAATGTGATGATGATACCATGCTTCCAAATGTCTGGTATTGTGTTGTGTGAATAGCTGTAGTTTGATATGTTAGTGAGTGCTTGTATGCCTTGTGGTCCCAGGTGTCTGAGGTGTATGTTGCTTATGTTGTCTAGGCCACAGGCGGGTGAGTGCTTGAGATTGTTGATGATATGCTTTGTCTGGTGATTGGTGAAGGGTGTATAGTCAGGGTCTGTGGGGAATTGTCTCTTACGTCGGATGACACGTCGGTCGTCTTTGTGAGGTTTTAGGTGGCTGACATGTGAAAAGTGATTGATGAGAGTGTTTGCTTGTTGTTTACATGAAGGAGTAGAGTCTGTTGTTGTGATTGCAGCATGTGATTGTGTTGTGTTGCTGTTGGAAAGTGTGATGCTGTTTAGTGTTTTGTAGAGTTTTTTGGGGTTTGTTTTGTGATCAAGTGTCTGTAGGAAGTTATTCCAATTTAGTTTTTGTTGTTCTTGTATTTTGTTGTTAGTTTGGGTGTTGAGTGCTTGAATTTGTTGTGTGATGTCTTGTGTGTGGGGTGCTGGGGAGTGTTTCAGTATGTCGCGTTGTCTGATGAGGTTTTGAATTTCTGGTGTGAAGTTGGGGTTGTGTCTTTTCCTGTTACCTCTTGGAATGTGTTTCTTGTCAGCGTTTTGGATAGTTTTATTGAGTATGTGTACAGCATTGTTGATGTTAGTGATGAGTGTACTGTTTAGAGTTGTGAAGTGTTGTTCTGTCTCATTTGTGAATGCTTCCCAGTTAGCTCTTTTATAATTGGTGTATGTGTGTTTGTGGCATCGGTTGTACCCTTTCCTGGCATAAAACCAAACTGTATATCATCAATAGAGATGCTTTGCCTGATCAAACCCTCAAGGACTCTCTCACAGACCTTCATGATTTGGTCAAGCATTTTCAGGCCCCTATAATTTCCTCTATCTAGCGCATCCCCTTTTCCTTTGTATATATTTACTATTACACTTTTGAGCCAATCCTCTGGGATTTTCTCATCTTTAATAATGGTGTTATCAACAGTGGCTAAGTTTACACCAATCTCCCCTGAGGCTTTTATCATCTCAGCGACAATGTCGGAGCAACCTGGAGCTTTACCGTCCTTCATTTTATTGATTGCGTCGCTCACTACAGCTGGTGCTATCAAAGGAGGGGGCCCAGATATTGGTTTTTCGATACTAAACTGTTCCTTATCCCATTCAAACTCTACATTTAGCAATCGCTCATAGTGTACCTTCCATGCTTCTCTGATTTCATTTTCTGCATACACAATCTTCCCATTATCATTTCTAACACACTGTTCACCTATAATATCCCTACTGTCATTATTAGCTCGCCTAGCTAGGTTGAAGATCCCATTGGGATTGTCAGTGTTACACACTTGTTTGAGGACCAGGTCCTTAAAGCGATTTTTAGCATTGTAAATAACTCTTTTGGCAGTTCGTTTAGCTGCCTGGTATTCCACTCCCAAGGTAGTGCTGGAGCGACCTTGGTAACCCTGGTCTCTGGGTCTTCTCCTGGGTGACCTGGATGTGTGAGAGTTTGTGATTTTTATCTGTGTTTATTTTTTGTTTTATGTTGTTTTTGTGTTTTCCCTGTTCTTGCTCTGTCTTGAGTCGGCTACCCCCAAAATGGGGATTGGGCCTGAGCATATAGATAGATAGTATTCCTCCTTGCTGCCTCCTTTCTTCCATGCTTTGAAGCATCTCCTTCACACCATGTTCTACCTCATTGTTCCACCACCAGGAGGTCTTATTCCTGGGGTGACCCTTTGTTTTCCCACAGACTTTGTCAGTGGCAGCGATAAGGCTATGCTTAAGAAAGTTCCATTGACTATTTACATCGTTAGGCCTAGCTTCCTTATTTCTATTCATTTCCTCCAGTTCACTATGAAACCTATCCCTAACTTCCTTGTCCTTCAGCAGCCACACTTTCCTTTTGGGTATGTAAACCTTCTTGCGCTTAGGATCTCTGTATAAGCTCATGTCGCACACAATTAGCTTATGCTGGGGGATACATTCTTCTCTCGGGATGACCTTTACATCTCAAACTAGTTTCCAATCTTTCCTGTTAACCAAGAAGTAATCTATCTGGCTACTGGAGACCCCAGAGTTATATGTGATCAGGTGGCTCTGTCTTTTCTTGAACTTTGTGTTACACACAACCATGTTGAGTGCAATGCAGGACTCCCAATATATATTCGCCTTCTAGATTTCTCCTTCCGTAACCATTTCCTACATGTACCCCCTCGTATCCATCTGCAGATGCTCCCACGTCACCATTGAGGTCCCCCCCACGATTGTTATTTCGTTCTCCGAGAGGCCTGAAATGACACTGACGTTGTCATTCCAGAAGTCCTCTTTTATCTCTTTCTGTAAACCAGCCTGTGGGGCATATGCAGATATCACATTCAGAATTCTTTCACCAACTTTCAACTTCAAAACAATCAGCCTTTCACTAACTCTCGTAATCTGAAGCACACTTTCCGCCAGCTCTTCAGCCACCAGAACACCCACTCCTCCTTTCGCTTTATCAGTCTCCACACCCATCCAGTATATCCTATATCTTTTCCTCCTTCCGACAATCCACTGTACCCCATGCCTCTTCCAGAGTGTTTCTTGGGTACAGCAGACGTCCACTCGCCTCTTCTCACACATCTCAGCCACTTCATTCGCACGCAGATTCAAACTACCAACATTCACACTAGCAAGTCTGATTTTGTGGGGGGCATTTGTCCTTGTCCTGTGCGGTTTTGATTCATCGGACTTACGTTGATTTTCTTTGGTTTTAGTCATAATTAGGTAGGTTGACTGGCAGATGGGCATCACCCCCCCCCCCCCCCCAGAACTCCGGCTCCAGTCTACTCCGGAACCATTCCCAGCACCTTCCCCTAAGAGATTACAAGGGGGTAGGATTCAGTGGCCTCGGTACACCCCACCAGAACCATCCGCAGGGACGCACCCTGTGCGCGTACACGGGACTACGACTGGCCTGGTATTTTTCGCCCAATGACAGGCAGCCTCCTGGAGCGCTACCACCAGGTTCGGGCCCCTATACTATTGGGCGGAAAGTGCCAGTCCGGGGAAACACAACGTACTGTACCCTCTGGATCCATTTCGTCCAGGTTGGGCCCAGGGCGCTAGGGCCGGGGCCAGAGGGAGCGACACCCACTGCCAGTGTGCCGCCATTAGACAACTTGGAGCAAGTACAATGAAGCCCTGTCACAGCACTGTCATATGGAGACAATGCCAGCGCCAATAACATGGCTTCATTGTATAGTGATGGCTACTTGGTCCGCAAGTCTTAACACCATCCCCCCTATTAGTCGCCTTGTACGACATGCAGTAGGATGCGTGAGGCATATTCTTTTTTTCCTCCACCTTGATGAAGGCCCCCATACCCCCTGGGGGGGAATACGAATACTGTACCCTGAATTACTGTATTTGAATACAAATAACAAATATGAATAGGCCTACTCCATCCCTGCTCATCTCATGACACTTTGTACCAAATTTCAAGTTTTTGCTCATTATTTATTTAGCTTTTATGTGGGTTGCATTTCTTTGGGGTCACCTTGTGCCTTAACACACTCGCACTGAGTCGCACATACAAACACATTCACTCGCCCAAACATCAACTGCCAACAATTCAACGCCTGAAGTAGCCATTTCAGCTGATGGTTCCGATACTCAAGAAACAAATAGTGACTCTCTTCCCCCTCAAGACAACTTCCTTGTCGTGAGGAACAATGTTTGCCCCAAGACCAGGAAACCCATACCGATTACCGAGTGTCAAAACCGTTTCCAGATACTCACAGACTCAGATGACGAAGAGGAAATAGAAGAAGTCCGACTCTTGGGAGACTCGATGATACATGGTCAGCTCACAGAGTTTTGCGCCAGGGCACCTAAGACCAGGAAGCGTTTTTGTATCCCTGGTGGTGGTGTAGACGACATACAGTAGGGTCCCGCATAAAACGTGTTCGCATAAAACGAGTCTCGATTAAAACGACCGACCTAAAATATTAATATTTAATTTTCGATCAGAACGAATGTGATCACATAAAACGAGTCCGCCGCCAAAGTGGGGCAAATCCGAGGAGTTTTCATATAGAGCGCCGAAATATCGTACAAAACGTACGAAATATCGTCGCTTTGTACGAAAATTTTCGCTTACAGTGAACATTGACGATATTGCGCCACCAAAATGCTGTGTTCACATAAAACGAAATCGCATAAAACGCCCTCGTTTATCGACCATAAACTCGTTTTATGTGAGACCCTACTGTAGTTTCTGCAGTTGACGAAGTATCTAAGCTGGCCCCTGCTAATACAATGTACGTCATCCACGTTGGATCCAACGATGTACAGCGAATCCGGTCGGAAGATTTGCTTTTAAAGTACCAGCAGCTGATCAAGTCGTTTAAGGAGAAGTCATCAAGGATCATCGTCTCAGGAATCGTCCCCCGGCTTGGTGTAGAGAGCCGATTTTACAACACAGCTACCAGCACAAATCGTTGTCTAGCAAACCTCTGCAGGAAGGAAAACGTGGGATTCGTCGACACTTGGGACAATTTCTACTAAGATGACTATTTGTTTTCGGACGATGGAGTTCATCTGAACCAGGTGGGAGCAGCACGTTTTGAGCGTCTTCTCAACGATGCGGTGAAGGATTTTCGGAGAAGAAATCGACTCAGCACAGGACAACCAGGAAGGAGGACCGAAGACAGCGAGGGCGGCAACCTGCGAAGGAATTAAATGCTAATCCGTCAAGAACCGCGAATTTGGATAAGGCTCAACCAACACGACCCAAATTCAAAACCGCCAGGGATAACGACCGAGGACGGGTGCCCAACTCCAAAAGGAGTTGAAGTAGGGGAGCTATCGCCCCGCCAAAGGCGGCTTTCTAGGGCCTTTCCTAGCTGATGCTGAGAGGATTGGGTTCTAGTCATGTGGTGATGGGCTGGTCTATCAGAGTGAGAGCTGAGCGATCTCTGCCATACCCATAGCTTACTCTGACTGTTCCTTTTACTTATATATCTTCTAGATCTCAAGTGACGGCGTCTTTTCCGTGGATCGACCTCCTTACTGCCAACCTAAAAGTTGGCAGATTGGGAGCGAAAGCGTCACATTTTTCCCTTGCCCCTCAACTTTCCCTTCATAATTGCTGAGGGGCACAGGGCCTTGGGTGGGGCTTTGGTTTCCCGGGCGTTTCCGCGCCCTCCTCAGCTCCCTGCCTTAGAGTGGCTTCGGTCACCTGGGTTTTGTTAGTGGTAAGCAGGGAGGGTTTTGTGGGAGCGCTCTATGGCCTTGGCCTTGCTCGGGACCTTGGGGCTGTTCGGCCAGGCAGCCTGGGGAACAACAACAACAACAACAATGACCGAGGACCGATGACAGCCTTGAATGTAAATGTAGATCCGACCAGAACCAAAAACTTGATTAAAGAACGTTCTGAGAGTTCTAAAACCGCAACTTTAAAGGTTTTCTATGCAAACGCTCGTAGCATACGCAATAAATTTTCAGATTTAGAGGAACTAGTGTTTACAGAATATTATGATGTGATTGGTATAACAGAATCTTGGCTCAATACAGAAGATAGGACTTTTTAGCAGAGTATTCACTTCCCGGTTATGTAATGTTTGAGAAAAGCCGAATAAATAAAAATGGAGGTGGCGTTTTATTTTATATCAAAGAAAGTCTTAACCCAACCCTCTTGTCAAAACCTCAAATTGTGAATGTCGACACATCTTTTGTGCTAATAAAGAATAATAAAGGTACAAAAATAATACTTGCATTAATATACAGACCTCCAGCTAAATCAGTGCAAACTGACCGAGAAATTTATGAACTAATTGCAGATGTAAGTAACTCACAAGATACCGTATTTTTTGGCGACTTTAATTTACCTGTGACCAAGTGGGGCGATACTCTTACTTTACACTCCGGATATGACTTGTATGCGAACTTGCAAGAGAGTTCACTCAATCAATTTGTTCGATCGCCGACCCGTGGTAATAATGTTCTTGACCTTGTACTTGCAACAAAAGAAGAATTAATAGAGAATTTGAATGTTGGTGATGAATTCAGTAACAGCGACCATCGTACAATAACTTTCACTTTAACCCTCTCACCACGGAAGACCTCTTGAACGCCCATAAAAAAGCATATAACAGGTACCCGGAAGGCCTCTTGAACGCCAGTGGTTGAATGCCTGTGAGCTTCGTGTGCGAGGCGTCGGTCCGACGCATGTAAACAACAGCCGGCTGGACCGACGCCCCGCATCTCCGGCCACAAGAAGGAGAGCGTCGCTTGTTCGTGTGTGCCTGTATGTTGTTGTTAAGTATCGAAAAGTGGTGTAAAGTGGCTGTTTTTGCCATAAAGTTATCTCCAATGAAATCATCATCACAGCTCAACCAGTTGACTTAGAGAACTCTACTTAATGCCATTCTACAGGTAAATAACACAGCTACGCTTGGGGATGCGGGAAGCAGTCTGATTAACGAATATACGGTAGCCTAGCCTAGACATTTTTCGGCCAAAACACCCGGGTTTTGAGGAATATATATATAATATATAGCCGGGGCTGGAGGGTTAAAGTTTACTAGTAACGAACCAAATGGCAGAATCGAAAAAGTCCCTAATTTCATGAAAGCAAACTTTCATAAACTTAGAGCTATGTTTAAAGAAACTGACTGGAGCTTTTTAATTAACAATAACGACATAAATACATCTTGGGAATTATTCGAAACCACTTACCTAAAAGCAGTGCAGGACTGCATACCATCGAGAATACGGCGTCTACCATCGAGAATACGGCGTTCAGGCCTTAATAATAAGCCCAAATGGTGGAATAAAGATATTTCAAACTGTCTGCTTGCTAGAAAGTTTGCTAATGATAGATTAAAATCCTTACAAAATGACGAAGAACGGGTGAAATTTGTAGAGCTACGACGCAAAGCCAAAAAGTTAATTAAGCAAAGTAAAAAGACCCTGGAGTTACATGTTGCGAATCAAAGTAAAACAAACCCGAAAGAATTCTATAGTTATATCAGAAAGAAAAAAGTAGTTACTTCAACTGTTGGACCGTTAGTCGATGAAAATGGAGAATACACCAAAAGACGAAGTACAAATGAGTCATGCCCTCAATACCTTCTTTGCATCAGTTTTTACAACAGAAGACCTCAGTGATATCCCTACACCATCGCCGATTCAGATTGATAATTCAGATGTTCTAAGCAATATCACCGTTACAGAGAGAGAAGTATTGAATTGTTTAGATAAACTCAAGGTAAATAAAACGCCTGGACCTGATAAAATCTCACCTAGAGTCCTAAAGGAAGCTAAGGATGAGCTCTCCAAACCACTGACATTGCTATTTAATAAATCCTTGCAGTCTGGAAATATGCCTGATCAGTGGAAGCTAGCCAACGTAACACCGATATTCAAAAAAGGCAGCAAATCCCTACCCCGTAACTATCGTCCAATTAGCTTAACCTCAGTTGTATGTAAAATGTTAGAAACACTCATAAGAGACAGACTCGTAAATCACTTAGAGGAAAATAACATACTTAAAGATACTCAACACAGCTTTCGTAAAAAACGTTCCTGTTTAACAAACCTCTTAGACTTCTTCCACGATATCCTCAACCTCTACGATGAGAGTAAAGCTGTAGATATTATATACCTTGATTTTCAAAAGGCCTTTGACAAAGTTCCCCACAAACGTTTACTGCTAAAACTAAAAGTGCATGGAATACAAGATGGTGTGTTGAAATGGATAGAAAATTGGCTCAGCAACAGAAAGCAAAGAGTAGTCATAAACGGTAAGGCATCTAAATGGACCAATGTAAGTAGCGGGGTACCCCAGGGATCGTTACTAGGACCAATTCTCTTTCTAATTTACATCAACGACATAGATGAGGGTCTCACCTGTACAATCTCAAAATTTGCTGACGATACAAAAATTGCAAATAGCGTACTCTCAAAAGAACAAGTTGACGATATGCAACACAATCTAGATAAGTTGTCATGTTGGGCCCAAATTTGGCAAATGAGTTTCAATGCGGATAAATGTAAAGTACTACATATCGGATACCAAAATGAGAAAGCAAACTATTTGATGAATGGCACTCAGCTTAAGAATGTAAACAGAGAAACCGATCTGGGAGTAACAATATCGAGTAACCTAAAACCGAGCCAACAATGTTCAGAAGTTGTTAAGAAGGCAAACAAAATAATTGGCTTTATAGGCAGGTCATTTGAGCATAAATCCAAAGACGTTATCCTAACCCTTTACAATTCCTTAGTCCGCCCTCTTCTGGAATACTGCGTTCAATCCTGGTGCCCTTATTACCAAAAAGATATAGACAAGCTAGAACGAGTTCAACGTAGAGTTACCAAAATGATACCTAGCCTAAAGAACAAACCATACGAGGAGCGTCTTAGAGAATTAAATCTATTTCCTTTAACCCAGCGCAGATTAAGAGGCGACTTAATTCAAGTGTTTAAAATCATCAAAGGCATCGACAATATGAACTGTAGTAAGTACTTCACTATCGACCAATCTAATTACACGCGGGGAAACGGTTGCAAAATTATTGGTAAATCTTTTAACTCACACGAAGCTAAGAATTTCTTCTTCAATCAAGTTGTCAACTTATGGAATGGGCTTCCCGAGATGTCATAGACTGCAGCACCGTTGATTCATTTAAACTTCGCCTATACAAATATCTCGCATCAAACCCGCGACTGACTGCGTTTGTAAATGAATAACTTTATTTTATCCTCCCATCAGTTACTAACCCATCTGTCCCCTACTAACTTCCTAATCCTGCCACGGACATTAGTTCCAGGGCAGTAGTTCCCTTTCCAATGTTCCCTTACCCACTCTAAACCACTGTTTGGACACTTGATCCTCAGTGTTTTGGAGGACAAGCAGCCTAGATGGGTCACTAGAACTGTTGTTGCTTAATTTCCTTTGTACTCTAACTGACAGGTCCAGTGCAGAGATGGTACATATTGCCCAGGATAATCTATGCTCCTGCCTCCTTCACCTGTTATGATATCAGGCCCTTTACTAACATACTCACACACATACTGTTACGATCGGGTCTCGTATAAATCAGTGGCTCTTATACATTGGACTAGACTGGCATAAATGCAACAACAGAAACGCTAGATCCAACCCCTGATAGATAATCCCGTCGAACAAAGAACACATATACCCTCCAGAGTTATATCTGCGATAGCGGGGTATCTTAACTCTCAGTATCTATGTGCTTCTACTATAGGCTGATGTTCTCTGAAACAGCCTATTACCTATAACATATGGTTGCTTAGTTATGGTACACAAGGAAAAGATAGTTAACTTAATTAAATCACAAGAGTGATCCAATGCAAACAAGAAGGTTTACTTAACGTTACTTTAATCAATAATATCTGTCACTCCTTTATTAAAGAAAGTGTTGTAAAGTCTTCAAGCACCGAACAAGGAATCTTCTGAATAATGTCGGATGCTACTAAGAAGAACGTATCGGAAATGGAACCACAAAATAGCAGGAGGCAGGACAATGCACTTGTAGGCTAAATACACAAAAAGGCTGGACATATAATGTTATTGGACACAAGAATATTATAAGCGGTGCAACTGTAATAATGCTCGCCACGAAAAAATAGTATTCCTATTAACAAAACCGGTCTATGCTGGTTGTGTCTCTCTACAGCAACCTAGACATCAAAATGCTTGTGTAAAAATAATGGGTATGCATAAAAGAGTATATGATCTAATCCAGCTAATGTCTACCCGGGTTAATAAAGTCTAGCTGGGATGCGCAAACGTACAGAATTCTGGTGGAACAAGGCAGCTCCTAGCCTAGTGTGGACCTTGGGTCTTTGCGGCCTGATTACGTTAATATGAAGGGGTGCTCTCTTGAGGATTCTCGATCACAAGTATCGAGTATCCTCCTGGCGACCCTCAAAAGTAAAAGCAAATAGAGTTAGAACAGTGTTGGGTGGATTAGGCAAGCAGCCCTCACGCACTACACAGTCTAAACTCCAAGGTACACAGACAAAAGATCCACCCAGGTAACCCACAGAATCCGTAGTGTCGTGTAGCTCAAAAGTAGCCTACACACATTGAAAACACCAACAGCAAGGTACCTGATCCCTAGTCTATCATTATTTAACCCTGTAGAAACATTAGTGATTGATGGAGGCAGTCTGAGCAATACAATCTCCCAAAAAGACAATGACTATCTTCAACCTTAATCTAGTACATAAGAAATGTGAGATCCAGCATATAATACAGTCTGGCCACCAATTCAAGGTGTGGATGCAGAGAACCAGAGGGGAATTGATATTACTAAAAGGTGAGGAAGTAGTGGAAATGATAGAGGCAGTAGGAGAGAAAGATTCTAAGACAAGAGTGTGGGACAGTTCAAGGGAGATGCTTAGAGTATGCTGTCTGGGAAGGATCTGACAAGGATATTCCCATGGACCTCCTGGCTGGAGTCCCAGTTCGCAAGAATGGCACGAGGGCGCGCGACAGTCGCCCAGTAAGCAGCCGCGTAGTAGGCAGTGTTAGGCAGGAGGCAACGAATCCTGCGAGGCCTATGTAAGGGGGCCAGCCACGCGCCACACTCACTACCAAGTCACACCACCTTGTCTCTCTCTCTCTCTCTCCCTCTCCCGCTCGCCTTCCCATCATTCAACTACTTAACACAATACATTCAATTGACTAAATAAAATAGAAAGGATTGTGACAGACGAAAATAAAGAACAGTTCTGAACTGTCTGCAACACAAGCTTTCTCGAGAAGGAAAGTACACAATGATAGGTAGACTGTAGCTATATTCTCTGCCCTGGTGAGTCCTAGCGAGTAAGCCATGCGGTTCTGGGGGAAGCGGTGAGCGTCACAATACAGATACACATACCATCATAGTTACACAGACAAAGGCAACCACACACACTCTCTCGTTATAACTTACAGGTCTGGTGCCGAGATGATAGGTGTTGCCCAGGATGATCTCTGCTCCGGCTTCCTTCACCTGCTGCGGGATGAGGCCCTTCATGGTGCCCTACGGAGGAAAAGAGAGCTATCAGGAGGAGAAAAACATCACAAGTGAAATATCAGGGCAAGAGACAAAGACAGAGGAAAAAGAATACAGTACTGTACTCTACTACCCCCGATGTATGATATAGGAGCAGGCTAAATTGGACAGGTAGATGGTAGTCTTGAAACCTTGGCAAGCAACATACCTAAGAGAGTGAACACCACCTATAAGACATTCTTGCATGTGAATCTTTGCATGCAGTTTAGCACCATGAATTTCAGTCTTTTGGTGAACTGAGTCTGTACAGTACAGTACTGTACTTCATAAACAGAGATTCTACCCTCAGGATAACTATTATGGGTACCTACAGGCTGACCCATACTATCATGGAATTACTGATAACTTGCACTATCAATGTGAGGGGGGGCAGGTTATTGGCTTTTCGCTACTAAGCTGCTCTCTATTCCACTGATATCTTTGTTATTGTATACAATTGTCCAAATATAATTCCTGGCACACTGTTCTCCTACATCTCTACTGTCATCTTTAACTCGCCTAGCTAAGTTGAAGATCCCATTGGTATTTTCTACATTATGCACTTGGTCAACGACCAAGTAGAAATACTGTAGATTTTTTTTTAGGAGGTGCCGATGAAAACGTGTTAGCTATGTATGTACTGTATACTGTATACTCTGGCACGTGTTAGCTAACTTAGCAAATTTCATCATCATTATAATTTCCAAAACATGAACCTGGTGCTTGTGTTGCAAAGGGATACCAGGAATTATTGCTATCATAAATACATACATACATACAAACAATGGTTTAGCGTCGCTTTTCATTACATACACTGTAACGGCTCAGACCGAGTTTATAATTTGAAGGCGAATGAATGACCTTGCCCTTATGTAGTAGGCTACTGTAATGTTGCTAGAAGTGAAATAACCTGATTATGTTGAGAGACATGCTCAGGTAGCATGTGTGAGGATTGTGCACATGAAAAATATAGGTTATGAACAGGACTCAGACAAGTAGGATACGAAAGGTACTGTCTGACGATACTGTACAGTTATAGTTTTATTCATTATTTAATTTAGGTGATTTTTCAATTATTTTCCTAAATTTTCTGCAGTTGAAAACACTTGCATGAAGTAGATAAATATGTCCAGAACATGATAAGTGTTTTTAGAATTGTTGTAAGTTTCTTGTTTTCCGATATAGTGACAGCCTACTTTGATAGTGCGTGATATCATATATAATCATCACATAACACACTATCAGAGTAGGCTGCATGATAACTTATAAGGTCGATATATCGGAAAATATAGATAGATAGATAGTGTTCTGGACATACTTATCTACTTCATGCAAGTGTTTTCAACTGTGGAAAATTTAGGAAAATAATTGAAAATCCACCTAATTGAAAAAGTGTATAAACTATCACTTTAAGTAATTTGTCTAATACAGTACTCATCATTATTCATATACATTTATTTGTACAGTATTATACTTTAAAAAATACAAGGAGCTTCTACTATCTATTCTGCATTTAATGAGGTAGCCTACTGTAATATATAAAGTGCAATGGTTGTAAAGATATTGTTTGTTATAATAAAATATCCATTACGCGGTTCACTCTGACAACCGCTTAGCTATACAAATATATTTGAGAGGCAGCATTGCCGATGTCTGGCAGGTGAGTAACCAAATTCTGCGCCACCCTGTATATGAAGGGCCATGCCTGGAAGTACAGTACTGTAATGTGGGCGGGCATTGTGGTGTGGTTCCGTGTGTGTGCCTGCTGAGACCGGAACCTCTCCAGGAGGTCTGGGACCTGGGCAACTTAAGGCGCGGTTACACATGCCCGAGTTGCCCGTATGTGTGTGTGTGTGTGTTTTTTTTTTTTTTTTTTTTGCTGTCTCGAGTCAGCCACCCCCAGCTAAGAGATATATGCCTGAGTACAGGTATATACATAGACAAATAAGGTTGTGAAATGAATCTTCAGTGGAACCAAAAAGACTGCCCCATACCTTAGTTCCAACAGGCATGAAGGTAGGAAGGTTAACAGTGTCATGTGGTAAAGTCATAACACTGACGCGGGCTCTGCTACGGCTACATTCTGCCACCACACGGAACTTTAGTGCCGGACTGTTGCTGCTGTGGAGGGCTGTGCTGGCTACTGTGCTAGCTGCTGTGCTGGCCATTATATCTGGGGAAACAAGTCAATATCAATTTGGGTAACGGGGAATGTGGAGGAAGTTGATAGGAATGATATATAAAAATCAATACAAAAATGTGATAACCATCCAAGAACTTATACTACACTACAGAAAATGAACTCTTTGGTAAAACTTTGATGTCATATGAAAAATAACCAAACCAAAAGTACATCATATTTTGTTTTTATTGTTAGTTTCAACATAGGCCTACAGTATAACAGTCAGAAAACATATACAATACTATTACCGTAGCACTCTTAGTATAATAAGCATTTAAAATCAGTCAACAATAATCCTAGCTCGCCCATTTACCTTAGGCTAGTAACTTAACGGTAAATTTAAGAACTACTGTATACAGTAACACATCGCCCATCCAGACTAATTGGGGAGAACCCTTTCTTGATATGCTAAAAAGTCCGGATATATATTCAGCTATCCAGACTAATCCGGATGGCTGAAACATGAGTCCGGATATCTAACTTAACCGGACTTAGGTTTCAGCCATCCAGACAAATCCGGATGGCTGAAATATGAGTCCAGATATCTAACTTAAAGAAAATTCGAAAAGTTGAAAAATAAAGATGTTCGTGATTACCCTGGTCCTCCTCTTTCTCCCATTTGTCTCTTAGATTAGTGACATGACACCTTGATTGAGTCAGTCAGCTTCTGGCAGTCGGTCAAGCTCGTGTTAGTGCCATTCGGTATGAGATAGATTAGAGTGAATCAGTATGTGTTAATCTTATTTGGTCTGAGAAGAAATCGGCCTCTGGTGGGGACAGTTTCTATAAAAAATTGTGCAAATTTGTTTGAAGGGGGTCTGGGTGGGTATTTTTTAGTTTAAAGGAAGTCTGGGAAGGCCCTTTTGTTAGCCTAAGGGACAACCTACAATACACGGTATTGCTCAAAAATAGCAAGAGCAAGCAAAATCCTCGCTAATAATTAAACAAAGTTTCTGATCAAAGAGTGCTCATAGGTAAATTCCATAGGTACGGTTGGCCAAATAAGTCGTGTCGCCGCTGTCATTACGTTTTGCTCGCTGTATGCTGTATTGAAGTCTGTCAGATGTTAAATAGATCGTATAAAGATAGAAACATGTTTGTATATCTCACTCGAAACGATGAAGTACCGGTACCGGTAATGCTTAGATAGTGCTGATACAAATTGTTGGTCGAAATATACTTGGTGCTGAGACTGAAACATCACTTATTAGCACGACTGTACCGGTAGTATTCCATGAAAGAAAAAAAAAAAAAAAAAAACATCCAAAGATAGATTATTAGGCTATTATGGATTATTATTTATAATTATCTTCACATACATTATTCAATTAGTAGCCTAAAGTTACTTGCAAGAATTTGAATACCCTTTCAGGATACGAGGATACGTTTCTTAAATTCTATACAAGTTCTGGCTATTATTGAACAATTTTATCAAGCTTGAGAACGATCTCCAGGTATCAGAGGGGTAAATACTATTCTAATTAATCTTTACAAACAGGGTGACACCATATAGCATCAATAGGACTAATGGGCAGCCCCCCGGGTGACTCTATATGGCGTCAGCATGTATGTTTTGCTCCAAGCAATCAAATTTTCCATGGTGCAATCGCAGTCCTATCGGCCTTGTGATGTGATAAATTAAGATCCATCCCCAGCCTCTCCTGCACTCTCCCAAGCCTTTCTCTATTCTTCCTCACCATCTCCCCCACCAAGAAGAGCTCCCAATGGCCCCTACCATCTCCCCTCCCTCTCACCTCAAGAGGCAGTGTGTGACTGAGTCAGAGTGAGGGAGGGAGTGCAGTCTTTGCCTGAGCCACGTGATCAACACACACACACTAACATTAGTAACACACACATACGAGCATTGATCAAATTTATTCCCACACATATATATTCACGCGCGCTCAAGGAGTGGATTTGTTGCTTGAGGCTCAGCAGCCGGAAATGTATATTTTACCAGATAGAACGTTTTGATTATTGAGCGTGATAGCTCTGCTTAGCTGTTACCGTAAAGTGGGGTAATTTCGGACTTGGGTCATAACTTCGGACATCGGCGATAATAAGTAATTGGACATTGTCATTATATAATGGAAATGCTTTTTATTGTTTTTTGTGGGGTCTGTTTAGAGAAATGGCAAAGGAAGAGCATGTAAAAGTCCTAGGGAACTGACATGAGTATATGTACACGAAAAAAATATTATATATGTGACGAAAATATGTAAATTTTTCGCTACCCTGCCAAACTTCTATCACCCTGAAGAAATTTGTTTGTATTAATGATGTTGTGACTGATATAATTTTGTAGTAACATTACCAGACAACATCCACCAAAGGAAATTTGTTACACTTGTATAACACTCTAGCTAGAACACTATCATTTAACCGATTGTGTTTAAAAAAAAAAACATGGTAACTTCGGACATGGAACAAAACAATCGTTTGTTATTATTTGCCCTATGAAAATCATTCATAATACTTGTACATCATTAACATGGTGGTAAAAATTCAAATAATAATTCTCTGAGTCCAAAAACCCATAAAAATATGATACTATGCTAACCGATTTATGTATTTTGGATAATTCTGGATATATATACCGTAATATATATAAATTAGGAGAGGCATATATCTTGTCCAAATTTTGTTTTATCTGCCGAAAGAAACACCAACAAATACATTATACCGGTACCTATAAAAATGCTCAAATTCATAAAAGTGTATATGCAGTGATATATTATACATACCTATATATTTTCACTAGGCCTAGTTAATTTTCGAGTTATTGATTTGACAGCATTGGTTATTTTTCCTGCTCAATATTTTCTAGGAGTGAGCTCAATGCCTACGAGAACAGATCCAAACAGAATACATTATATGTTAAACATGGTATATATCCCCCTCCTATACTGATTATACAGGCCTAAAAGTATTGACTGTGCATTTTCCACTATAACATCGGACAAGAATAAGCAGCAATAATAAAATATTCATATAAAATAGTAGGAGCCGAAAAATGAATGAAATAAGGCCACGAACGTAGGTCCGAAGTTCTCCTCCGTTTGTCCGAAGTTATCTCAGCATTCTTGGCAACCATTTTCCATAAGAAACACCGTATGTCCGAAGTTATCCATACATGTCCGAAGTTATCAACTTTTCAAGCAAACTTCGGACATCATTTAGGATAAGGATAGCACTCTTCTTATGGGGGATAATTTTAGGAGGCTTCCTGGATTACGGCGCACTATCACCATACATCACTTGACCTAGTTAAATCTCTATAATGTGTTTACACTCAGGAGAAATTGTTAAAAAACATCGAAAAATCTCCGTAGTTACCGCATTTTACGGTATATTATAGCCTATATTTTTTGTTTGTTATATTACATAGGTTAGTAGCTGTTAGGTAAAGGTTAGGCTAGTAGCATTTTGGGGTAAAATTCTAGTTTCACGTACACAGCGACAAAAGGGAGGCGCCGTTGTAAAGGCATAGCTTCCCGACCAACTATGAAGATCAGGGAAATTGCTGGGTAAAAGACGTAATATAATGATAATAAACTACATTAACGACATTAGACTAACCTAACAACCTTACCTAACCTAACCTAGTATTATGTAATAGCTATGGTGCCGCATATGGGGAGAAAATATTATTTTTTTTTACAGTAGGTATAATTTCTTATAATGCATTTCCGCCGCTTTGGACATATATAGGAATTAAGTATGGTATATGACAACTCTAAAGTAGCCATAGAAATTTATGAGTATGCTGTGAAAGCGAAACTAGAATTAAACCCATTTTGGTAAAGGTTAGGGGTAGAATGTAGAATTTGGGCGTAGCGCCAGCCTTGTTTACAATACGCAGAGTCGGGGCGGACGCTTGCCATCATATTCCTGTCTATTTTGACTGCCTTTGGATACAATAATAGGCCTATGTACAGCCCCACCCCCCATGACATATTGTCATCATCATATATATTGCCAGCGAGGGGCATAACCGAAAAAAACCACCGTCAAAATAGACGCGAACTTAACCACCGTACTACCACGGCGATCGACAAATGTAAACATGACGGCGGCGGGGGAGATGTCGGACGCTTGCAATCTTGTTCCCGTCTATTTTGAATGCCATTGGATACAATAATACCCCCCCTTACGGTCTTACCCCCCCCCCCCCCCCCCCCGCCCCCCCATGACATATTGTCATACAGTCATCATCAGAGTTTTCCCATGCTAGAATAAGAAGGGCTATAGAAAAAATGAACAGAAGTAAGTCACTGGGACCGGATGGGATACACCCAAGAATCATAAAGGAAGGAGGGGAGATATTAGTAGAGCCATTGAAAATGTTATTTGAGGTATCGTTTAGTACAGGACAAATCCCGATGGACTGGAGAGAGGCGAACATAACAGCTATATTTAAGAAGGGAAAGAGAAATGACCCAGGGAATTATAGACCAGCCAGTTTGACAAGTGTTGTGCGTAAACTAATGGAAACGGTAATTAGAGAAGGAATAATGGATCATATGAAGTCAAACCAACTTTTCAGTGGGAGACAATTCGGATTCTTGCCGGGGAGGTCGACGGTACTACAGCTAATTAAGGTGGTAGATGATTGGATGCAAATTCTAGAAGATGGTGATGTAATAGACGTGGTATATTGTGATTTTATGAAGGCCTTCGATAAGGTCCCACATAAAAGGTTAATAGAGAAAGTTAGAAGCTATAATATAGGGGAGAAATGTGTGAAATGGATAGAAGCCTTCCTGAAAGATCGGAGACAGAGGGTACTGGTGAATGGAATAGGCTCGGGGTGGAGGGAAATTACAAGTGGGGTACCTCAGGGATCTGTGTTGGGACCACTGCTGTTCGTTATATTTATCAATGACTTGCCTGAAGTTATAACTAATGGAAGTGAGGTATACCTGTATGCGGATGACACTAAACTGTATAGAAGAGTGAGGAGTAAGGAAGATATGGGAGATGTGGAGGGCATGAAGGGATGGTCTGAGCATTGGTTAATGCCTTTTCATCCAAAAAAATGCAAGTACATGCGGATTGGGACCAGCAAGATAGACAAGGTAGGATACAGTATGTATGAAGCGATGGAGGAAGTGAGTGCAGAAAAGGATATAGGAGTAGTGATAGACAATAAGTTAAATTTCTCAGAATATTTAGCGGAAAAGATAAACAAAGCCAATAGAATTGTAGGGCTGATAAGGAGGACATTTGTGTCACTTGACGAAGAAATCTTCAGGAATCTCTATACAGCACTGGTTAGGCCGCACCTGGAATATGCGAACCAGGTGTGGGCTCCATATATGGCAAAGGATATAGAAGCAGTGGAGAAAGTGCAGAGGAGAGCTAGCAAGCTGGTACCAACGTTGAAGAACGCGGGCTATGAGCAGAGGTTGAGGACACTGGGGCTTCCGACACTGGCATATAGGAGAAAGAGAGGGGATATGATAGAGACTTTTAAGATAGTGTCAGGAAAGTACGATGAGGATGTGTGTGAAGGTATCTTCTTGATGCGGGAGGGAACAAGAACGAGAGGACACTCTAAGAAAATTTACAAAGAAAGACTAGGCAAAGAACTCATTTTGTGATAGAGTGGTAAATGAGTGGAACGCACTGCCCCAGTATGTAGTCGATTCCGAATCAATAAGGGAGTTTGAAAGTAATCTTGATAAAGCATGGGGAAGACAAGATTTGAAGTTTGATTATACTGTAAAACAAAAATACAGAATAGTAAAAATGTTGTGTCTGCTACCGCCGCCGCCAACACCGTGAACGACCGCAGCAGTGCAAGTACTGGTACTGAGCTGGATACACAGGCATAGTTTGCCTTTTTCCAGAGGATCTACTGTAAGACTGTAAGAAACTGTAAGAATATATATTGCCAGCAGGGGGCAAATAACCGAAAAAAATCGCCGTCAAAATAGACGCGAAGTTAACCGCGGCGATCGCCTTATGTAAACATGACGACCGTACGGTACTACGGTAGGCCTACGCCCGGAATCTACATCCATCCCGAGGGGCCAAGGTTAGTAGCCTAGCTGTTAGATAATACCTTACCTTACGGAACCTTACGTCCAGATCTTCATCTTCCTCAAAAATTAAAACTAACTAGGCTAATGTGGTGGTGGTGGTGGTGGTTAGCAACTGTTAGGCTAGGTAAGTAGGTAAATATTAGTAACTGTTAGGTAAAGGTTAGCAACTGTTAGGTAAATGTTAGTAGGGAATCATAATTTAGCATAGGCTAGGCCTACTAGGTTAGGTTAGTTACGTCAAGACTGTCAAGTTAACCTATCCTAGTATTATGGGTGGGGGTTGCCGCCCCCACACCCCCTCTGGTTGGGTAACAGTGCAAAAAACACAGTATTATGGGACATAGCCTACCTTACTCCGGCAACGAGTGGCAGTGAGAGGGCCGAGAGGTTCACAACAATAACATGAGTGCGGCGGCAGACGTAAGTTGAAATAATAAATCATCGTAGCCTAAGCTATTTATTACCCATTAGGCCTAATTTCTGGAAGTTTAAACCTAGGCTAGGCCTAGCCTATGCGAAAAAATCTTAATATTTATTTTACTTTGCCATCACCCATTAAGGTTGCACTAGGCTACTAGGCTAGCTGTGGTGCGTATTTTAGCGTTTTATTTTGTTCTCCCTTATAATACATTTTAGCTCTTAATGATCAGATTTGCCACGATAAACGACAAATTTCAACCTACTTCAACTCCTTCTTCACCTCCATAGCAAACACACTTGCACAGAACCTACCTCAACCTCTCAATAAATACACGACAACAACGGCCACCTTTCGAAATTTCTACAGAGATAAAGACATGCACCCAAACACATTTGGATTGCAAAATGTTACACCAAAATACACTTTTGACGAGCTGTCTAACCTAAATGTACATAAAAGCACAGGACCAGACAAAATTCCTGCCAAATTTCTACGAGATGGAGCCATTGGTATAGCAGGCCCCCTAACCCACATCATCAACTTGTCAATTAACACCAACACTGTACCTGCTGAACTGAAGGAAGCTATTGTAACCCCTCTATTCAAGAAAGGAAATAAACTAGAAGTTGGTAACTACAGACCAGTTAGCATATTATGTATTGTATCTAAAATCCTTGAAAGAGCGGTATACACCCAAATTGAACACTACCTCAAACAAAATGATCTATTCTATAAGTTTCAATCAGGTTTCAGATGCATGTACTCGACAGACTCCTGTCTCATCCACTTAACGGATCACATTCGTAAAGAAATGTCTAAAGGTAACTACACCGGTATGGTTCTTCTTGATCTACAAAAAGCGTTTGACACAGTAGACCATGATATCCTATGTAATAAACTACAAGCAATGGGCATAGGGTCTGTGAACTGGTTTAAATCTTATCTTAGTGGTAGAACCCAAAGAGTCAAAATTGACGATAATATATCTGATCCTATGCCAATTAACTGTGGGGTCCCGCAGGGAAGCATCCTTGGTCCCTTACTCTTTCTCTGTTATGTGAACGACATGGAACTGAGCGTCTCATGTAAATTATTACTGTATGCAGACGACAGCGTGCTCCTGGTTTCAGGAAAAGACCCAATAAGTATTGCCGCTTCACTTTCCAAAGAACTAGAATCATGTAGTGAATGGCTAGTGGACAATAGACTATCTCTTCACCTGGGCAAGACGGAAGCCATCTTATGTGGAACAAAACGCAAACTGAAAGACATTGTGGGCTTCTCGGTCAACTGTAATGATATTCCTATAACAACAGTGTCACAAGTTAAATATCTCGGACTAAAACGACGCGAGTTTGTCAGGTGAAACAATTTTTGGAATCTATCCTGAGTAAGTGTAGAGCACGTATAAAATACCTGTATAGACAGGTGGGATGCTTGCCCGCGGCGACCAAAAAGACCCTCTGCCAAGCGCTTGTTCAATGTCATTTTGACTATTCTGTGTCATCCTGGTACTCTGCATCATCTAAATCAGCACAGCACAAACTTCAGGTCACTCAAAATAAAATGGTTAGGTTCATTAGCGGCTCGCTTGGTGTAGCGACTAGCGTCTCGGACTTCCACCCAGAAGGCCCGGGTTCACGCCCACGCTCGGCGCATTAAAGATGTTTCACAAGCACTGAGTCGTTACCATCCCACATGAGCAAAGGGATGGGATAGTAGTACAGAACCCCAATGGAAATACACCTAATCGGCCTTATTGAGCTATCCTTAGCTAGCTTAGCATGTGCTAGCTTTAAGAACTATTATTATTATTATTATTATTATTATTATTATTATTATTATTATTCATGCTGAACCTAGGACCCAGATCACATGTTGGCCAGGAACAACTTCAGTCACTAGGTATGCATATGCTCAATGTCGCTGACAGGGCCAAACAAATCAGGCTCACTAATGCCTTCAAAATTTTCTATGACAGAGCTCCAGAGTACCTAAAGAATAATTTTGTTAAAGCAAATGAGAGGAGTGGACATAATACAAGAAACAGGATGTTTAATTTTAAGGTCCCGAGAATCCAAGGACAGGGTAAGCAAACATTCTTCTTCACCGCCATCAAAGACTGGAACGACCTACCCTAGTCAGTCCGTGAAAAGAGAACACTGTATTCATTCAGACGTAGCCTGAAGGAACACCTGAACCGGACAGCTGCGAGAAGGGAGCACCAAGCTTATGTCTACTACTACTAAATGCGACATAAGAGATAGACAAACCAAACTGAAATGATTACTGATTACGGATTACTGATATTGGTCAATATACAAGAGGTGCTACAATATTGGTAGCAAATTCTAATGGTAGTTTTGGGTTCCTATCATCATATGCTTCATTTCTATATACTTTTTATCCCCGGGAAAAAAAAAACAAAAAAAATCTTGGGTTTTTTATTTTTTTATTGGATTTTTTTTTTCTTTTTTTTATTAACCTAACCAAAAAATCTAACCTAACCTAACCTAAATGTATTTGGGGGCTATTAGGTTAGGTTAGGTTAGGTTAGGTTTTTTGGTTAGGTTAATGACCAAAACAAAAACTCCCAAGAAAATAAATGAAAAATCCCAAGATTTGGTAAAATTCTAGTTTCACGTACACAGCGACAAAAGGGAGGCGCCATTGTAAAGGCATAGCTTCCCGACCAACTATGAAGATCAGGGAAATTGCTGGGTAAAAGACGTAATATAATGATAATAAACTACATTAACGACATTAGCCTAACCTAACAACCTTACCTAACCTAACCTAGTATTATGTAATAGCTATGGTGCCGCATAGCCTATGGGGAGAAAATATATATATATTTTTTACAGTAGGTAGGCCTAGGCTATAGCCTAATTCCTTATAATGCACTTCCGCCGATTTGGACATATATAGGAATTAAGTATGGTATATGACAACTCTAAAGTAGCCATAGAAATTTATGAGTATGCTGTGAAAGCGAAACTAGAATTAAACCCAAGATTTTTTTTGTTTTTCCCCGGGGATAAAAAGTAGGCCTATATAGAAATGAAGCATAGGCCTATGATGATAGGAACCCAAAACTACCATTAGAATTTTGCTACCTATATTGTAGCGCCTCCTGTATATTGACCCTGATATTTACTATAGGATGTAAGGTATCTTAAAATAACCCCCTAGAAATACTTTCTCTAAAGTATCCATTTCTTTATCCTCCCCATTTTCCCCAGCTAACCTAACCCCACAAGGACCCCAATGGAAATACGAGTATAACTAAATAAGTTGGTCACCAATTATTTTGCAATATTTGAACACATATGGATTTTATATGCTCTAAACATAATATGAAAATGTGTTTTAAGCCTCGGCAAAACCTAATAAAAATATATGGTACTAAAATGGAATTTTGTCGAAACATGGTTGTCAATTCCTTCCTATAGACGGCACCGATTCGTACACACGCTATTTTCACCTGTCTCCCGAGGTCTGTCCACCAGCTTTATAGTCCACTCCACCTGCCCATCTCTGTCGATAGGTTGGGTTGTTTGGTTAGGTTAATATACTAGGTTTCAGAAACAAGGATCGTAGTTGCGGTAGTATTTACGGTATCTGGACACTTCGAGCGAATTCATATTCGAGCGGAGGCGCATTTAGGTTAGGTTAGGTTTGGTTAAGTTAGGTTAAGTTAGGTTAAGTTAGGTTAGGTTAGGTTAATTAGATTGGATTGTGCATCCGCTCGATCAGGAATTCGCACAAAGTTCCTCGCATTGGTATTTACAGATACGGCCGAATACCGGTAGGCTACTAAATGGGCGCCGGCCCAACCGCCATGTTGTATCCCACGTAGGCCTACTAGGTACTACGGACACATTGTAGGCGTTAGGTGTGGATTAGGCTTGTATCCAATGTACTAGGTCTATGTTACTGGATATTTATGATTTAAATAAGTGCTACGTTTTCGATAAATCTGGTTATATGACTGCAATTAGGGAAATCATGAGCCGATTTCCGACATGTAGTTAGTCTTTTTCGATTCTCAAAATACGATCCAAGTTTTGCCAAAAATTGGCTTGGGTTTTCCAAAATTATGCTTTTTGGAGTTTGCAATTTAGGGAAACGAGCCAAAATTCTAAATTAGGTTAGGCTACTGTAATTTGTTTACTCTTAAAATTCGCAAAATCCGAGCCAAGTTTTGCCAAAACTTGGCTCGGGTTTTCCAAAATTCGGGTTTTATGCCTTTGCAATTTCGGGAAACCTGAGCCAAATTTCTAAATGAGGTTACTGTCATTTTGTTGTCTACAAACTCTCAAAATCCGAGCCAGCCTTGGCCAAAACTTGGCTCGGGTTTTCGGCCTTAGAAATACCTTAAAACCCGAGCCAAGTTTTGCTAAAATACGTTTTAATCGCCGTTTTATGCATTTAACCCCTCATTTTCCCTGTACTTCATAGCCCTCCCCACTATCGGGCGGCGTGTCGTAAGATCGTTGTATAATGGGGAAAACGGTTTCGCCGAGGGTTGCAAATATTTCCAAACACTATATATTGATAAAAACTAGGCTAACAGGGAAAAATAAAAAAATCCATGGGAAAATTGGTGACCATCTTAGGCCTATTTAGTTTTTCCGAAATACGCCTAACGGCCTTATTGGGCTATCCTTAGTTGGAATTATGCAAGGCTGGTACATGTCATATTTGTAACAAACTATGTGGTACCAACTCTGTAAATTTGCTAACTGAATAAATATTATTATTATTATTATTATTATTATTATTATTTGTTGTTCTTCTTCTTCTTCTTATTGTTGTTTAAATGTGCAGTTTTCTTGGAGGGTTGTCTCCAGATTACTGCACAGGCATTTAGATGGGACAGAGTAAGAATAGAAGGGGGAAATCATAGAATGAGGAATGAAAAACTACTCAAAATTAGTCACTGAAGCCCCCCAACCGCGTCTTCTTCTTCTTCTTCTTCTTATTGTTTAAATGTGCAGTTTGCTTGGAGGGTTGTGGTGTCTCCAGATTACTGCACAGGCGTTTTAGGAGGGGTGAAAAGAACAATTGTTAGTATAATAGGGGTTAGGAGAGATAGTAAAGGTGGATTTTATACTACTGTACTGTATATGAGGGGTAAGTTTGTCGTTGTCTTTTGAGGTCAGGGTGATTTAAGTCTAGGTGAGGGTGAGGTCAGAGATGATGATGATGATCAGTTGCAGTACAGTACAGTACTGTACTGCTCTATGTGTACTGTGTGATTCAAGTCAAGGTGAGGGTGAGGTCAGAGATGATGATGATGATGATCAGTGGTGGTATAGTACAGATTCAGTTGGATGGTAATTTTATATGCTTGTGATTTTGTTTGTTGTTCTGATGTAGGTTCCTAGGGCTGATGCGATGACATGTTTACTGTGCTGTGGTAGGTCTCCTCCACCTAGGATATGCTTGATGTTGAATGTTCCTCCTTGTTGGGTTACTACACTTCTGAGGTGGGTGCGGGCACCGTAATGTCTGTGGCGTCAAGGCGAGTAGTATCTTCTTCTTCTTCTTCTCTTCTTCTTATTGTTTAAATGTGCAGTTTGCTTGGAGGGTTGTGGTGTCTCCAGATTACTGCACAGGCGTTTTAGGAGGGGTGAAAAGAACAATTGTTAGTATAATAGGGGTTAGGAGAGATAATAAAAGTGGATTTTATACTACTGTACTGTATATGAGGGGTAAGTTTGTCGTTGTCTTTTGAGGTCAGGGTGATTTAAGTCTAGGTGAGGGTGAGGTCAGAGATGATGATGATGATCAGTTGCAGTACAGTACAGTACTGTACTGCTCTATGTGTACTGTGTGATTCAAGTCAAGGTGAGGGTGAGGTCAGAGATGATGATGATGATCAGTGGTGGTATAGTACAGATTCAGTTGGATGGTAATTTTATATGCTTGTGATTTTGTTTGTTGTTCTGATGTAGGTTCCTAGGGCTGATGCGATGACATGTTTACTGTGCTGTGGTAGGTCTCCTCCACCTAGGATATGCTTGATGTTGAATGTTCCTCCTTGTTGGGTTACTACACTTCTGAGGTGGGTGCGGGCACCGTAATGTCTGTGGCAGTGGAGTAGATAATGCTCCACTGTCTCAGGTGTGAGGCAGTACGGGCAATTTTCATTTGCTTGCAGTCCCATCCTGTACATATGCCCTCCCAGTCTGGTGTGTCCTGTTCTGAGGCGGAGAGCCGCGGTGTTTAAGGCTTTGTTCTTGTAGATGGAGTGTTTCCACACTGACCACTCTGACTTGATGTTACTGTATTGTGTGCCAGCTATGGTTATTTTCCACTCTTCCTTGAAGTCTTGGAGGACGTCTTCTCTGAGGATGTTTGTCCGGTCGGTTGTGGTGTAGGGTATGACTGTTGTTAGGTGGAAGGAGTGCATCCCTTTGGCTAGTCCATCCACTATTTCATTATGGAGGATGTCAATGTGGCTGGGTACCCATTGGAGGGATATTGTATATCCTTGAGAGTGGAGGGTGGTGAGGAGTTGGATCATAGGGTATACTATTTCCTTGTTTGTCTTGGTGTTATAGTTGATGGCTTGTATGGCACTTTTGGAGTCACAGCAAATGGTGTAGGCACTTACTGGGAGGGTGTTGATGATCTCAAGTGCACGGAGGAGTCCGTAGAGCTCTGCTGTAAACACTGTGGTTTGTTTGGGTAGCTTCCATCCCATGGTAAGGTGAAATTTTGGGATCCATAATGCTGAAGACACAGATTTGCTGTTGTTATTACTGGTACTGATGCGTGATCCATCTGTGTATACGTGGGTGGAATTTTGGTGCTGGGTGTGGAGGACTTCGAGGAACTCTTGCTTGAGGTCAGCCGAGTTGTTTTTCTTGGTTGTTGAGTTGATGAGGTCTGTCTGGACTGTGGGTGGGATGTATTCCCATGGTGGGACTGGTGGTACCATGGGGGTTGAGTGGCAACCAAGGAATATGCGTGATTTTCTATGTATAATTTGCCCTACGCGCTCTCGGAAGGGTGCTTTATGGATGGGAGCTCCTTGAGGCTGTACTGGTACATTGCGGAGAGATGCAGAGAATGGGTGGGAAGGTGGGGCAGCATAGATTTTTGAGAAGTAGGTGGCACACTGTATATCCCTTCTGGTGTGGAGTGGGATTAGATTTGCTTCACACTGAAGGCTGGCCACCGGGGTTGATTTAAGGGCCCCCATTATGATCCTCATTGCTGAATTCTGTACCACCTCCAGTTTATGAAGATGGGTCGGTGCGGCTGAGGCGAATGCTTGGGCACAGTAGTCAAGTTTACTTCTGATGTATGCTATGTAGAATGTTCGGAGGGTTGTGGCGTCTGCACCCCATGTTGTGCCTGCGATTGCTTTCATGATGTTCAGTCTTTGGTTGGTGTTGTATATCAGGTAGTCTATGTGGTCTTTCCAAGTGAGGAGTGGAGCATCAAAAATTACTCCGAGATATCTGTGGCTCTGTGTAGGAAGCAAATCTTCTCCATTAAGCGTGAATCTTGGAGGTCTGTAGTTTTTCTTTCTCGTGAAGATCTGGTATAGCGAGTTGGTTGGGTTGATACTTAGTTTTGATTCATTAGTCCAGTTCCCTAGGATGTTGAGGGCGTCCTGAATCCTTTGTTCGGCTATTTGGGGATTATGGTCTGAGGCGTATATTGTTATGTCGTCGGCGTATTGTATTGTTTTTGCTGGGTTTATGTTTGGCATGTCCGACAGGTACGCGTCGAATAAGGGGGGCTGAGTGAGGATCCTTGTGGTAATCCTTTTTTTGTTGTTATGGTCTTAGACATCTGGCCTTGGATGAATACTTGGTTTGTTCTGTTGGAGAGGGAAGACTTTAACCATTGCAGCATGTGTCCTTTTATTCCCATTCTGGATAGTTTCAGCAGTAAGAGATCGTGGGGAACGGTGTCGAAAGCAGAGGAGAGATCTAAATATACTACGATACAGGTCTTTTGGCTTGAAAGGGCTGATAGTATTACCTGTTCCAGGTTAAGTACCTGGTCTAATGTAGAACAGGTAGGTCTGAAGCCGGCTTGTGAGGAGGGGATGAGGTTATTGTTTTCAAGGTGCCAGGAGAGTCTTGTCTGGACCATTCTTTCTGCCAGCTTGCTTATGCTAGGCAGGAGGCTGATTGGTCGGTACGATGATGACAGGCAGGGGTCCTTTCCTGGTTTAATGAAGGGCAGGATGATACCGTTTTTTCCAGTCCTTGGGGACGTTGCCTTGTGTCCATGTTGTGTTGATAAGGTGAAGCAGTTGGGTGTGCATTGTTGGTGGTAGGTATTTGATAAACTCGTATGGTATGCGGTCATGTCCTGCTGTTTTGCCTGTTGGGAGGTGGGCTATTGCGGTTTGCATTTCAGAAGTGGTGAAGGGCTTGTTCATTTGTGTAGGACGATGTATAGCTATGGTGATCTCATTACTGATCCTGTTGGCTTCTTCTTGGTCATCTGGGGGTTCCTGGTGTTGGTTATTTTGTATGCGGGTAGCTATTGCATCGGCTCTGTCTTTGGGTAAAAGGCACATCTCTCCATCTATTGTGAAGGGGAATGATGGGAAGGAGGGTCGTCCTGTGATGCTGCGGAATCTATTCCAGACTTCTGAAATTGGGGTGTCATGGTTTATGTTGCTACAGTATTCTCTCCAGGAGGATTTGCAGGTTGATCGGATTGTTTTTGTGGCAAAAGCTGTAGTTTTTTTAACTTGGATCCAATTCAGCAGTGATTTAGACCTTCGTTGTTTTTGGATAGCCTTTCTTTGTGTCGCTACAGCTCTGGAGCATTCCTCGGTCCACCAGGGTCTCAGAATTTTGTTGGATGGGAGTCCTGACGTGAGTTTGAAGTGTTGTGAGGCTGCTGTATCTATTGCTTCGGTCATTTTTGTATGCATGACGTTGGGGTCTGTATGGTTGCCATCTGGATTTTGTACCGTATTTTCCCAGGTCTTCCAGTTGAACTTTGGGGGGATACGCCATTTGGGTAGGGTAATGGGGTATATAGGTGGGCTGAAGTTTGTGAACTCTATGTGTAGGGGCCGGTGGTCCGTGCCCAGGTCTGGCCCTACTTTGGATCTTACCTCTGGGGAAAGGATTCCCGAGCCAAGGCATATGTCGATGGTGGAGCTGTAGTTCGTTTGTAGGTTGAAGTATGTTGGGATGAAAGGTTCTGATAGTAGGCTATAGTTGCTGTTTTGGATGTAGCTAAATATGTCGTTCCCTGCTGTATTGGCTGTGCCTCTGCTCCAGGAGGGGTGGTTGGCATTTAGGTCGCCTATCACCATGAAGGGTGTGGGTACTTGTTGGATATAATGAGTCAACTCCTGATGTGATATAGAACCCCCTGGATTATATGTTCCAATGATGGATAGTTGTGTTTTTTTATATGGGAATGTGACAGCTAGGATTTCTAGTGTTCCATTAGGGAATGGCCTGAGTTTTATTTCTTTTGCGGAGAGTTCGTGTTTGGTTAGCAGCAAGATTCCTCCTCCTGGTCTCCCTACTCTGTCTTTCCTTATGCTGATGTAGGGTTTAAGGTTGGGTTTATACTTGTCACTTAGCCAGGTTTCTGTTATAATTGCTACATGTGGGGATTTTGTTCTTAAGTAGTTTTTTAGTTCTGACAATGATGTTTTAAGGCACTTGGTGTTCCATGTCATTACTTGGAGGGGAGCCATAGTTACTAACGTTTTTTGTTGGTGTTTCTGAGGTTTCTGTGGCGGTTATTCTGAGGTGGTGATGATGGATGTTTGGTCTGGGTATGGGTGGTGTTGTTTTGGGGTTTTTTGGGGTGCTGAAAATCTGCCGTTTTGATGGTGGGGTTTGGTTGGCCTTGGCTTTTACTGTCGCTTGTAATTGTTTGTGTTTTGTTACTTTCATTTAGGCTATTTTTGGTTGGGATGCTCTTGAGTTGGCTGGTATTCCCAGTACTGGTACCAGTATCAGTTATTATTTGTTGTTGTTGTTCCGTGGGCTGTTGCTCTGTTGAGTTGACTTGGGTCATCGTGCACTCTGGTGACTCTGGTGATGGTTGTGGGGTGGGTGAAGCTGTATGGGCTGATGTATTTGGTGCCAGTACTGGTGGTGCTGTGGTATCGGTAGTTGTATCTACCGGTACTGGAGGTGTTGTGCAACTTGTGCTAGTTGCATCTACCGTTACTGGTGGTGTTGTGATAGCTGTAGCTACTGGTGCTGGTGGTGTTGTGGCTGTTGCAGTTGTAGCCTCCAGTATTGATGGTGCTGTGACTGTTGTAGCTACTGGTACTGTAGGTGTTGTGATAGTTGTGGTTGCAGGTGGTGTCGGTGTTGATGATGTTGTTATAGTTATGGCTGTAGTATGTGATGAGTGTGCTAGGGGGGGTTTTGGGCTTGGTGGAGGGACTTGGCAAGGCATTTGTGGGGGGTCTGGTTGTTGTGAGGGTGGCGGTATGGTTATGTTGGTGGAAGATGGTCCACCATCTGTATCAGTGCGATTATTTTTTGTTTGTACAGCATGTTGGAGGTTGCTGATGATGGAGGCCATTATGTGTAGCTGCTCCTCCATTGGCAATGATGTTATGGTGTTAATTATGTGTATGTGCTTGCCTTGGTCTTTGGGGTTTGGTGCTTGTGGCCTAGTGTTTGAGTTGTGTTGTGGGTGGGTGGGAAAGTTTGTTAGATAATTGTGGGATGTCCTAGTTGTGGGGTTCTGATTCTGTAAGACATGGGAGTATGATGTGCTGGGGTGAGGGCTAGGCTTGTTTCCCACTAGCGGACGGTATTCTGGTTGCACGGTTTGCACTGATGCACCTTGTTCCCTTGCTAGTGGTACCAGTACTGATGCAACATGTTCCTGGATTTTATTCGTAGTACCGGTACTGGCTTCCTGAGGGTTATTTTGGTGTTTTGCCTTTACAAATTCTGGGCAGATGCTTGAGGTGGATGGGTGGTCTCCGCCGCAGTTTGGACATCTGAATTCTGTGCTCGTGCATTCACTGGTTGGATGTAGTTGAGCGCATTTGGCGCAACGGATCGATGTTGCTCGGCAGTTTTTGGTCATGTGGCCCCATCTTTTGCACTTCCTGCAGCTGAGGGGCGGTAGGGTGTAGGGGGTGACAGTGCGCTGGAAAGTGGCAACTTTGATCATTGTGGGGAGGGGGGATCGAGAAGTGATCCGCACTCTTTTTGAGGGGCACAGCTCCCCAGTAGTATAATTTTTATCTGTAAATCTAATGACATTGACTATATTGCTATCTAGGCCTATTTCTGTTTCTAGTAGACTGCTGCTGATTTCCTCTTCAGTTATGTAGGTGGGGATGCTTATGATACTGTGGGAAAGTTGCTGGTTATCCCTAGGTAAGGACACTGTAACTTCCCATTGTCCGATGTTGGTGGTTTGTAAAGCATTGTCTATTACTGAGGTGCTAAGTTCAGTGTCAGTGTCCACTGCCAGTATGCCCTTATCTTTGTTTAATCGTACGTTCAGGGCAGTAATGTGGAGATGTTGTTCAATGTTTTTGAAGAACTCGAGGTACTTTGTGTCCTTGGAGAAGAATGCTGCATCTTTGGGTTTGACTAGTATGGTATGAAAAGTTCGTGAGGGGTACTTACCAGCGATGTTTGGGCTTACCGCTGGGGTTTGTTGTTCACCATGCCGCCTATGTATTTTGGATGATTTTGCGTTATTACGAGAATGGAAGGCACTATCTAACCATTGATCGTTGTCTGTGGGGCAGTCAGAGTTTGTGGGGTCATTTGGGGGGGTTACATGCATGATAGGTGAGGTAGAAGAGGTGTTAGTCTTCTTTTTTTTTTTTTGTGGAGTTGCTGTCCCCTCTCAAAGCCAGCTCACCTATGCACCGGTGACTTCTCCAGAAACAGATAGAGCTAGATTTAAGAATTAGTTTAGAAATTATGTAGTCGTAGAAAGGATAGTTAAAGACAAAGAATTGAAGTATATAGCTTAAGCAGAACTCTCCTCTCCCTATTTTACCCCCTCCTCCACCCCCCAATATCTTGTTCTCTCCTTATCTTAATTTATCTTTTCCCCTCTCTACTATTTAATCTCATTTTTCTTCCTCCCCCGCTCTGGTCCCCTTCTCCCCCCTCATCCTATTCTATCCTATTCCGTTTTCTCTTCTGCCACACCTGCTCCAGGAATCTTTTCACTACCTTCATTCTTTTCCCCATTTCCCCATCTACCCCCTCTTCTGTCTCGAGACCTAACACAAATTTTACACCCTCATCCTCCTCCTCTTTCTGCTCTTCCCATTCCCTCTCCCCTACCACCCGTTTCAACTCATTTTCCAACCCCTCTCTCTCCTCTGCATACCCCTGGCACTCTGTCACTATATGTTCTATTGTCTCCTCCACTCTCCTCCCTCCCACCTCACACTGTAGACACTCTTTCACCCCCCCATTCCACCTCCATGTTCTCCTATTTGTCTCTAATGCTCCTGCCCTAGCCTTAAACAGTAGTTCAGCTCCCCAACTTCCGTCATAGAACTCCTCTTTTCTCGGTCTCCCCTTGCTTCTATATCTTATCAGTGTACTTTTCTTCTCCATATTTCTCTTCCATTCCTGTCTTCCTACTTCCTTCACTCTCGTTCCTATCTCTTTCTCTAGTCTCCTTCCCTGACCTAATCCTGTATTACTCCCTACATCTAGCGGGAGAAGCTAGTGGGACCTCCCCTCCAGACGCCATCTTCGTGGAGCTCTTCTTCTTCTTATTGTTTAAATGTGCAGGGCTTGTTGTTCTTGTTTGTTGATTATAGACTGTGAGGGCTGGCCCAATTAACCCTGCCGGAGACCATCACAGGTACGCAATCACAGGCGGCCGAGACGACCCGAACGCCGCAGGAAGACTTTGGTGTGCTGGAGCACCCGGACACGGAGGGCCGGGTCCAGTCCACTGCCCCCCAACAGGACGGGGAGGGTAAAGTTGGAGACCCCAAGGAGCGGAGGCTTCAGCGGAGGAGGGTCCTATGGGAATAGAAGCGAGGGCAGTGAAGCAGGAAGTGCTCTACCGTTTCATCCACCGTCCGGCACCACGGGCAGAAAGGGTCAGGCACCAGTCGTAGACGGAAGAGGTGAGAGGCCAGTCCAACATGGCCTATGCGGAGACGGACCAGGGCAGTGTCAAGGGGGCGGAGGGGGGAGCGGGACCACGGGTGAGGGGAAGAATCTAGCCTGTACTGACCAAGGGCGGTGCGGGAGAGCTCACCTCTGAGGGAGGCATCCCAGAGCGTCCAGCATTGGGCAAAAGCTAGCCTGGCAACTGAGGAGGGAGGGAGAGGGAGGGGTTCAAGGGCAGGGGAGGAGTGGGCAAGGGAAGCCGCAGCATCTACAATGACGTTACCCCGGATACCAACATGGGAGGGAACCCACTGAAAATGGAGGGAAAAACCGGACTGCCCAATTAAGGGAGCAAAGGAGAAGAAACACAAAGGACAGCATCCACAAACTCTTCTTCTTCTTCTTGTGGAGTTGCTGTCACTTGTTTTGAACCAGCTCACCTATGCACCGGTGATTCCTTCTCCAGAAACAGCTAGAGCTTGATTATGATTTAGTTTAGAAAATAAGTAGTCGTAGAAAGGATAGTTAAAGAAAAGTATTGAAGTATATAGCTTAAGCAGAACTCTCCTCTCCCTATTTATCCCCTCCTCCACCCCCAATATCTTGTTCTCTCCTTAACTTAATTTAACTTTTCCCCTCTCCCCCTCTCTACTATTTAATCTCATTTATCTTCCTCCCCCACTCTGATCACCTTCTCCCCCCTCACCCTATTCTATTCTATTCCGTTTTCTCGTCTGCCACACCTGCTCCAGGAATCTTTTCACTACCTTCATAATTCATTCTTTTCCCCATTTCCCCATCTACCCCCTCTTCTGTCCCGAGACCTAACACAAATTTTACACCCTCATCCTCCTCTTCTTTCTGTTCTTCCCATTCCCTCTCCCCTACCACCCATTTCAGCTCATTTTCCAACCCATCTCTCTCCTCTGCATAACCCTGGCACTCTGTCACTATATGTTCTATTGTCTCCTCCACTCTCCTCCCTCACACTGCAGACACTCTTTCACCCCCCCATTCCACCTCCATGTTATCCTATTTGTCTCTAATGCTCCTGCCCTAGCCTTAAACAGTAGTTCAGCTCCCCAACTTCCGTCATAAAACTCCTTTTTTCTCGGTCTCCCCTTGCTTCTATATCTTATCAGTGTACTTTTCTTCTCCATATTTCTCTTCCATTCCTGTCTTACCTATTGAATGATAGTGGGGAATTAAGAAGCAGGCTTCTTGTGTGAACCCCACCTCCAAAGACTGGTCAGCCAATATTAACTAGGTTATGTTATTATGTTTGTCGTATCTGGCTTTAAAAGTGGTAATCGTTGGCGCTGTAACCACACTCTCTGGGAGTGCGTTCCACTCGTCGATGACTCTGATAGAGAACCAATTCCCCTTCAGTGTCGTTCTCCATTTGTCTGGTTTGGAGAGTTTCAGCGAGTGGCCCCGTAGGTGGTTGTTATTTTTCTGGAAAAACCTGGTGTATGGTATGACCTCAAAGCCGTGTAGAAGTTTGTATGTTTCTATCATGTCCCCTCGTTTTCTGCGGTCACTTAGTGTCTGGAGGCCAAGATGCTTACACCTTTCTTCGTAGGGTAATTCTTCTAGGTTTGGGACCATCTTGGTTGCTCTTTGCTGCACCCTCTCAATAGTCTGTAAGTCCTTGATTAGGTAGGGTGACCAACATTGGACACCAAAATCGAGGATCGGGCGCACCAGTGACACATAGAGTGGTACAAGGTTTTCTTTGTCCAATATGGAGAAGTTCCTCTTAATTATTCCCAAACGACTATTTGCTTGTGCAGCGATTTTAGCGACATGTGCTGAGGATTTTAGGTCTGAGGATATAATAAATTAATAATGCCCAAGTCTTTTTCATTTGAAGATTTCTGGAGTGTTGTCCCGCGTAGCTGGTAGTCCTCTTTCGGGTTATTATGCCCAATGTGCATAGTCTTGCATTTGTCTGCGTTAAATGTTAGGAGCCATTTCCTGCTCCACTCGTTCAATCTCTCCATGTCTTTCTGAAGGGTCTCGACGTCTGCGTCTGTCCTGATGGTTTTGTATATCTTTGCGTCATCTGCAAAAAGACTAGTTGCTGATTCGAGGTTGGTAACAAGGTCATTAATATAAATCAAGAGAATTGGGCCCAGCACTGATCCTTGAGGAACTCCACTCATCACCGGCAGCCAATCCGACGGGGAGTTCCTTATGGTAACCCTGTGGAACCTATCTGAAAAGAATGCCTTTATCCACTTCAGGATATTTCCACCTATTCCCATTGCCTCCAGTTTGGTGTGAAGTCTCTGGTGGGGAACCCGATCGAAGGCCTTTTCACAGTCCAGATAGTTTATGTCCACACAGTTACCACTGTCAATATCATTTACTAGGTCGTCGATGTAGCACATGTTTGTGAGGCAGCTCCTGTTGCTCCTAAATCCGTGTTGTGCGTCTCTGATGAGATTGTTCTCAGCAAGGTGTCCCACGATGACTTGTCGTACGATACCCTCCAGGACTTTGGACACTATAGATGTTAGCGATATTGGCCTGTAGTTTAGTGGTTCGGTCGTGCTGCCTTTTTTCAGAATTGGTGAGATGTTAGCCCTTCTC
Source organism: Paralithodes platypus (assembly GCA_032716605.1). Lineage (NCBI taxonomy): Eukaryota > Metazoa > Arthropoda > Malacostraca > Decapoda > Lithodidae > Paralithodes > Paralithodes platypus. Next base: position 13,886,454 of record CM064530.1, read on the forward strand.
CACTTGCTTGGAACATCGCCCGTCGCAATGGATGTGCTGAAGATATCCTGGAGTGGGTCGCACAAAATATCTGAACATTCTTTGAGAATCACCGGAGACACTCCATCTGGCCCTGGTGCTTTACGGGTGTTGAGTTCTTGTAGTCGTTTCCTAACAGCTTCCCTGGTTATTATGATGTCCTGCACTTTGGGTCCCTGGAATATTGTGTCCGGCACTGGTGTTGCTCCGTGTGTATCCTCCTGCACGAATACTCTGTTGAATGCTTTGTTCATTTCAGTAGCGATTTCTTGGTCGTCTTCAGTTAGGTCTCCATTTGTGGTCTTTGCCTAGGTGATTTTTTCCTTGGCAGTCGTTCTAGATCTGACATAGGCCCAAAAGTGTTTGGCGTTGGATGTTGAGTCCAAAGCAACTTTCCTCTCATAGTCATGCTTGGCAGCCCTCACTTCCCTGGTTACTGTGTTTCTTTCTGTGTTGTATTGTTCGTTCCTCATATCACTCTTTCTGGCCCTGTACCTTCCCCATGCTTCTTTCTTCCTTTTTATTATCATCTGCAGTCGTCTAGTCATCCACTTGGGTGCATGCGAAATTTGCTTGTTCCTATAGACTGGCACGCATTCCTTCACAATTTTGTCGTAATTTTCCCGAAATATGTTCCACTTCTCACTTGCTGTTTTCCCATTGAAGATCGAGGCTCTCCCAGTTCACTTCTCTGAACAGTGCTTGCATCCTTTCCTTGTCTACCTTTTGGTAATTCAGTTTTGCTGGGACACCCTCCTGGTCCCTGGATATGGTATCAGCGGAGTGTAAAAGAAAGAACGGCATGTTTGCTCAGTCCTATTGGTGGCAGGTAACGCATGTTTTCAATTTCACAGTCAGTTTTGGTGAAGATGAGGTCGAGCCTCGATGGGTTGTTTGTCTCCCGTAGGTGGGTCCATTCCTTGTCGTTCTGGGTCCAAAAGTTGTCATTTACGGCTTCCAGGAAGTTGTCGGCTTGTCTATGTCCTTGAGTACCGTTTACCACCATATTGTCTTCCCAGGTGATGTTACCATAATTAAAGTCGCCACACACTAGAATTTGTGCATGTTTGTTGCTGGTCTCACTTTGTTTAATGAGGTCACATATTTTATCATTGTTCTCTGCTGAGGAGGAAGGTGGTCTGTATACTGTACCTAAGATGTTTTTCCCTTCCTTGTTCCTTACCTCACACCAGACAGACTCTTGTGCTTCATGATTGACAAGGTCACTCACCGATGTCTCATCTATAATAAGTTCCTTCCTGACCAGTATTACGACGCCTCCCCCAGGAGCATTTTGGATTTATCTGTCCTTTCTTATGACGCTGTATTTATGAACATTGACAAAATTATCGCTTAGCATTTCGTGATTCATTTTTGTTTCAGTTAGGAAGATGAGGTCTGGGTTCTCATTGTTCAGTAGTGTTTCAAGCTCAGCAGTCTTGTTACCGAGTCCATCTAGGTTGATGTATAGGCACTTCAGGGTCTGGTGTGGGTGTTTGTTGCTTGGTTTACCTGTATTTACGTTGGCGAAATGCCTTCTGCCTTGAATTCTCCTTTGGCACTTTAATCACCTCCTTTTTCTTGTCTTCCTACTTCCTTCACTCTCCTTCCTATCTCTTTCTCTAGTCTCCTTCCCTGACCTAGCCCTGCATTACTCCCTACATCTTTCCACTCCTCTCCCGTCCTTCTTTGTGTCACTCCTATTTTGTTCTGTTTTCTCCTACACTCTTTTGCCCATCTACTCTTCCCCTCCCCCCATTCATACACTCTCCTTGGCCACCTATTATCCTCCATCTCCTCCAACCTACTCTTGTACCGTGGGATGAATACCTCGGTCGCTCCACTGCTCCAGTCAGAAATACAATTTTACATTCACATTCGGCAAGAGGTTACCACCACATTCACATTCAGATGTCCAGCTTCTCGCTTGCTTTTAGGCGTGTTCTCAATTTAACTAAAATTAGGTCGAATAATGTTAATTGACTATAGTTTAAAATCGGGTTGAAAACACTTCTTTACTGTGAAAGAATTTCACTATAAGTTAATAAGGAGAACATCATGTATAATATATAAGAAAGAAAGTAAAATGCTTTTATCAACCTGGTTGTTGGGTTAACGTGGTTAGACTTGTAATTTCAGTTGAAATCGCGCTTCAAAGCATGGGTCCATAAGGAGCAGTGCTCCGAGCCTTCCCATCCTTTAAACTAACAAAACTACTGTCTGGCACTTTAGTGCTGCCGACTGCGAGAATTTCCGGTAGTAGCCTACATGGTAGGCTATATACAGTGGTAGTGTTATTTAGATAAAGATCACAAGGTAGTGGTGGATAAAGTTGTAGTAGTGGATAAAGTGTTAGTTTTGGATAAAATGTTAGTGGTGGATAAAGTGGTAGCTGTGGATAAAGCGGTAGTGTTAGATAAAGTGGTAGTGGTAGACCAAAGTATATGTATTAGCTACAGAAATTTGTACTAACTGCTTATAATAAAGAATTGTTGAAGGAGAGGGAGCTAGGGTGGATAGGTGCGCGATGTCGCCAATTTCCCACAATGCACCGCGGTAAACATTAATTGCGTTCAGCGCCTCTATCGGCCACTGTAGGCATTTATTGGTAGGGAGAATTGTCTGACAGTAGCCAGAATACAATTAAGAAATGCGTCCTGATACTGAGAGGGTTAATATGATCAGTTAAGGGGGGATGGGCTGGTTTTTTAGCCCACTTTTTCCCTCATGGGGCTAAACCCCATTAGTTTTCAGATGTTAAGACGTTTGCCCCATTAGTTAGTAAATTTTAAGACCTTTCGCCCCATTTCTTCGTCAATATTCAGACCTTTCGTGCTATTTAAGTGTCAATTTTTTCCCTGGCGAACGATAGTGAGCCTGTAATGTTATAAGAACCGGCCTTTGACCGGGACATTTATTTCTACCGAAAAATTTACAAATTAATCAAGAAGGGGGATCTAATGGATGTTTTTTAAATTTAATGGAGGTCTAGGGAGGAAACTAGAAAAATAATGAATACATGCAAAAAGTGAACCATCTCCCCTTAATGGTGTTACAGCAAATTATTCTGAACATTATGACGCATTTTGACAGTTTAGTATGGTTATCATTAGACGATTGTATACAGCTTAGGAAGGATCTGTGTGAATTATAAGGGTACTAAAGGCTATCTTAATTAAAGGGACCGACCCGTTTTTTTTTTTTTACTGTTTTAAGACGTTTATCCTCATCCAGGTGTTTATTTTCACCTGATGAGCGATAGCGAGCCAGCATATTTTGGATTATGTTTTAGACAGCGGACTTAATTTGTACATTTTTCGATAGAAAAATGTCTCCGGCAATAATGGCTCGCTAGAAAAAACATCGATACCACCCTGTCTGCCTTCCTCTGATTTTGGTTTACTGTATAGCGATCACACCTTCGTCATCGTTCAGATCAGATCAGATAAGATGAAGGTATTGAGGGACAAGCCTTTACAACGGCACTTGATCGTATCTACATTCTACTTTTCCTATTTTTCTGAAGAGTGTATACGAGAGGGGAGAAAGGGTGTTGGAGAGAGAGGAAGCTGTTGGAGTGGCTTTGGTAATTATGTGTGTTATTAATCTGTATTCTGTATACGTCATGGAAGTGTCCCCCGACTGGGTGCAAGCATGTGAAACATGCTAGGACGTACTACAACACCCAATATATCCGCCTGGGCTGGGATCGAACCCGGCAGGTCAAGCAGGTTCACACGTGAGCATGCTCACCACTCGACCGCTGCGGCTCTCTTTGTCGAGTGTAAATTAATTGTTTGGAGGCAATAAGGGCGTGGTGGGCAGGGACTCATTTGAAGAGTATGATTAAGAGGTCAACCCGGCCGCGCGAGCACAACCTGATTAGTTGTGCTGAGAGCGAGAGGGGCTTGGAATCTTGCTTTCAAACTCGGCTGGCACCCGGAGTGAGGTTAGTCGGGACTCGCTTCTTCTTTCTTCTGAGCTTCGAATCGATGTTTATTCTTGGCTTTGTTGTGTTCGTTCTCCTTTTAAGTTGTTCCCTTTTATATTCTTGTCCTTTTCGTTCTCTGACTTCTGGACTTAGGTTTCTCTTGTATATTTCTTTGATCTTGTTTCTCGCTTATTTCCAGCTTTCTCTTCTGTCCTTTCTTCCTGTTTGTCGTGTCCTTCTTACTACTCCTTCGCTTAGTGTCATCTTCCCGTTCTCGTATTTTGATATAATTAATGTTCGCATATGTGGGGGTTCCATCCATACCACACTTCTTGAAAGAGTAGTCAAAAGCATTTCTCCTCATAAACTCATTTTCTCTTACTAGTTACCTACAATCTTTTTCTACACACCACAATATGTTGCATCTCTTTCACTCGATCTATTGCTATTACAACAATCAATGTTCTTCAGAGCTCTCTCAGTGAGCGCATACCTCCTCCCTTGCGACAAGTAATCTCTGGAACTCTCTCCCTTAATTACCCCTTCGAGTACCAGACGCACGTGATGCGTCGGCAATGTATGTAACCCTAAACCCTAGAGCCGCATAGGGTGCGTTGCTGTTAATTACTCCAGTCCTATGGCACGGGCTCAGATATGTATGGGAACTGCGTAAGTATCCCACGCAACAATGCCGATGGTTAAAAACCCTCAAAGTCCAACCACGTGGGCGTGAGCGCGCAAATATATACTTTTGCATATTTTTACCTACCCATTTCCCCATGTTAATTCCGACTTTCGGGCCCCCTTAACCCGGGAGCTGCGGGGAGACTCTTAACCTCTGAAGTGCGCATGGGGGTAATTGGAAACGTCCCCCTGTGCTGACGTATTTGAGGTGTTTCCGTCACTAAAATATTCATTGTGCCATTAATAGCATTAATATTTATCCATATGCGCCTATTATGGGTTGATTATAAAGGTATTAACCTGAAACAACAATAAAACGAGTGAAAACAGCGTTTGGATGGTCAAAATCGGAGATATAGCCCGCGAGTTGTATAATGTATGGGTGAGGCAATCTGCTTTCCCGCCAATTTCCCCCAAGGCCACTGAGACACAGTCGATCGAAACTCTCTCTCTCTCTCTTGCACTCGCTTGCTATCAGTGATGACCACACCCTCCAATCGGATTTCTAATGTTAGCACGAAAATATACCTCAGAATAAGGGAATAACAGAGAAAATAGGTGATAACTGAAGGAGAGGAGGAAAGTGGGGAAGGAGGGGAGGTAGAGGACTGAGATTTTGCATGGCCCAGGGGCCAAAAAAAAATAAAAAAATAAAAAAAAAAAATATAAAAAAATATTTTTTTTTCGATGTCAAAAGTTGATTTTTATTTTCTCTGACTCTTAAGAGTCTTCCCGCAGTGCGCCGGGGGAACTCTTAAGAGTCTCCCCGCAGCTCCCGGGTTAAGAGTTGCCCCGGCGGACTGCGGGGAGACTCTTAAGAGTCAGAAAACAAAAAATCAACTTTTGACATAGAATTTTTTTTTATTTTTATTTTTTTATTTTTTTATTTTTTTTATTTTTTTGGCCCCTGGGCCATGCAAAATCTCAGTCCTCTACCTCCCCTCCTCTCCTTCAGTTATCACCTATTTTCCCTGTTATTCCCTTATTCTGAGGTATATTTTCGTGCTAACATTAGCGAGTTGCAAGCAGGGCATTGTCATCAGTGTTAGCAAACGAGTGCAAGAGAGAGAGAGAGAATATCGATCGACTGTGTCTCAGTGGCCTTGGGGGAAATTGGCGGGAAAGCAGCTTGCCTCACCCATACATTATACAACTCGCGGGCTATATCTCCGATTTTGACCATCCAAACGCTGTTTTCACTCGTTTTATTGTTGTTTCAGGTTAATACCTTTATAATCAACCCATAATAGGAGCGTATGGATAAGTATTAATGCTATTAATGGTACAATGAATATTTTAGTGACGGAAACACCTCAAATACATGCGCACAGGGAGAGGTGTCTAATTACCCCCATGCGCAGCCGAGAGGTTAATGACCTAGGGGATCGGTTTTTGTGGTTTTTCCTCCATTATATTGCCTGGTACTCAGTGAGTTAATCAATCTTTTCTTCATCCTATGGTTTAGCTAGACTGCTTTAAATTTTGTGTGTCCAGGCATTTTGACCCCAACATCCCTCCCTTGAATTTGGTTCTCCTTCATATACATAGGGAAATCACGTACAGTATACATACAAATATAGACATTTGGTTTAATCAAGGACCTAGCTAAACTCTCCTTTCTGTCATACTGCAAATGTTGCCATATTGTTAAAATACCCAAATAAAATACAATTTATCTAACAATATAATCTTATTGTAGGCTATATAATTATATATACACACATATATATATATATATATATGTATTGTTCTTAAATAATACAATAGTTCTTCTTCTTATTGTTTAAAAAAGAAGAAGAAGACACCATTTCCAGTCTATCGGAGATAATGATTAATGATGGTAAAGTAAAATGTGTAAACGAGAATACAGGCAGTAAAATTATAATTATTGATATTGCATCTTATGTCGCCAACTATGAAAATAGCATACAATGTATTTCAAACTATTCTTCATTTGATTATGGTGTCGTATTTCACACTCAAATGCCATAAAAGGGTGTCCAATATCAAGCCAACTCAACCCTGCTCCTACACAGGCTTGAGGAAGTGAACAACTGTGGATCGAAAAGATAACCATAAGCCATAAGCCACAGTTGCTCGCGCGTTTGGGGCTAGCAACACGTATTATGAAAAACATGCATCCTCCTTCATTCACTGTCCCCCCCTTCACTCACTCAACCCCACAATTTGCCGGAGGATAACAGGTTTTTCACAATACGTAGACGGAGGTCTTTAAAAAAAAAATAAAAAAACATAAAGGTCATACAGTACACAACATTCCTTGGTTAGGACAGTTTCATTTTATACAATCCTCAATTTTGTAAGTTATTTTGTTCCATACTTTTCTCCATAATTGATTGATTATATACTTCAAAATGTATTCGCACTACACAAACATACCCCTTTACAGAATGTCTTACTATAATCACTTGCTTTGTATATAGATATGTAATATGAAATGGGTTCTTAATTAATACGAGACAAAAAGTTGCACCATTTCGAGAAAGAAAGAAAGAGAGAAGTCCTGACTCCTGTCAAGTCACTCAAGGTAAGGCGAGTGCTGCTGGAATTTATTGTATAAATAACTTCAGCGCCTTCGTCAAGCTGCACTAGACATCTTTCTGTAAATATAGACCGGCTACCCACTAGATGTTGTGATATTTTCGGTAAGGATGTAGTATTTGGCCAAATTTGGTCGTTTAGGCTACACTACTCTCGTAACTCGCATGCTTGTGATCGTGAATGTTCTCGTCTAGGCTAGGCTATTTTCAATATTTGGACTGCCGTGTGATACAATAATAGGTTGAGGGGAGTTTTGCCCCGTCCCCCCTCACCTCCCATGACTTTTATAGCCTATGACATTATATATATTGCCAGCAGGGGCCAAATAGGCCTAGGCCTAACAGAAAAAAAGTCAAAATAGGCCTAGGCTAGTACACAGCAGACTGATTACTGAAAACAGGTAGGCTACTTGTTACCTATTCTATTTAATAGCCTAGGCCTAAGTAACAGAACATTGAAAACAGTTACTGGTAAGTACCGTAAATATCCTGTTTTACACCGGGGACAATTTTTACAAGTAGGCCTAGGCCCTATTTTCTATTTGTTTTCCTTGTTTTTTGAGATGTGTTATTTTATGAACCCCGTCGGAAATTGCAAAACAAGAATTATCCATCAATCCATCAATTATCCACGCTGCGCTGCGTGACTCGTGAGGGGCCCACCTCGGACCTCCGTCCGGGCCCTCGGGCCTCAGAGGCTCAGAGCAGAGTCAGCAGCGAGCGGCTCACTGCCTCACTGAGGTAGACTGTGCCTCGCGCCGCACGCGGGTCTCTCTCTCTCACTCACAACAGTGTAGCCAAGCGAGCGAGTGCTACCAAATAGCGGGTTTCCCGCGTTTCAATGGCACCGCTGCGGGTTAACCAGACCACGTACGGGGCCCGTTCTGGTCTCATTTTGAAGCTATTTTCGCCTAGTTTTTGGCAGAATACAGTTCACTTAATGCAGATGCTTGATTTATCATTCAGGAGTGCCTGAATATTCCCTAAATAGCCCAAACATAAGCCACAGCCAATGGTTAAGACACCAAAGGGGATGGATGTAGTTACCGGGTGTACCACTACCGACATCCAACATAAATCATGTATAAATACTTATAATAAAATAAATACTTATAAATCTCTAATAGGCCTACTAGGTTAGGTTAGATTAGGTTGTTTGGTTAGGGACTTAGGGTAATATATTTTTGTATCCAAAGGCTGTCAAAATAGACGGGAACATGATGGTGAGCGTCCGCGTATTGTAAACAAGACGGGCGGTACACCCGGTAACTACATTCTTGCCCACCAAACTTCCAAAGCAACAACCAACAAAACATATTTGCTCGCTCGGGCTCGGGATCACATTTCCGGCAATACTGTACATTCAATATTATACATTGGTTGCTGCAAGCAGGGTGTCAAACCGGAGCAATTTTGTTTGAAGACTTGAATGAATATGAGAAGGCATACAAGAAAATTCACCTGAAATAGCACTGTTTTGACCATTTTATTGCTTCTAAAGACATAATTTGAACTATAGAGCATAATATTAGCTAGCCTATACAGTACATCTACAACAATACAGACTACAAATATTGGATTTGGCTTTCGTTTCATCGTTTGACACCCTGGCTGCAAGAAACTGAAGAAAACATTGTGTTTTAACTTCTTTACCTTTGGAATCTATCCGCAATAATCAAGATCAATGTAAAACAAAATATGTAGGCTAGCATTGTGCTAACGTACATACCAGTCTGACTCTGTCATCCTTGAGTTTTGCATGTGGAGGCGATCAAGAGCGTATACAGGCTTCCAACCCTGGCCACAACTTGCCTAAAATCTTTAGGTACCACTGTAGTATGAAAATGAGTGATAAATAACGATAAGTAGCGAAATGCTATGCTAACTTAACTACTGTACAGGTATTTCGGAAGTGTTCAGTACAGTATACAGTACAGTATAGTCAAAATGCCGATTCGTGAGACAAAATGCCGATACCATAATACCAGTCCCGGCATTCTGTCTAGCATTCACCCAGAACTGTTTTTCATTATCATATATTTCCAGCAGGGGGTAAATAACAGCTGGCCATGGGATAATACAGTACGGTATAGGAAAACAAAACCGGTAAAATTATACGCGCTGCGCTTAACGGTCGTGACTGAGTGTGCGGGTATTTTCCAAATAATAACCTTGCCCTTCTAGACATCCCCATTATTTGTTGTTAGTCACCATGTACAACACACAGTAGGATGTGTGAGGCATTTTCTTTCTCTCTCCACCATAAGATGAAGGCTTACTCAGAAATAATTAAGCATCCCTCTCTTCTTCAGAGCATCTTCATCTATAGCCCGCCAAAATGAGTCGAGGAGGCCAGATCTTCACCCCCACCAATCAAATCCGGCTCACCAATATCGCCGTGGTGCGCATGAAGAAGGGCGGCAAGAGGTTTGAGATCGCCTGCTACAAGAATAAGGTCCAAAGCTGGCGACAGAAGATGTAAGTGTAGAGTTATGCAGCTGTGACTGTTATTTTTAGTTTGCCAAACATAACATTTTGTTTTCCCCTTGGTTGTTACAAAATTTGAATAGGTGTCTATCCATTATTATGTTCTATCCAACAACCAACTCAACTCCTAAAATCGATTAATGTGACATACATTTGACATTTGACATTTAATGTGACATACACCCTTCAGGAATCCCAAAGACCATCAAGAGTGGCTCAGTTTTAGGGTACATAATTCTCTTTTAGAAATTGCTTTTATTGGAATATATTATGTTATGAGGTAGCTGGAAGGTTAGATATTGACCTCAGAGTACAGTATAACACCCCTGCCTTGGTTGGTTGTTTTCTGTTACGAACCCCAATTTGGCTGCCCCAGATTGGTAAATATGAGAAATGATACTGGACCCCAACAGGAATAAATACAAAACATGGTTAAGGCCAAAGGGTGCATACTGCATAATGTGTGTGTTCATCAGAGCTGGGCACCACAAACAAAAAATCTAGTCCACAAACTCAAATTTGCAAACCCAGAACATAACTTCCACAAACACAAATCAGCAAACCTCGTGAAATTTTCGGTTCTCAAATGCAAATCAGCAAACGCAAACCTGTTTTTATTTTTTTAATTTAAACTACAGAATCAAGGGTAAATCAATGGGCTGAGTTTATTATATCCCATGGCCAGGTGTTGGGTAAATTGTTTTGTTACCGGCCGACGGCCGTGGGATACAAATTCTACAATATTGGTTGAGGGGGCTTTGCCCCCTCATCCCCAATGACTTATTGTCATCATCATATACAGTATATTATCAGCAGGAGCAAATAGTAGCAATACAAAAACAGTCAAATTAGAAACGTATGTAACTGTGAGCATGCGACTATGTAAACAAAGCGGATGGTATGCCCGCTAACACAACTCTTACCTAAAGTTTAATAGGCCTACAGCTTATTTTAGTCTATGTTAATGGAGAGCCCCCAAAACTTTTGTCCCACATTTTGTATGAGGAACTTACCCCGTTTTGGTTAGGTTTGGTTATCAACAAAACTATATATATAATATATAGGCCTATAGATAGGCCACTTCGTTTGTCCGGCATAGGCAATTAAACGTAGGGGCGACTGATTTTCGGGAAGAGTCCTTCAGTAATAATCAGTATTCGCAAATTTGCACCATTCGTGAGGAGGTACGCCAAATCACAGAGGTGCAAGGAGGTGATTCATTCGTGACCACCCCTTTGGGGATGGCAATATAAATAGAATAGATAGGTCTACTTTAGATAGATTAAGTAATTTAATAGAAAGTAGAGTAGCCTAGGCCTATATTCATTATGATGCTCAGAATATAGCTTCAGATCCGAATAAAATAACATTTTATTGTACATTTATATGATATTTTCAAAATTAACACTAGCCTATTTGACACTAATAAAATGAGTCAGTGATTAGGCCTAGGCCTATATACAATATTTAGCCTACATGCTTTGAGCCATTTTGATGGGATTAGGGTAACCTATGGATGGAGTGAGGAACTACATGAACGAAGGCGGTGCTGGTTGGGGGGAGGGGCGTCGACTGACTGGGGACAGAGGTGCATGGGGGCGGTTCGTTCGTGGCCACCCCTTCGGGGATCACGGCGTCAGGCAATAGATAGATAGATAGGGTAACCTAATAAATTTAGGTTAAGAAAATATTAATATAAATCAAATTAACTAACTAGGCCTAGCCTAACTGAAGTGAAGCGCCGCTATAGGCCTAGCCTATTTCGCAAGTGAGACCATGAAATCACGCACTAGCCTAATCAAAATCGCACTAAATAGAAGTATCAATTCAAATGGAAATAAATAAATCGAGAGAGTAGCATATAATTACTCACCCATACGATTGAAATCGAGACCGTAGGCCTAGGCTAGGCTATGGAAATTTGTTATCGTGGCCACGAATATTAGGCCTAGCCTAGGCTTATAGCCTAACTGCTTCATTTTATATATACAGTATTCGTTTATAAAAGGTAAGACTAATGTACTATTCACTTCAAATACACAATAAGCTTTTCAAATAGCCTATCTAATCATAAATAAAGACGACGCCTATCATGTGGTCACGAACACGTGACGTGTGATAAACAATAAAAATACAATATAGGCTATCCTAATTATAGCGTTTTCGCATATTTCATCTAATATTCGTCTTTATCGTAACTCGGCTCTCTACATCTCAGTATTAATGATATTTTGACAATATCCATATCCAAAAATAAATAATCTAGACTATTGATAATTAAAATATATTAGCTCAGGAGTGGATTCGATTATGATCTGTGAGAGTTACGCAGTCGATCGATCGAATCTCTCCAGTCTTCAAATATTTGTGTTTACATTTAAGCAATGTTTATTAAGTAATCTGTATTATCATGCCTTCCTTAGCATTTTTTACACATCAAATCACATACGAAAAATCACGAAATATAGAAGGTGCACTAGATTCTCGCATAACAAGAAGTAATTGGCTTGGTTTTTGGCGGGCGCTGGAAGTGTAGGGGCCGTGGGTCTGTGTTTTACACAGGTGGTGGGAACCAAATTTTGCGGACTCGAGGTTGGCAACATGGAGGTACTTTCCAGAGCTACAAACCCGCAAATAGGCAGCCATTTTGGCGCCAACGCTAATGCACCACTAAAATGACACTTCCGCCATGGCGAAATTGGCTATTTGTGAAAGTGTTGACGAAAGTGCCCAGCTCTGGTGTTCATAGCAAACTTATGCATTTCATCCAGTGTATCGCCTCAGTAGTGTAGTAGAGAGTGTCTTGGTCTTCCACTTGGGAGACCCGATTTCAATCCCCCGCTCAGGCATGAAGGTTTTTCGCATACACTGGTAGCTGGTCATTTTCCCTTGAGCAAGGAAATTGGTAATAGTCTTTCATTAGCTAATATAGTCTACGGTACTTTGTCAGTATGTCGAGTGCTATTAAATCTTGGAGCGAAGGGCTAGAGAGAAATGACGCCAATTAAAAGACCTGAAGATTACTACGGGTAGGTGGTTCCATGCTTGCATGGAACTGGTGACTTATAAATAGAGATGCACCGATACCAAAATTTTGGCCAATACCGATAGGCTACTCATTGAAAAGCTGATATCGATACTTTCCAGTAAGCTATTTGTGGATACTTTATTACCTTTGTCTTATTGATTAGGCCTACTGAAATTTAGTGGACTTATTATTTTCTGCAAAGTAGATACGATACTGTTACTATATAAATTGGTATATACAAACTAGGCTAGGCTTCAATTAGTTCATTGTTTAGCCTAATTGAGGAATAAAAGACCTTATTGTCATGTTCCCCTACTAGAGAGAAGGACCTGGACGAGGTGCTGCAGAGCGAGACAGTGTTCACCAATGTGGGTAAGGGGCAGGTGGCCAAGAAGGAAGAGCTCCTCAAGTGCTTTGGTTCAGATGACCAGAAGAAGGTATATACACCATGTTCAAGTTTGGCACTTTATCGCCACCTGTACTTCTTTTATTCTTGTCAATTAACCACTTGTGAGTTTCGTTCTATAAGGAAGTTGCAACTGTAGACATCGATATTTAGCAGAATTACGAGCTAAAATACAGTTTTAGTACATTTATATATATAGGCTAGGCTACATAAAACCCAATTCAATTTTGTTTTATCTATCAGAAACCTACAGTACATAATAATTGCATTGCTGCTTAATGGCTCTAACTTCCTTATAGCCTGAAACTCGCAAGTGGTCAATTCCATATCTCTTATTATATAATTTGTATCCATAATATATATATATTTTTTTAATAAGGTATCTTTGTTTGCCATACTGAATTGTTTACTTATGGTTGTTTGAATTACTTCTGGAGAAAAATTAGTAATTTTATGTGATTGTTTACCAGGTGTCGATCTTTTTCTTGCGAGCGGTAGCTAGCCAGCATATTTAAAAAACAAAATTGACAGCAGGCTAAATTTGTACATTTTTCTCCATACAAATCTGGTTCGCTATCGCTCGCCAAGAAAAAATTTAACACCTGGATGGGATAAGCGTCTTAAAGCAGTAGGCTGAATGGGGCCGAATTGATACCAGCCGGAGAAAGAGAGAAAAGGGGAGAAAAAAAGCAGGTGACTCCCTTAACAACTGTAATGCACTCAACTACTTACCAGAATCTTTAACCGGGTGACGCCATATGACGTTTGCCATTCAATGGGACTAATGGGCAGCCCCCCGGGTGATGCAATATGGCATAAGCATGTTTCACGTCAAGTAATCAAATGTTTCATGGTCCATTCGCGGCCCTATCAGCCTTGTGATGAACTGAGCTCCATCCCAAGCCCCTCCTACGCTCCCCCAAACCTCTCCCTACTCCCCCCACCATCTCTCCCACCCACAAGCACCCCCAACCATCTCTCCCACCCACAAGCACCCCCAACCATCTCCCCCGCCCTGTGGTACAGTATCTTTATGCTAAGATTATGTCACAGGATACAAACATGCTTATATATAGTACTGTATACAGTACATACATATATTTTGAAAACTGAGTGATCTCTAAGAGTACAGTATTTGTTTCAATCTTATCGTCTGCATTGCCTGTACTTGTATCTACAGTACTGTATAAGTTATATCGTTTACTGTACATGCACATATAATTTAAGATCAGTTAATCCATAGGAAGTACTGTTTCAGTCTCGGGTCCTAATAGCAGCATTTTTGTTAGCTCCGCTCTGGGCTTCCTCACTTGTCAAGTTTTAACATTTGAAGAGTAAGTTATCTGATTTCACGCCCTTTGTGGACCGCTTTACGCAGCTCCCTCCATGTTCACAGACCTCCAGCTCTTCATCTAATTTTGATTATCCATCCTCTTCACATGCCCAATACCAACTAACCCTGCTTGTGAGCTTCTCTTCACTGATACTGTACTCATAATTTACCCTGCTGCCTCCTTACAGATCTGTTTGGATATCCTGGAGAAGGGTGAGCTGCAGGTGTCCGACAAGGAGCGTCACGCCACCCAGGAGGCTTCCGTCAAGGAAATTGCCTCCATCGTCTCAGGTAATGCCACGATTAAATATGCTTGACTCACTTGGCTGGTACACAATTGAAAGCATTTGAAGCAAGTGTGCTATTTCAGTTTCCTCTTAAAACTTGACAGTGGGGTATGCACTCTTCTATGATTTCAGTGCCAGGTATAAGCTGAAGACAAATTGGACAAGTTGACATATCTTATTTTGTTGGATATCACAAAACTGTGATTACTATTAACCCGGGAACTGCGGGGGGAGACTTAAGAGTAAGGGGGAAAAAAAAATCCATTTAAAACACCCAAAACATTTTTTTTTTTTTTTTTTTTGCCCCTGGGCCATGCCAAATATCACTCCTTCCCCACTTTCCTCCCCTCCTTCAGTTATTACCTATTTTCCCTGTTATTCCCTTATTCTGTGGTCTATTTTTGTGCTAACATTAGCGAGTTGCAAGCAGGGCATTGTCATCACTGTTACCAAGCGAGTGGAAGAGAGAGAGAGAGAGAGTATCGATCGACAGTCTCTCTCCAGACTTGGGAAAGAGTGGTGGGGAGGGAGGTTGCCTCAGCCATACATTATGTAACTCCCGGCCTGTATCGCCGATTTTGACCATCCAAACGCTGTTTCCACTTGTTTTATTGTTGTAACAGGTTAATACCTTTATAATCAACCTATAATAGGTGCATATGGATAAGTATTAATGCTATTTATGGTAAAATAACGATGTTAGTGATGGGAACAGCTCAAATACGTCAGCACAGGAGTGTGGTGTCTCATACCCCCCATGCGCACTTCTTAGGTTAAGTAAGTAAACCCACATCTAATGATAATGTCGGACAGGTTCGGAGAGAAGTATCCTGACCAGGATTCAAACCCACTCTCTCCGGATATGTTTTTGAGAGTTGGGCACCATATCTACTCATTCATGATTAAGTGGATACAGTGCCCATCTTACACAAAATTATCTGGAGAGAATAGGTTTGAATCCTGGGCAGGATACTTCTCCACAAGTAAACCCACATTGGCAGACAAAGGTTTGTAAAATTCAACTACTAGACGAGACAGAGAAAGGGGTGAGGGAATGTAAAAGTGGTTTTGGACCTTAAGAATTGGAACTTAATTTTTTTGTTTCTGTTTGGGCTCTGTCTCGAGTCGGCCACCCTCAACTATGAGGTGAGTGCCTAAGTATATACATACATACATATTTCTGTACATTTGACCTAATTCATAAACTAAAAACCCCATTTTCAATAGAGATTACCAATCTTAATCTCTCATAGCCTCCTACAGAATACATTTGACAAATCTCATTGAAATTGGACTAAATCCACTGACACGTTCCAGAGTAAATACTGGTAGATCCCCTTAATATTTAACCCCTTATTGGCGGCGCTCGACTTAGTCGTGCACCAATTTTCAGCAAGTTAGGAGCATTATTAAGGCTTTTAAAGGGTTAAAATCGAGTGCAAATGGCCGGGAGCACAGCGGGCCAGACAGCCAGACTCCCAGGGCTTACCGCCGCCCATTAACTCATGTTCCCTGTGTTCTCGAGAGGCCGGCAGTGTAGCCAGTAGTGAGCATAGCTGGGAAAAATATACCGATATATGCTAAACTCCCATGTTCGTGGCATCACTGCAAGAGAACCACGAGTGCTACGTAGTTCGTTCTGGTCTCATTTTGAAGCTTTTAGTGCCTAGTTTTTTGCTAAATAATTTATTTCATGCAGATGCTTGATTTATCATGCAGGAGGGCCTGAATATGCCCAAATGAGCCCAAAACACCCCGCTAGACAAGGGTTAACGTAATTATTTGAATACTGTACCTGTATTTTAGGGTACTGTACTGTACTAATTTTTATGAGTTAATACAGGTCTCCTTCAATGTTCAATGCCCCAATTTACAATATTATTATAGTCTTTTAGGTGTTTGTATTTGTGTTTTGGCTGGTTCGAGAACGCATCCTTATTTACCTCATTAATTTTAGGGTTTGCTATACAATTTTTTTATTTAAGATTGGGTTTTCAGGAACGTAACTCAATCGTAAATTGAGGGAGACCTGTTATAACAATTTGTTATTTATCAGATAAGTGCATCAACCCAGAGACGAAGACACCGTACACTGTGACCATGATTGAGAGGGCCATGAAGGACCTCCACTTCTCTCTTAACCCCAAGCGGAACAACAAGCAACAGGCTCTGGACGTCATCAAACAACTTACTGAGGTGAGAGATAGGGAGGGGGAGAGGTCTGGTTAAACTAAGTGAAAAAAAAAAAAAAAAAAAGGGAGGGGGAGAGTTAGAGAGAGAAATTGGTAAACAGTGGAGAAGAGGGCAAGAATGTTAAGTGCGGGCGTACCACCAGCCTTGTTTACACTACGCGTAGTGGCGTTGGACCATTCCCATCATGTTACCGTCTAATTTGACTGCCTTTGGATATAAAAATACATTAGCCTAACCTAACCTAACCTAGTATTCATGTAGTAATGACAGGGGGCAAGTAGCAGAAAATATAGTGTCGAAATAGACGGGAACGTAACTGCGAGCGCACATGACGACCGTACGCCCGATCACTACATCCATCCCGAGAAGAGTTAGAGAGTAAAAAAGGAAAGAGGAAGTGAGAATAAAAGCAAGACTAATGCATTGTTAACTCGAATACGAAAACACTGTACCCTGTGATGATTATTGCGAGAGCCATGAAGGACTTCCACTTCTCTCTCAACCCGAAGAGAAACGGCAAGCAACAGGTTCTCGACATCATCAAACAAATTACTGAGGTGAGAGAGGGCTAAGATAGGGAAAAAGTAGATAGTGGTAATGTCAGAATGAAAGTGTTCTTAGATTGTGTATTAGACAAGAAGAAGTGGTAGGCACTATAGTCTATTCTTTTTCACGTGCCGGAAAATTGAATCCTGCAGCTGTTGATTTCTCAATACTGTACTTAATTGGAAAATATATGAAACTACTGTCTATCATGTTACTGGCAAGTTTCATACTTAACAATATATTTCACTACATTGAATATAAAGTAATTAAGTTGAGGATATGGCAGTTTACAGTCAAATTAGAAATAATGCTATAGATGTTATCAAACAACTCGGTGAGGTTAGTTAAGCCACATGTTAATATGATTTGAGGGGTCAGTGGAGAAGAAATAGTTGAGATGTGCTTATCATGCATGTACTGTATGTACACTTCCTATTCTCTTACTTTTCCACTAGGCCTACTGTATCTTACAAACACTCTTGACTTTTATCATCAATATTAGTACAGTAAAAGTCCTTTAATCCGACGACCGATGATTCGAATCTCCCAATAGTCCGAATTTTTCAATTTGAGGCCAAATCCGAATTCACCCGATGGTCCGAATTTCAAGAAGTCCCAAAGTCCCCTTTTTGAGGCATTAGTCCACTCAAATGACACATAATGGAGCACACACATATCATATGTTCATGAATTCACTTTAAAAGTTTACCATTGTCATTGTAGCCTATTACCTACTTCAAAACATTCAGATTAATGGTCAAAGGAAGCTACTGATATAAACGTAAACACCACATCGTCTGCTAGAGAGTTTGTTTTGCTCTTGAACGCATCCTTGGGACGCTCCGATGCGCTACTGGCTTGCACCGCATTTTCTGCAAGCGCATTCAGTCTTGAGCTTGAAAACGCACCTTTGGACGTTCCGATACGCTACTATTTATAGTTCAGTGATCGGAGCGTCCCAAGGGTGCTTTCAAGACAACAAGACAAGGGTGCTTTCAATACACTATAATATAACAGAGCACGTCACAAAAGGAAAATCACAAAAGGAAAATTACAAGAACCTCTCAGGGAAGTGCCGTTGTTAAGGCATTACTTCCCGAACCACATCTGATCTGATCTTCAAGAGCAAGACAAACTCGCTAGTAGACGATGCGGACATATGGTGTTTACGTTTATATCAGCAGATTCCTTTGACCATTAATCTGAATGTTTTGAAGTAGGTAATAGGCTACAATGACAATGGTAAACTTTTGAAGTGATTTCATGAACATATGATATCCTAAGTGTGCACCATTGTGTCATTTGGGTGGCCTAATGCCTCAATGTTTTCGTCAGGCCATTAATACACAGGTTCATAGGGGTAAAGTCCGATACCGGTAATCCGAAAAATCCACTAATCCGAACGAGGGCCGGTCCGCTGCCCTTCGGATTAACGGAAGTTTACTGTACAGTATAGCAGTTTATGAGGTAAACTTTTAAAATAATTCTGTTACTTGAATTCATCTATTTTCAGTCTAGTTTCCGATACCAGTCTATAAGATACAGTACAGGAAAATTTTGCCGGAAATTTTTTCAACACCAAAACTTGATGGTAAAGTCCATCTTGTGGTAACCCTTAAACTATTTCTTGTTTGTAAATTTGTTTCTTGTAAATTTTTCTTCCTCATATTGTTCCCTATTATTTCTTATTTGTAAATATGTTTCTTTTTTATATTTTTCTTCCACATTAACCCCTTCTGTAACAGCAACGTCTTTTCAATTTTATTCTGGCTATATTTAGACACTGTTGTGGAGATTTAGAAGGATATGTGGTAGTAATAAGGGTTAAGTGAGATAGTTGGAAGACTGGTAATTGCTGGAGGTCCCCTTTAAAACTGAATATAATTGTCTAATAGTAGCCAGAATAAAGTTAAAAGGACGGCACCGGTACAGAAAGGGTTATTTCAGGTGTTGCCTTTTCTCACCTTGCCTTCCTTTTATTTCAGATGTTACCTCTTATCACCTTGTCTTCCTTTTATTTCAGGTGATGCCGATCCAGCGCGCCCAGATGCGAGTGCGTGTGACCATCCCCGGCAAGGAGGCCAAGAAACTCAAGGAGAAGTTTGCGCATCTCATCACCGTGGAGTCCGAGAACTTTGACCCCAACCTCAACCTGGTCAGTGCAATTTTTGTTTTATTATTACGGGTTTTGATTTTTTTTTGCCATTTTAAATCCATTTATAATTGTTTGCTCCATAGACTAAGAAAAAATAGTTCATCAAACCCATTTCAAACTAACAATTTTTTTCCCTTAGACCCCTTTTCAAGCTTATTTTGTAAAGTTTTCAGTAGAAAAATGTTCCAGCTAAATGCTGATTCTTCCTATATTGCAGGCTCGTTATTACTCATCCAAAACATTTGACGCCTCAACGGGGTGAATCGTCTTATGATAGACATACTAATGGGGTGAAATGTCTTAAATTTGCCTTTTGTACACTTCATCACTGTGGAGCCCGAGAATTTTGACCCGGACCTGGCTTAGCATACGCGTAGGGGTAGACCTAGAATGACTTTGGATCAGGTACTTCGGTCCGATCTCATATTAAAGAACTTGACAAGAGAGGTACCCCTTGACAGGGCCACTTGGAAAGCCACCATTTAGGATGTGAGACTGTAACCACATTCCCTGTGGACAAAATGGTCTTTTAACTTTTAACTTTTTGTTTGTTTAGTTTGCAAGTTTTACATTTTAAATTGTATGTATGGAGTGTGAGTAATCTGACTGTTTTTAGTCTTGATCCTTTGACCCAAACACATTGTGGGTACAGTATTCTGATCTGCTTTAATTAGTCTTGAGTGAAGCTATTATTATTATTATTATTATTATTATTATTATTATTATTTTTATTTTTATTTTTTTTTTTTATTTTTTTATTTTTTTGGGGGGGGTGAGTGTTTGGTTTCTCTACTTTTCTCACAATCAAACCCAAAGCACAAAACTGGCTTGAAGTGGATGTGACATGTGTTGTACGCTCTCCACTACTACCCCTGATAGGTACTGATGGGCAAGAAGTAATTTCAGCCATCCCACTTAATGACTAAAGAAAGGAACTATTAATTTACTACTGTATTTGTTTATTATGTTATTTGTGATACTAAGCAAGTCAATTTAAAGAGAGGAACTTTTGATTTACTATTTGTTTTTTATGTTATTTGTGATACTAAGCAAGTAAATGTTGTGTTTTGGCTACTTATTTCCTTATCCACGTGAAGGGGGAAATCCGGACAGTTGAACTGATTGAAGGGGGAAACGACAGAAAAAAATTGGGAACCGCTGGTCCTAAGATATATATTTTATGGTTGATCGCATCAATAGTGTATGAATTAATGAAAATAGGCCTACTGTTGTTGAGTATTTTGAATCTTTGCTAAATGTAAGGGACAGAAGAGAGACTGGTTGATGGAGGTAGGCTACCCAGTCTACCCAGGTGGGAGGGAATGAGGTGAAAGGAGCAGTGAGACAAATGAGAGTGGGTAAAGCAGAAGGTATGGATGGTATTGCTGTGGAGTGTATTAACCCTTTGAGTACCAGCGTACAATGCATACACAAGATCAAAAACTCATGAAGCCTTTAATTACTTTAGAAACATCAGAAATCATGCCAAAACTGTATTAAACCTAACTAAATCAAACTTTCTCCATAAGCAGGCAAATAAACTTCTAAATAATCCAAATGATAACAAAATATTTTGGTCTACTCTTAACTCATTTAAATCCAACTTCACTACTGCTTCATCCATTCCACCATTAAAATCTCCGACTGGCAATCTTGTAAGTGACCCACGAGGTAAAGCTAACCTTCTTGCGGATATTTTCTCCACCAACTCAACCTTAGATGAAATAAATCAAGATGTCCCTGTACTTAATTTTAATTCGCCTGAAATTCCCTCACTTAAGATCCACACCAGACATGTCAAAACTATTTTGCAGAATCTCTCAGTAGATAAGGCTCCTGGTCCAGATGAAATTCCTCCAATAGTACTTAAGAATTGCTCCTTGGTGCTCGCTCCTGTATTGGCAAATTTTTTCCGTCCTGTGTACTCATACCTCATGCTTCCCAGTACCCTGGAAAGAAGCAAACATCCATCCAGTTCCTAAAAAAGGTGCCTCTTCAGATCCATCAAACTACAGACCAATAGCTATAACTTCCACTCTTGGTAAAGTCTTTGAAATTATATTAAATAATCACATAATTAAGCATCTTGAGAATAATAAATTAATCAGTGATAGGCAATATGGTTTTAGACGATGTCGATCAACTGCAGACATGCTTTGCCTTCTTACGCATCAAATCAACCAAGCTACAGACCAACATGGTGAAACACATACAATAGCACTGGATATATCAAAGGCATTTGATAGAGTCTGGCATCAATCCTTATTGTCGAAGATGTCACACTACGGCTTTGCATCATTAGTTCCACTAATTTCTTCTTATCTTCATAACAGAAAAATACGTGTAATGGTAGATGGCCTTTATTCTCAATTTAACTCAATAAATGCTGGTGTTCCCCAGGGATCAGTTTTGGCCCCAATTCTGTTCCTCATTCATATCAATGATCTCATATCTACCACTCATAATCCAATACATTCCTACGCAGATGACTCAACACTCCACAGTTCCTTCACATTTACCAATTCTTTCACCCAACCCGATCTTATAAATTCAAAAATAAACACTGCAATTTCTCTGAACCAGGACCTTTCTAGAATTAATGGATGGGGACAAAAGAATCTAGTTTCCTTTAATGCACAGAAAACCAAATACATTCAATTTTCTAACCGACAGAATCTCACTGACTCCCATATATTTTTAATGATGTAAATATTCCCACTTCCCCTAGTATTGACATTCTCGGTGTAACATTAACTACTAACTTGAGCTGGACACATTATGTTAGAAGCATTGCTAAGAATGCCTCTAAAAAACTGGGACTCCTGTACAGAGTTCGAGAATTCTTCACTGACGAGCAGTTGGCCGTGATATATAAAAGTCATGTGCGTTCTCAGATGGATTACTGTTCACCTCTGTGGGGTGGAAGTGGAGTGGTTGCATTGAGGCAGTTGGACAAAATTCAAAATAAAGCTATTAGATTAATCAATAACCCTGCAATCACACAGGACCTTCCTACATTATCCATACGAAGAAACGTTGCATCCCTTGCATTATTCTACAGATATTTTCACAGCAATTGTTCCGAGGAACTTGCTTCAATTGTGCCGCCTCTCCACATCTTTCCCCGTAGAACTAGGGCAGCTGAGAGTGCCCATGAATTTACACTTTCTCCTCCACAATGCAGAACTTCTGCTTATCAGAATTCATTTATCCCCAGAGCTGCTACTCTTTGGAATTCACTTCCCTCGAATTGCTTTCCACAAACTTACAATCTACAAATGTTTAAATCCAGTTGTTACAAACATTTTATGAATGGAGGATGCCTTTAGGCACATGGACCTTTTTGTTTTATCTGTGTTTTTCCTTCCTCCGTTCATTGTCTCTTAAAAAAAAAAAAAAAAAAAAAACGACGTGTGCGATATTGTATTCTATCCATACTTAGACAAGATTGTGCAGCTTAGGAAGGACCGGTGTTAGTTAAAAGGGTTGGTTGAGATAGTGTGAAGCTTGATTGTTGCTAGAGGTCCTTCCTAAGCTGAATAAAATCCTCTAATAGTTGCCAGAATATGATGAAAAGGACATCACCGGTACTGTATGGGTTAAGAAGGGTGGAGATGTAATAATAGACATGCTGGTGAGAATATTCAATTTGTGCTTTGTTGCATCAATGGTACCATTAGACTAGAGGAGTGCATGTATAGTGCCTTTGTACAAGGGGAAGGGAGACCGGCAGGAGTGTTCAATTTATAAAGGTATTAGTTTACTATCATTTGTTGGAAACCTGTATGGCAGGGTGTTGATAGAGAGGGTAGTAAAGGGTATGGAAGGTGCAATAGGAGAAGAGCAGCGTGTTTTTTGGGAGGGGAAAAGGGCGTGTGGACCAGATTTTTGCAGGAAGACAGCTATGCGAGAAGTATAAAGAGGTATTTTGGGCTTTTATGGATTTGGAAAAAGCGTATGATCGTGTAGATAGAAGCAATGTGGAAGGTGCTAAGGATTTACAAAATTGGAGGAAACTTGTTACGTGCAATCAAGAGTTTTTATGAAGAGGACAGAGCTGAGTTGAGTTAATGGTTTGAGGTAAATGTAGGTCTGCGAAAGGGTTGTGGAGGTCTAGGACCTGGGAGTCTTTTGCTGGGGACCCCAAATGGGCCTTGGTCTTTGGTCGTCTCCTGGACGACCTAGATATGTGTGAATTTGTATTTATATATTATTATGTTATTTCTGTTCGAGCTCTCTCAAGTCGCCTACCCGAGCTATGGTGTACTGTATGTGCCTGAGTATATACTGTATATACATACCGTAAAATGGCCTAGCTTCGGGGGCTATACTTCGGACCTTTCTGGATAAAATTATGTAAGTTACAATTATGGAAAAATTACTGCATTATGGAAGAACACCGCAGACATACTTGTTTTTCCATAACATCATGTATTTATCCCATAACTGTTGTTCATTGTATATTCTTTCTAGAGTGTCCGAAGTTATCTCCCTGTCTGAAGTTACGTCATGTTACCGTACATACCCGGTACTTACATACTATTTCCATTTATATTTTTATTTTTATAAAAGTAATATCATAAACAAGTAAATATGAATGTGTTTTGGCTTTATTCGCAGATTATGGTGTGCAATATTAATATTAACTTCCATTTTGTTAAGGTCGTTTAACAAAACCTACTGTATTCACTTGTTTCTTTCTTGATGCATCCCTACGGGCCCCCTATGATGCCACCTATCACATTAGTTTTTGAAACTCTACAGCATAACTGAAATGCCTGCCAAACACATTAAAAATACAATAACAATAATTGCAACTTATATAATTATTGGCCAAAGAAAGATAACTAAATAGAATCATCATGCGTTACAAAATACAATTAGTGTAACATAAAATAAGTGAGAATATAAGAGAACACAAGCCGTGCATGGACAGCGCTTGACATGGTATCCCTATATGTAAATGCGCACCATTCCCCCACATGCACACTCTTGTACTTATTACACGACCAAACCACCTCAACCTCTCAACTTTTTCTAAGCCATTTTGACACTTAACACACCAATACCCAGATGCCTTCTCAACTCCCCACTCACAATTTTGGCTTTCAAGGAAGTACTGTACTGCACATCTATCTCACCATCCCAATCTTTATTTGTTCAAGTCTATTTATGTGCCTTATTCCTCCTGTGCTACCCTATTTTCATTATCATGGAGCATCTACTTCTCAAACAAGTAATAATAATAATATCAATAATATTTCTTAAAGCTAGCTCATGCTAAGCCAGCTAAGGATAGCCCAATAAGGCCGATTAGGCGTATTTCCATTGGGGTCCTGTACTACTACCCCATCCCCTTGCTCATGAGGTACGATAACGACTCAGTGCTGTTGAAAAACCTTTACTGCGCCGAGCGTGGGCGCGATCCTGGGACCTTCTGGGTGGAAGTCCAAGACGCTAGTCACTACACCATACTCTTTGCAATCAGTAAGTAACTGATATGAGTGGCTTATGGTCTGTTTCTCCTCCTCAGGTTGGTCTGATCGAGCCGGGTCACTTCCGGACTATCGAGGAGAGCGTGTCAGGTCCCACACGAGGCCGTGCCACTGTCCAAGTCCTCAGCCTCAAGGACCTCACGCAGCAGCCTGATCTTGATGATTCATAACGTACTCGCCACACACTCGATTAGTCATATCAGGCAGACCACACACTAGATATTTTTTTTAGCTAACACATACTCACTTGATCGTAACACACACAACTCGCTCTTAACCTTTCAAAACACTCTTACTTGTAACACACACTCTATTTACTAGATCGTAACATTCATACCTCAAACTTACCATACTACTTCTTGAATTACACACCACAATCATACTCTATTTTAATATACTTGACACATACTCAAAATTAATTAACATGCACACCACTTTCACAATCTTAGGACATTCACCGCTCACTTGATCATAACACACACCACCTACTTGACCTCTGTTAGCACCCACACTCCACACTAGCTGGACACAATTGCTAATTTTGCATTCAGAGCTGATTGTCTATAGACCTATATCTACACATTCTGCATCAGTATCCTACATATACATCTTATATATTCATTGTATCTATTCTAACACTTGCATGAATTCAGATATCACAAAGTCTTAATAAAATATATAATTACCTAATTCTTGTAATACAGTATATATACACTTGTGGGGTTTCCTTTTTTTCAGGTCACATGTACTGTATAAGATTTTTGGATACGTTTATAGGTACTGTACACTGAAGTTGTTGCCTTCAAACTTCACTTTTCATTGCAAGCTATTCTTCAAAAATGTTTTAGCATTTGCTGTTTGCATTTTTTATATCACTGATACATATAATATAGTGGTCATATTATATAATTATGACTATAAAAGAGTGAAGATTATAAGATACTGTATATCACAATGCCATGCATTTTTAAATGCTGTAAACTCTTTAGTTAACCGATACATTTATTTGGGCATTTCGACATATAGCTCTCAACCCATACTGAATTCATGTACTGTACCTAGGTTTAAGTATACAACAGCTTACAAACTTTGATATTTTGTTGCTAGGAATAAGTTCTTTGTGAATTAGTTATGTAAAATTATTAGTCCTGGCTAGAGAAACTCGCGTGGGGAAACTATATATGTACGACACTTGTAAACTGTGGTAACCTGGAAACTATACAGTAGCCCCTGTGTACCAAGCTGGTTAACTCGTCCATCACAGGCTCCAAAAGTAGTGGAAGGAGCATTGTGGGCAGAAGGAGCATGTCCGGACAAAGTATTTCGGAGGAATTTCTGACGTCATCCTTTAGCGAGAGTTTCCCATGAGGAAGGCGTTGGAGATGACCATTATATGATCAATTACAGTCACACCCACAACAGCACTCTTAGGGGGTAGTGGTTATTTTATGGTCTCTTTATTAATTTATTCATGTATTTTTTTAGTTTCCTCACTGGGCCTCCATCAAACTTAATAAAAACACCCCCTAGACCCCCTTACAAAATAAATTTGTAAATTTTTTGGTAGCAAAATGTCCCGGTTAAAGGCCGGTTCCTCTTAAAATTACAGGTTTGCTATTGCTCGCCAAGAATTTGTTTACACCTAAATGGCACGAAAGGTGTTAAAATTGCCAAACTAAGGGGCCAAACGTCACAAAATCTCCAAAGTAATGGAGCTAAACAAGAGGGAAAAGAGGGTCCATAAAAACCAACCATCCCCCCTTAATATCCCACATGCAATCCACACCCTTTATAAAAAGCCCCCATGATAAGGTACAGAGGCTGTCATCGTCTCCCTGTGGAAAGCCCAATTCTGCAGTAGATTATCAAAAGTAATGAATTGCTAGAACATGTGCAAAATAGAAGGCCAAGTTGAGGGGGGTGGGGTATAAAGGGGAGTAGGAGTGGAGGATGTGGATAGATGCCACTACTTTCTAATGTGTCTCCCAAATTCCAGACATATACCGGCACTGGCATGGTTTTTGAAGGGTTATTTTTACACATTCATATACCGTGGCTTCCGAGAGGACCTTCGCAGTTCACGAGTTAATGACTAAAGATAATTATGACTTAAATTTGTATATAATCTAAAGCCTGATCTTGTATCTAATCTAGAACTTATACAACAATAGGCCAGCCCTATGAGAGTCTCGTAATGTGACTCAGTGGTCTGGTTAAACTACGGTAATAAAAAAAAAAAAAAAAAAATACAACAATATGTCGTCAAGAGATCTCCCCGTACATATCTCTTGCCATGAATGAATATTTGTCATTTTGAGTTCTTACAATCTATACCTGTACCGGTAAAAGGAACTGTGATTAGTAATTTAATGTAACGGAATTATTTTTTGGAATCCCATGCTATCTACAGCCATTCAAACTACATTGAACCTATGATATTTTTCGACCATAGCGATAGCAAGATTTAAAAATTATTTGCAATAATGTAAGTAATGAATATCCAAAATTTGAGAGAGGAATCTGAACTAGGCCTATATATAAAGAAAGGAGAGAAAAAATCATTGTAATTACATAAGGCTAGTTTCATGGATTTGGATCTCTCATTCTCTTCAGAAAGGTCTATTAACTGTGTTGGTTGTGTAATGGTTTAGATGCTTATGTTCTGGGTGTGGTGTCCTGAGTTTGAATCCCGGGAGGACCATATGCTTTCATTAGTTTATGCAAGTACATTGGGGTTTGTAATTGATGATTAATGTTAAGAACGGGGTGTTACTTATTACTGATGGAGTTACAGCTCAGGGGTCGGATACTCGGATACTCAGATGCCATAAGTTGAGGCGAGGTGCGAGGCATAACAAACCAGTGAATTATTAGCTTTGTCCTTTCCTAGCTTCCTAATCATAATACCTAGTAACTGTATATGACTTTCTTTGGAGTATTAATGGCGCTAGAATAACCATGTCCGCATTTAGGATATGACTGTCATTGGAAGATAAGGCATCGTTTGTGTTATGAGTACTGTATCTGGCCGTAGTACTGTACTGTACTGTAATTCTGTTTAAAAAATTAGATCGCCCTTCTTTAAACTGAGATGGAATAGGGTAGCTTTAGATAAATTATTAGTTTGATTTTTATATTGTGTGTAAACACAATTCAAGAGGCACTACAGGGAATCCATGTGTTTGAAAGGACAATACTATTTGTCCACTCTTTTCTGTTGATCTGTATTTGATCGTACCGCTGATGTGCGTTGAGTTTAGAGCATCGGTTTGTGCGGCTTACCCGGCCATTTTGTGATCTTGTTTATTCTCTATTGGTAATTATGTGGTCGCTACAACTGATGCAGGTTGAATTAACCCCTTCTCTACTGGTGATGTACTTTGCATTATATTCTGGCAACTACAAGAGTGTTTTTTTTTCTGATTAGGAATGTTTGTTATGTAGAGCAGATTAACCAGACCACTGAGCTCCATACGGAACTCTCATAGGTCTGGATTAGGAAGGACGTTTACGCATTGAAAGCCAATAGACTATCTCAATTAATCCTTTTAGCTACCATATATCCTTCCTAAGCCTCATTCGCCGGTACGGAAGGGGTTAAGTATCAGTTTGTGTGGCTGACCCGGTTAATCTGTGGCCGCGTTCATATCCTATGCATGCAGCTCCTTATATTATTCTGTACCTGGTTTTGTGTTTTATGTTTAAGGTATTGTTCTGAACACAGATTGGTAGCCTTTTTATTAATACTGTACCACATTACTGTATCTCGCCAGGAGCAGTTCAGAGGCTAGATAATTTAAGTGACTGCCCTGACATCTAAGCTAGGCCTACACTCATAAAAGATTAAAGGATTCATAGCTAAAACTATCGGTGTCCTTTTTGGGTGTCCTGATTTTCCTGCATCTTTTTGGAGAGAATGGTTTGCTAAGGGGTAGATGAGGTATATATATAGTTATACACACTCCCTCTCTTTTGTATTCTCTCTCCCTCTCTTGTATTCTCTCCCTCTTTTGTATTCTCTCTCTCTTTTGTATTTCTCTCTCTCTCTCTCTCTCTCTCTCTCTCTCTCTCTCTCTCTCTCTCTCTCTCTCTCTCTCTCTGTTCATACATTAGCATTTCTTAGGCAATACAAATTTAAGGGTCAAGTTTATTTAAAAAATAAAAAAATATTGATATTTTGTATAACTACAAGATGGCAGGAGTGTTGTTTTCAGCGTGGCATGGTAACTGTTTTGCAATAAAGTTCTTGTATATTTTTAATGCTGTTTGAATTACTTGTTTCTATAATTATAATGTAAAACTTGCAAAATAAACAAACCAAAACTTGGACGAACACAGTATAATTAAGCATTGTGAGAGCCAACTGACAGATGTGCATAATTTTGAGGGCATTATTCTGCGTGGTTTGTAGTTTCTTCATGTTTGTGGTTGAGGTGCAGGGTGACCAGGCTTGGGAAGCATAGTGCATGGTTGTACGGTTTGTAAAGTATGGATTTTGTTCTATTGGTTTGCTAAATTCCTTACCTGTGAGGGTTCTCAGGGAATTTAGTTTTTGTAAGGTTCTGGTGTTTGTGTTTTCTTTGTGTGGTGTAAATGTCATGTGTGTATCATACGTTACGCCAAGTAATTTAGGGATTCGGTTGAGGGGAAGTGGTTCGTTGAGTAGTGTGACATGTGGGTGAAAGTGTGATTCATGTCTGTCTGGGGTAAGCACAGTGATGGACGATTTTTTGGGTGACACTCATGCGGTTTTGCAGGTGCCATTGTTCCAGTTGTC
Source organism: Paralithodes platypus (assembly GCA_032716605.1). Taxonomy (NCBI): domain Eukaryota; kingdom Metazoa; phylum Arthropoda; class Malacostraca; order Decapoda; family Lithodidae; genus Paralithodes; species Paralithodes platypus. Next base: position 13,916,355 of record CM064530.1, read on the forward strand.
GGAGGTATTGTTGTAGATTGCTTGTTCGATTTTTGGGTGTTGTGATGTGATGGTGAGGTCGTTTGCATTTGAGAGGATGTGTGTTTCATGTGCTGGGTTCGGTTGTGGAGATTGTGGAGGAAAAGGTTAAAAAGTGTTGGTGATATAACTACAGTACTCCTTTAGGGATGCCGTTGGGTAGTGTACAGTACTGCACCAACTTCGCGGCTAATAGGGACCGCTTAGAGTTAAATTCACAAAAGTTGGGGCATTGACGTAATGAGAATATAGGTAATAGGGACCAGGCCTGTAAAAAATAATCACCACCCAAGTTGAACAAACCATCATGACAAAGGAACCCCAACAGAAAAAGGCTTTCTCCACTATTGGAAAGAGACTATTGTATTTTAATTTAGTGTATTGCCTTTTGGCCTATGCAACGGGCCCTCCACCTTCTCACGGTTGATGGAATCAGTCCTGAATGGATTAACCTGGGACACTTGCTTAGCATACTTGGATGACATAATTGTCTTCAGCAGAACTTGGCCAGAACACCTCCATTGGCTAAGGCAAGTTTTCCAGCGCATCTGTGATGCAGGGTTGAAACTGAACCAACAAAATGCACCATTAGCCGAGATTCCGAGGACTACCTCGAAAATACCATCTCCGCCCAAGGTATCGCCCCAGATCCCCCCAAAATGCAATCCATCGCCAACTTTCCCCCACCCACCACTGTGAAGGTTGTGCAATTTTTTTTAGGACTGGCATAATACAGATGCTTCATGAAAGGATTCCCCACAATTGCCAAACCAGTACATGACCTCACAAAAGAAAGACAGTGGCTCAACACCTTCAACCTCCTCAAGCAACAACTGATAGACCCTCCTACCCATGGCCTTCCCAGACTACACATAACCATTCCTGCTCTACATCGATGTGTCTGGTAGGAATAGGTGCTGTCCTCAGTCAAACTAGGGAAGGGAAGGAACACTTAGTGGCGCCAGCAGAACACTTATACAGTAAACCCTCGCTATCTCGGACCTCTAGAAGTCGGAAACCCGGACTACTCGGACTGGCATCGGCCTCTCGGAAAGTTCGCCGTATATCTCGGAAAATTCCGAGATGTAAGGGGAAAACTCCGAGGGCCCACATGGTCTGTCGGACAGGTGTCATATATCTCTGAAAATTCCGAGATCTAAGGGCAAATTCCGAGATCTAAGGCTACAGTGAGGTGGAGAAGGACAGTGAAATGGAGAAGGAAAGTGATATTTATAATATATGTCTGCTGGATACTGTACAGGTACTGTAATTTATCTTGAATCAACGTTGTTAGTGATAGGGAAGTCTCCGTTTTCTCTGGTGGCTCGGACTCCCTCTTCCAATTCAGACATTTTCCTCTCTTAAGTCGGACTTCGGACATCTCGGATTTTCGGTCATCTCGGACTGGGTCTCCCCCCAATTAGTCCGAGATAGCGAGGGTTTACTGTACTTATAATTAGCGTGTCACCTATCGGTAATTGTTTAGGGTTTATTCCCCTATAATGTGATAGGGTGTCTCTGATGATAGCAGGGGTGTTTCCGGGTGGATGGGACTTGATAGCCTTGGTGGGCAACCCATCTAGGGGAATAAACCCTAAACAAATTACCAATGGGCGACACTCTAATCGGTGCCACTTACAGGTGTCGATCTCTATAACAGATAAATACCATCAGAAATCAACTACGCAGCTGCCATATGCGAATGTCTGGGCATGTAATGGGCACTACATAATTTCCGGGCCTACGTACTCGGCACCCACGTAATCATTATCACCGACCACCAGTCCCTGCAATGGCTGTGTAAGTCTGAATCTATTAACGCCCTCATCATGCACTGGATAGAGTCCTTAGCAGATTATAATTTTGACATTGTGTACCGCCCCGGCAAACTCCATACTAACGCAGACGTCCTGTCAAGACTACCCATCAACAGCCTCATCACTGCACAAACAAACCCTCCTGCAACAGAGGACACAACAAAAGAAGCCCAAATGGATCCCTGCCAACCTGTTTGCATATCTGGAAAGGGTGGGCAATACTTGTTACAGGCAGCTTTGCCTTTTGCCTCCTTCATACACATAGAAAACAAAACAAAACACTCTACACCCCATCCGCACACATCTTCACCGATCCAAGCGAAGTTGAACACATCTTGCTCACTGTACGAGCATAATAGCATCCTTTTAGGCCAAAAGAAACTGATCCAGGCCTTCAACAATGCCTAATGGACCAGGGCCCCCACTGACACTGCCCAAAGAATAGTGGAGTCCTGCAGAGCTTGTGCCCTAGGGAAGGATACCACCTGCACCCCAGGACCACCAGGGAAACTTCTGGCGTCTAAACCCTGGCAAATAATAGCCATAGACATCATGAGCCCCATCCCTTTGAAATCCTCGAAAACGTGTGATCACTTTCGTTGACACATATTCAAAGTTTATAATAGCTTGCTCTATTAACCTCTCGGCTACGCATGGGGGGGTATGAGACACCACACTCCTGTGCTGACGTATTTGAGCTGTTCCCATCACTAACATCGTTATTTTACCATAAATAGCATTAATACTTATCCATATGCGCCTATTATAGGTTGATTATAAAGGTATTAACCTGTTACAACAATAAAACAAGTGGAAACAGTGTTTGGATGGTCAAAATCGGCGATACAGGCCGGGAGTTACATAATGTATGGCTGAGGCAACCTCCCTGCCCTCCACCCCTCCCCTTGTCTGGAGAGACACTGTTCTGCAATAGTCTCTCGCTCTTTCCCACACTTGGTAACAGTGATGACAACGCCCTGCTACCAACTCGCTAATGTTAGCATGAAAATATACCACAGAATAAGGGAATAACAGGGAAAATAGGTGATAACTGAAGGAGGGGAGGAAAGTGGGGAAGGAGGGGAGGTGGAGGAGTGATATTTGGCATGGCCCAGGGGCAAAATAAAAATTAAAAAATAAATATTTTTTTTTTGGGGGGGGGGGGTGTTTTAAATGATTTTTTTTTCCCCCTTACTCTTAAGAGTCTTCCCGCAGTCCGCCGGGGGAACTCTTAAGAGTCTCCCCGCAGGTCCCAGGTTAAAGAACATGCGGCATTTGCAGTCACCGAAGCTCTCCTCACCGATGTATTTCCTTACTTTGGCCTCCCACAGGCCATTCATTCATCAACAATTACTCGTTCTGGCTGCCCCTCCTGCCCCCAGCTAGGTATAGCCCACTAACAGCAAGACCAAACATCTGTCAAAACAAAAAAACATCAATCGCCACCACAATGACTGATGACATCTCTCCAACATTCAATAATACCAGACCAAAAAACACAAATGCCACAAATCCTGGTGTGGCTGCGTCTTCGTCGTAACGTCATGGGACCACCCCCGGAGCTGCAAATCACAGGGGCAGCGATGTGGGCCACACCGCTACAAAATCCCCCTGGGGCAAGAGATCCTGGGAATGGCATTGGTCGCCCAGGCAAGTATCACATATCTCTACACAACACACACAATATCAAATTTTGTCCACACCAAGAAATGCTCCCCTGGCGGTTATTTCTCAAAGACTGCTTCTAGCCGGAGACATAGAGAGCAACCCTGGACCCACTCACATACATTATGTCTGACATGCTCTAAACCAATCACTTCAAGCCGACAGACCAAGGGGTAAATCGACACCAGGATGAAGATAAAAGTCTTAAAACAGTAGGCTGAATGGGGCCGAATGGATACAAGCCATAGAAAGAGAGAAATGGAGAGAAAAAAAGCAGGTCACCCTTAAAGGTTTTGATTTACTTTGCTCATTAGACCTCCATTAAGCTGAAGAAAACTCCCCTTCGAGATTGATTTGTAAATTGTTCTGTAGTAAAATGTCTCCGCGAAAGCCGGTTCCTCTTAAATTTCAGGCTTGCTGTCTCTTGCCAAGAAATTAGTCGACACCTAAATGGCACGAAAAGTCCTAAATATTGACAAAGAAATGGGTCGAAAGGTAATCAAATGGGCAAATTTATGGGGTGAATGTCTCATAATCTCAAAACTAACTGGGCTAAACAAGAGGGAGAAGGGGTCCACTCCACAAAGAAACAAACCCCTCCTCTTGATACCTCAAAGACAAAGAAGGGGACGGAGGAAGCAGTAGGGGGTGAGGAAGGGAACTGAAGGAGAAGGTGTCGGGGCTTACATAACATACCGGTATATATATAATATTGTACCCTGTTGTGGACCTTGCTCTCTTTGTATCCTATCTGATAGCGTAGGTCAGATGTGAATATTCTCACTCATTAACCCCCCCACTCACTTGCTCACTACCCCCCACTCTACCCACTCACTTGCTCACTACCCCCCACTCTACCCACTCACTTGCTCACTAACCCCCCACTACCCACTCACTTGCTCACTACCCCCCCACTCTACCCACTCACTTGCTCACTACCCCCCACTCTACCCACTCACTTGCTCACTACCCCCCACTCACTTGCTCACTACCCCCCCCACTCTACCCACTCACTACCCCCCCCTCCCACTCACTTGCTCACTACCCCCACTCTACCCACTCACTTGCTCACCCCCCACTCTACCCACTCACTTGCTCTCTACCCCCCCCCTACTCACTTGTTGTCTACCCCCCCCACTCACTTGCTCTCTACCCCCCCCCACTCTACCCACTCACTTGTTCACTAACCCCCACTCTACTAACTCACTTGCTCACTATCCCCCCACTCTACCCACTCACATGCTCACTAACCCCCCACTCTACCCACTCACTTGCTCACTACCCCCACTCTACCCACTCACTTGCTCACTAACCCCCTACTCACTTGTTCACTACCCCCCCCCCCCCATCTACCCAGTCACTTTCTGGGTTTTGTATCAAGAACACACATTCTATGATGTCTAAAGGGGAGAAGTTTACAGAAAGTGTTTACAAAGTGTAAATGTAAACAATCTAAATAAAAATATCAGTCTGATCAGTCTAACATAAGGATTATGAAGGTGAAGTTATATGTGTGATTATCTAAAAGGGTTAGTAGATTATACGTGCAAATATGACAGTTAACCCCTTCTGTAACGCAGCATATTTTTTATTTTCTTCTAGCTATTTAGACGAGTTTGTGCAGCTTGAGAAGGATCTGTGGTAGTAAAAAGGCTTAAGTGAGATAGTTTGTAGCCTTTTAATGGGTAGACGTCCTTCCTAAGCTGAATAAAATTGTCTAATAGTTGCCCGAATATAATGCAAAATACGTCACCGGTAGAGAAGGGGTTAAAATGACAAGGACTGAATAATAAGAGTGGGCATGTAATATATAAGAGTGAGTCTAGCTCACCTGTTATACTGTATATATTTAACCCACTGAACCCCAGCGACGACAACGTGTCGTCGGCAATGTATGTAACGCTAAACTCCAGCGACGACAACGTGTTGTCAATGTTAATTACTCCGGTCCTATGGCACCTAGAGGGCTCAGATTTGTATGAGAACTGTGTAAGTATCCCACGCAACCTTGCCGATGGTTGAAAACTCTCAAAGCCCAACCGTGTGCGCGTGAGCGCGCAAAAACATGGTTTTTGGGTGTTTTATCCTTCAATTTTTTACTCTTGTAAAATCCGTTTTCGGGGGCTCCGTAGGACCAATTTTTGACCTTTTTGATAGTGTTTTCGTGGTTTTGCCTTCATTCCTAACCCATTCGCTATTGTTTCTGGAAATTTGTTTTTTTTCAAAACCTGTCGGTCCCTGGTGGTACATTTATTCATAACTAGCTGGGGCTCAGTGGGTTAAAGGGAGTGTAGAATACATGCTACACAAGCTATATCAAATATTGCTGGGTAATGGTAACTAAATATAGATATGTTAACCGTATTTTAGTATTAAGGGCATGCTATGAAAAAATTGCTAGGTAACGGTTACTGAATATAAAATGTTATTGAGGGCCAGCTGCGATTATTCACACACACACACACACACACACACACACACACACACACACACACACACACACACACACACACACACACACACACACACACACACACACCTCTACCACAGCACACTACACGGTAAGCCACAAGAGGTTAGTCCAAAATTTAAGTATGGGTGACCCCTTTTTTCATTGTATTCTGGATACTATTAGATGACTTTATTCAGTGTAGGAAGGAGCTGTAGTAATCAAAAGGCTATAAACTATTTCACTTATGGGGATAGTGGCTATTTTTTTGGTCTAGTAATTTATATATTCATATATTTTTTAGTGTCCTCGCTAGACCTAGTCCATCAAGCTTTAACCCTTAAAGAGCGGCGCTCGACTTAAGTCGTGCACCAATTTGCAGCAAGTTAGGAGCATTATTAAGCCGTTGAGCCCCGGCTAGTTATAATATTTTGTTCACCCCAGTCCCAAGCCATTTTCACTTCTTTTTTTTGTTTGCTAAAATAGAAGACAAGGATGAGAAATGAAAAAAAAAAAAAAAAAAATCACCTCCGATATTTTTTTTGGTGTGGGGGGGGGGGGAGCCTCAAAAAAATTTGTTGAGCCAAAATGGAAGAGAATGGTGAGAAATGAAAAAAAAAAAAAAAAACTCACCTCGGTCATTTGGGGGGCGGGGGGGGGGGGTCGAAAGTTCGTCTCCCCCGCATGACCACCCGCCCGGGAGCACTAGGGGGAAAACTGAGTATGGCATTGTACGGCATACATCCTAAGGAGTGTCTCACATAAATCTCAAGCCTCTAGCTCCCATACGACCGGAGTAATGAAGGTTCAAAGTGGCGGTGAACTAAGGGTGTAAAGTATCCCCACTAAGCCCACCACCACCGGCCGCGCGGCTGTCTTGGCCTGCTCACACCTACCGGCCCGGCTCCCACACACACTACGGTACCTCCCCCTCCTATTCTCCCGCCATTTCCTACCTTACGAGCCACGTAAATGATTTTAATATGCCGGATGCACGTGATGCGTCGCTGGGAGTTGGTGATAACAAACTGCCGACGCATCACGTGCGACGCTGGGTCTCAATGGGTTAAGGCTTTTAAAGGGTTAAAATCGAGTGCAAATGGCCGGGAGCGCAGCGGGCCAGACAGCCGACTCCCAGGGCTTACCCCCGCCCATTAACTCATGTTCCCTGTGTTCTCAAGAGGCTGGCAGTGTAGCCAGTAGTGAGCATAGCAGGGAAAAATATGCTGAAATACGCTAAACTCCCATGTTACTGGTATCACTGTATGAGAACCACGACTGCTACGTAGCTCGTTCTGGTCTCATTTTGAAGCTTTTAGTGCCTAGTTTTTTGCTAAATATTTTTTTGTTTTCATGCAGATACTTGATTGATCATTCAGGAGGGCCTGAATATGCCCAAAATAGCCCAAAACACCCCGCTAGACAAGGGTTAAAAAACACCCCCTAGACCCTCCTTCAAGATAATTTTGTACATTTTTCGATGGATTTAAATTACAGGCTCGCTATTGTTCGCCAGGATAAAATCGACACCTAAATGGCAGGAAAGATCTAAAAATTGACAACGAAATGTGGTGAAAGGTGTTACAATTGTCAAACTAATGGGCCGAATGTCTAAAATCTCAAAATTAATCGAGCTAAACATGAGGAAGAAGGGGGATCAGAAAACGACCCATCTCCCCTTAACGCTTTTAACTACACTACACATTTGAACGCCTATTAACCCGGGAACTGCTGGGAGACTCTTAAGAGTTCCCCCGGCGGACTGCGGGGAGACTCTTAAGAGTGAGTGAAAAAAAAATCAACTTTTGACATCGATTTTTTTTTTTTTTTTTTTTTTGGCCCCTGGGCCATGCAAAATCTCAGTCCTCTACCTCCCCTCCTTCCCCACTTTCCTCCTCTCCTTCAGTTATCACCTATTTTCCCTGTTATTCCCTTATTCTGAGGTATATTTTCGTGCTAACATTAGCGAGTTGCAAGCAGGGTGTTGTCATCACTGATGGCAAGCGAGTGCAAGAGAGAGAGAGAGAGAGAGTATCGATCGACTGTGTCTCAGTGGCCTTGGGGGAAATTGGCGGGAAAGCAGCTTGCCTCACCCATACATTATACAACTCGCAGGCTATATCTCCGATTTTGACCATCCAAACGCTGTTTTCACTCGTTTTATTGTTGTTTCAGGTTAATACCTTTATAATCAACCCATAATAGGTGCATATGGATAAATATTAATGCTATTAATGGTACAATGAATATTTTAGTGACGGAAACACCTCAAATACGTCAGCACAGGGGGACGTTTCCAATTACCCCCATGCGCACTTCAGAGGTTAATGGTAAGAATAATGATACACACTGTTTGATCATGATGTGGGTTAATTTGAACACATAAGATATCACTGTTTATTTTTACCAGTTCTGTTATAAGTGTTCATGTTTACAGTGTACCTCAGATCCTTCCTAAGCTGCATAACATAGTACAAATATAGCTAGAATAAATTGAAAGATGTCCGTGCTAAAAAAAGGGTTAAGGGAGTATGGCTTATTTTTTGGCCTATTTATTTATTTATACTGTATATTACTTTATGTTTTGTTTAGTTTCCTCGCTAGAACTCCGTCAAGCTTAACCCTCCCCCCCAGGTCCCCCCTTCTAGATAAATTTGTACAATTGTTTGGTAGAAACATTTCCGTTGATAGTTAACCTGACAAGCGCGAAATAGACCTAGGGGCTAGGGTAGTTATTTGTGCATTTCTAGCCTTGGATTCTGACAGAATTCGTTATATTTACAATATAGAGCATTATTTGTTTTCGGTATGCCTTTATTTTACATATATGATGTATATATGAACCTTCAAGAGTGCTAAAATAAGTGGGAAAAGCATTTGGGTGGTGAAAAACGAAGATATTGGCCACCCGGTCATAATCTCAGGCAAGAGAGAGCCACAGGCAACCCTCCTCTCTCGCTGTCTGTGAGGTAACTGAGACGAGCGGGGCGGTGTGGGCCGGTGTCTGGGTGTTACATAACGATCTTTTCTGCAACCCACTTGTGCTACATTATCGCGGGAGAGAAAAATAACCGATAAATGATGATAATAAGAGGAAAAATAGGTGATAATTGAGGAGGGGAGGGAGGTGGGTGAGATTTACATGGATGAGTACTGGAGGGGAATTATCTCACCTAGAGACAAATTCCTTTGTTTTGATAGGCCCTTTTTTTTTTTGGAAGTTTTTTTTTATGGTCTTGCTTCCGTGAGGCCTATCGCGTTCCCTATAGGAAGCCTTCCGTGAGGCCTATCGCGCTTGCCGGGTTAATAGTTAATATTGAAGTCGATCATATGTAGGATTTATAAATCAGGTAATCGAAGGCATCGTTATTCGATTACCTGCTTTACCGTCAGTATCAAAGCCCAGCGAGTATAATGAACAAGCTCTATCTCCTTGGTGTTCCGTCTCACCCAGACGTTAATGAGGGCCTGTGAAATAAATATATGTGGTTCAGCAGTATTCCAGGGTAAATTTGATTGCCTTGTCTCACCTTTCCTATATTCAAGTCATACCAGGTACACTCGGATGCCATAGTCCCTAACCCACTCATAGGTATTCGTGGACCCCCTATGATTTCTTTATGCAAATATAACTTATCTGGTTTGATTTTTGGATGGAACTTTCTTTGCAATAAATAGTAGGCCTATAGTAGTTTTTTTTTCTGTCTCACTTCTCCCTTATGTTTTGCCCCACTAGTTTTCAGATTTTAAGATGTTCGGCCCATTAGTTTGACGATTTTATTAAGACCTTTCATCCCATTTCTTTTTCAATATTAACCCGAGGAGCACACAATTGAGGTGTTTAAAAGTGCTGCGTATGCACAAATTAAAAACCTTCGATTCTGACAGAATTTGTTATATTTATCATATAAAGCATTATTTCCTCTCCATGTGCATACAGTTTACTTATATGATGAGCATATGAACAGTGAAGACCAGAAGATATGTGTAAACAGCAAAAATATCTAGTGAAAAATGTATATTTAGGGCGGGAGGAGGTGGATGATGGCGAGAGAGAGCGTGCAACATATAACAATATAACAGACGTCGCCGGTAAAGAAAGGGTTAACGTCAAGATAATATAATTCACTACACACAGTGGCCGGCAATACAGTAACAAGGAACAATGTCTGGTCATTAATATTGTCAGTTAATTATAGGTATGGCCCCCATACCTATAATTAACCGCAGCTTAGCGCCTCATGAATGGTAAATCACACCCTGACAACATTGCTTGAATATAGGAAAGGTGAGACAAGCAATATCATTTGAATACATTAACCCTTTGAGGATCATGATGCATTTTTGACATTTATTGTGGCTATCATTAGACTATTTTATACTGTTAGGGAGGATCTGTGGGTATTAAAATAGTAAAGACTATCTCAAGTAACCCTGTAACTTCCATACACCCTTCCTAACCTGAATAAAAGCGTTTAATTATAGCCAGAATACACTGCTATAACGCGTCATAATCCTCAAGGGGTTAATGCCTCGAAGCGAGGCAGAGGACAGAGGAAGTAGTAGGGGGTGAGGAAGGGAACTGAAGGGGAAGCTATCGGGGCTTGACCTTACATGCTTTAGTTGCATCTTTTTGAGTCTCTTAGCAGAGGAGGACAAACATGACCTTGGCAACTTTATTAATACGATATAATAACTAACTCTTGATTGGCACCTCCAGGGAAAGCTTGAGACTAGGTTTGAGGTTATAGTTTAGAAGGTTAATTTGCAATAGGCTGGACAGTAGAAGTAAAGTTCCTGAAGAGAAAAAAGCCTAAGCAGAACAAAATCATACATAGCTTTCTCCTGGTCTTCTTCTCCACCTCTCTTCTATTTTTTCGTTATTGTCTTCACCTCTCTTCTATTTCTTCCTTCTTTACTTCTGGTCTCCTTTTCTCCTCTCATCTATTCCTTCGTTGACTCTTCTGCCCCAGAGATGATGATGATGCAGGCATACAGAGGAGCGCGAGGTTTGGCCGGGGCGGCGGTGAGTGGACTGAACACCTGCAGGACACAACGGCTCTCCACTGTTACCAAGGACACCACCATAGGCATTGTGGGCTGTGGAAATGTCGGTGAGTTGGTTTATCATCATTATTGTTGTTGTTATTATTATTATTATTATTATTATTATTATTATTATTATTATTATTATTATTATTATTATCTTATTTAATTATCGTCATCGTCATCATTATCTAGTTTATTTATCATCATCATTATCAGTATCTCTTTTATTTACCTTCATCATCATTTTTATCTAATTTATTTATCATCATTATGGTAAGAAATGTATTGACTAATCACCTGTGAGGATCAGCACAGAGCAAAGTAGGAAGATTTGGTGCTGGGAACATATCATCTGGACAGAAAGTTACAATTCCAACAACCAATCAGCGGCAAGCATTTGTTCCAGGGGGAGAGAAGTAAGACGAGCCGGCTCTAGCTCATGCTAGATGTAGTAGAAGTAGTATAGTTGTCATAAACACCATTCCCCACATCAGCGGATTCAATAGCACCACATCACGTAATTATTCAGAGATCCTAAAGTTACCCCTCTTCCTCAAACCTCTCCAGGCAATGCGGTGGCCAACAACCTGACACGGGCGGGATTCCGGGTGGTCACATGTTACGATGTGGATGCTGCTCGATTGTCCGCCATGCCACCGACTATCGCCCACGCCCGCACGCCCAGGGAGGTGGCGGAACAAGCGGATGTGGTGGTCAGCGGTTAGTATGCACTGTAATTAAGTAAACCTAGCAACAGAAGCTCATAAAATACTACTACCGAAAACATTCTTCAAGTTTACATTTGTTTAGGTCTATAATTTAGTTTACAACATTGAACCAACAAAAGATAGTATTAGCTAATATCAACGATATATTCCCGATTCCGCTAGAAAGAAGGCTGTGTATTGAATTTCAGGGGTGTAAAGGTAATGAAATACATTTACTCAAGTACAGTACTTAAATTTTTTCAGTATCTACTTTTTAAAAAGTAGATTTTTTGTCCAGTACTTTTACTCTAACTTGAGTAGTATTTAGAAGAATTACTTGTTGTTGTTGTTCCCCAAGCTGCCTGGCCGAACAGCCCCAAGGCCCCGAGCAAGGCCATGGCCATAACCGGGCGCCCCCACAGAACCCTCCCTGCCGACCACAATAAAGCCTGGGTGACCGAAGCCACTCCATGGCAGGGAGCTGAGGAGGGTGCGGAAACGTCTGGGAAACCAAAGCCCCACCCAGGGCCCTGTGCCCCTCAGCAATTATGAAGAGAAAGTTGAGGGGCAAAGGAAAAATGTGACGCTTTGGCTTCCAATCTTGGTAGATTGGGAGGTCAATCCACAGAAGAGACGCCATCACTTGAGATCTAGAAAATATATAAGTAAAGGAACAGTCAGAGTAAGCTATGGGTATGGCAGAGATCGCTCAGTTCTCACTCTGATAGACCAGCCCATCACCACATGACTAAAACCCAATCCTCTCAGCATCAGCTAGGAAAGGCCCTAGAAAGCCGCCTTTGGCGGGGAGATAGCTCCCCTATTTCAACCCCTTTCGGGGTTGGGCACCCGCCTTTTCGGGGTTGGGCACCCGCCTTGTACTTTTACTCCACTACATTTCATATACTCTTTTTAATTTTGTAGAGTACAACTTCAGCAAATTTCCTAAATATTCTTCCCAATAGATTTGAAATTCCAGGTAGCATTTTCCATGGACATTCCCCTGAATGTAGGTGTGCCATTCCTTGCTAGTTCAAAGGTGACCACTATATTTATATGGCGCTGAGATCCCTCCCCTCTCCCCCACACATCCTAATGACTCTTCCTTTGTACCACCTGATCCCAAAGGTTTAACACCTTACACTTTCCACCCGTGACTCGGCATGATAATTTTACTAGACCCTCATCTATATTTATTTGAACGGTAATACATTTTTGAATTTCTTGTAACGAAGCTAACCAGAATTGTTAAACTAGCATTAGCAATTTAGAATAATCCTTCAAAGAATAAATGTATTGTCCGTTGTTGATAAAATGAAGATTATATAAATACAGTATATGATAATATAAATTATGCTATTCCGTCAAAAAAATGATTGCAAACTATGGCTTTGAAATAACCACTCCTTACGATCTGAAGAAATAGACAGTTGAAATTATATAACGAACACATAAGCAAACCATCGAGAGTAAAACAAAATTTAAGGAAATCCCGGAGTATAAATATATGCCTGTACAAAGTCCCTCGTACAGAGCTACCTGCATAGTTAGTGTCATACTGTAATATTATTTATTATGTTATTTACTAACTACAATATATTCTAGCCTGATATAATCTAACTTGCCATATTTTCATTTCCCAAACCTTATACCTAATCTCACTTGTTTAGTCCAGCATAATCATAATTAACCCTGTTTAATATCTATTCTATTATGGTCTTGAACTAATTGAACCTAAACTTAGTTGCAGCTTTTACCGAGTTGAATATATTCTAAGGAGATATTATCCCGAATCAAAGCACTTTCTCGATGTCATATAATCAGAATCTCTTCAATTAGATATGCATGATGAATATATATTTTTTTTCTGTGCTTGGTTCTATTTTTCTTCAGAATGTTATAAATAACTGATTATATCTAATCATCCGTATATCTTGCAAGTTTTACATTATAAGAAGTGTGTGATTGTAAGATAACAAGAGGGGGAACACAAGGTCAAGGTTCCTGTAAAAGTTAACTATTAGTTTTCGTTCATGTTCACACGCACACACACACACATATATATATATATATATTATATTTTTGCGAACTTTTTTATGGGTACCATCGAGGAAGAACTCCTAGCTGCCCAACGACCCGCCGTACCTTCTCCGGACTTAACTTCACCTTTGAAAAATCTAACAATGAACAACTCCCCTTCCTCGACATCCTCGTAGCTCTGAACGACCATGGGTTCAAAACCACCGTCTACACTAAACCAACTAACACAGGACAATGCCTCAACGGCGATAGTGAATGCCCCCGCCGTTATCTTCTCTCTTCCATCTCCGCCTATGTAAGGAGAGCCCTCACGCACTGCTCTACCTGGGCCGACACCCACCAGGAACTAGAAAGACTATCCCAAGTTTTAGTGAATAATGGATACTCCAACTCCGACATCTCCAGCACCATCAACCACCATCTTGAAAAATGGTACACCCAAAGCCCTCCCAACATTGACCCCCCCAATGAAATTAAGATCTTCTACCGCAATTACATGTCCTCTAAACACAAAAATGACGAGGCCGTCTTAAAAGAAATAATATCCAAGCATGTCCACCCACCAACCCGGAAAACAAAATCAACTTAATAATTTATTACAAATCCCCCAAGACCTCCAACCTCGTTCTCCGCAACAAACCAGCTTCCACCAAGATAAAGAGCCCGATGACCGACGATCACGTCATTTACCAACATACCTGTAATTATGAGGACTGTGGACCTCATTCATATATTGGCGTGACGCAGACTCGTCTTTCACGTCGGTTAACTCTTCACCTTCAGGCTGGAGCCATCAAAGACCACTATCTCACCCCCAACTCACACGCAACGAGTTAGAGAAACACACCACCATCCTCGATAAAGATAGTGACCCAAGGAGATTACCTATACTCGAAGCGTTATATATCCAAGCCTTACATCCTAACATCAACAACCAAACTCTCGACCTTCAGATCCTTCCTTCTGCCAAAAGGCACTACGGTACCCTACAGGACCTAACGCCCCTCTTCGCCCCCCGGTACCCTTGACGCAGCCTCCCGCGCTACCTCCTTCAGCTTCGTCTTCTGCCGGCGCCACACGGACTACACAACTTAGGCCACGCCCCTCGACACGCAGCCAATCAGCTTTGACCCCGCCACCCGACCAACACCATCCCGCATCCAGTGCGCCTGCGTGAAGCGGTTCCCCCTTTTGCACTCCTAGAATACCCCTCCACCAATAGGAGACTTTTGCCCCCTGATTTTCGCCTCCTCTGATCCTCCACCCTCTATATATACCCTTCCTGTTTACCTTTTATATCATTCTACCCTTACTTGATAATGCTGGTTGTCCAGTGAAACGCGTCGTATATCCTGTATCATCATGTACATTTATGTAACCCTGTACCACCATGAATTTTGCTCATCTCATTCATCTACTTCCTGCCACCCAGCGAAAACTCATCAGAGACCTGGAAACTTTGAATAATAAAATTTCCAACGCAAAAATTGCCATTTCTTTCAACCTCGTTTGTATTAACCCGTACAGCCCCGGCCGGTTTTATTATTTTTGCGCACCAGAACAATTTTCAATTTTTTTTTTTTTTTTATAAATATATCAGAATGTGTTAGAAAATAATGATAGACATGAAGAAATGTGAAAAAAGTACTTACCTAGGCCATTTGGGGGTCCCCAGCCTCAGAGGAGCCTTAGCACCATTTCAAATCTCCCGCGCCAGCAGCCAGTTGCCAGCCGCCAGGCAGCATGACTTATTTTGCACCTCTCGGACATAAAGTGCGCTTCAGAGTTCATAGAATGTCTTTGTATATCACATAATGTCAATATAACTGAAGTTGTAGTGTGATAAGTGCCTTCATTCAAGTATTACAAGTGCGCACGAGTGTTAGCGTCCCCGTTGCCATGGTGATGGCGGCCATCTTGGGCGGCCATCTTTGCTCAGGACAATAACAAAACGCACGTACGAACACACGGCCAGACAGCGGACCAAGTGACCCACATTCCACAGCACCCTTCCCTCTTTCTTTCTCTGTCTGTCTGGCTGTCACTTTCACTCAAGGTCACTCTGTCTCTCCTTTTCATTGAATTATTTGTACTTGTTCATTGTTTTACCTAAGATTATGAGGTGTATATACATTGTTTTACGCACTTATTGTCTCGTTTCTTATAATTATTTGCACACAGTTTTATAAGTTTAGAATTTACTTAGTGTTTTATATTGTTCGGTACTTTGCACTTGTAAATTATATATATATACACACTGTTTTATATTCACTTTTTGCGTCTTTTATATACACTGTTAGTATTACATTATAGCGTCTTTTATCGCAGTCTTTGAACACTTTGAACACTTAGAAGTGCTCGAGGGTGTGATAATCCCTGAAGCAGGTGGGAAAACACAGTCCCACATCACATTCTTCACACATCGTCCGGGTGTCTGTCCGTTTTGGTGTGCGTCTGCCTGTGTTGCGACACACATGACACCGTCTGCGTTTGTCCATCACCACGTTGTTGTTCATCACTATGTTTATGACGACCATAGAACCTCCCCGGGGTATTTTTCTTGAGTGGGGAGATTATGCGAAGTGGGGGAGAAGGCAGGCGGGGTTGTGGGGGTACCTCCTCTTCACTCCCAGACTCGCCCCTTCTTCTCTTCAATCCCTTTCGTTCTTCCCCAGGTACACGCACGTAATTTTGAGGTTCAGCAGGTTCATCTGCAACAACAACCTCTTCCCCACTTTCTGAGGATTCAGTGGGGTCTTGGGGAAGTGGGCGGCGGGGAGGTGCACTTGCCCCTTGCTGTCTTTGTGACGGCCTACGCCGCCTGACAGGAATCTAAGCAAGCTCTTCCTCTAGCTCTCTTATTTCGGCTTGGGAGGGGGCATACTCATCCCCAGACTCGTCCAATGCCGAGTCAGTGTCACTATCAGGGCTGTCAGTGTCGTACAGTATATCCATGACCTCCTCTGTACTGCAGGGGCGGGTAAGGCGGGCACTATAACGTTGAGACATGGTGTTTCACTCGAGAGGGTGCGCGGTAAACTGACCATGAGGTGTGGGAAGGCGGGTGCCCTCTCCCGTCCCCGCGCGCGCACGCGTATGGACAAAACATTTTGGAATTAGTCTGCCGGATCCCAAAGTAGTTCCCATATAAATCTAGAGCCATTCTGAGACTTACGACTGGAGCTATAAGGGTGACGCGTTAGGCGCGTCTCTGGGGCTGTGCGTTACATACATAGCCGACGCGTCAGACGCGTCGCTGGGGCTCCACGGGTTAAAGAAAATATATATATATATATATACCGGTATATATACAAAGGAGTACAAAGGAGTACAAAGGAAATCAAGCAACAACAGGTCTAGTGACCCTTCTAGGTTGCTTGTCCTCCAAAACACTGAGGATCAAGTGTCCAAACAGTGGTTTAAAGTGGGTAAGGGAACATTGGAAAGGGAACTACTGCCCTGCCACTAACGTGGCAGGACTAGGAAGTTAGTAGGGGACATATGGGTTAGTAACTGAGGGGAGGATAAAGTTATTCATTTACAAACGCAGTCAGTCGCGGGTTTGATGCGAGATATTTGTCTAGGCGGAATTTAAATGAATCAACGGTGCTGCAGTCTATAACGTCTCGGGGAAGCCCATTCCACAAGTTGACAACTCGATTGAAGAATAAATTCTTAGATTCGTGCGAGTTAAAAGATTTACCAATAATTTTGCAACCGTTTCCCCGCGTGTAATTAGATTGGTCGATAGTGAAGTACTTACTACAGTTCATATTGTCGATGCCTTTGATGATTTTGAACACTTGAATTAAGTCGCCTCTTAATCTGCGCTGGGTTAAAGGAAATAGATTTAATTCTCTAAGACGCTCTTCGTATGGTTTGTTCTTTAGGCTAGGTATCATTTTGGTAACTCTACGTTGAACTCGTTCTAGCTTGTTTATATCTTTTTGGTAATAAGGGCACCAGGATTGAACGCAGTATTCCAGAAGAGGGCGGACTAAGGAATTGTAAAGGGTTAGGATAACTTCTTTGGATTTATGCTCAAATGACCTGCCTATAAAGCCAATTATTTTGTTTGCCTTCTTAACAACTTCTGAACATTGTTGACTCGGTTTTAGGTTACTCGATATTGTTACTCCCAGATCAGTTTCTCTGTTTACATTCTTAAGCTGAGTGCCATTCACCGAATAGTTTGCTTTCTCATTTAGGTATCCGACATGTAGTACTTTACATTTATCCGCATTGAAACTCATTTGCCAAATTTGGGCCCAACATGACAATTTATCTAGATTGTGTTGCATATCGTCAACTTGTTCTTTTGAGAGTACGCTATTTGCAATTTTTGTATCGTCAGCAAATTTTGAGATTGTGCAGGTGAGACCCTCATCTATGTCGTTGATGTAAATTAGAAAGAGAATTGGTCCTAGCCGATCCCTGGGGTACCCCGCTACTTACATTGGTCCATTTAGATGCCTTACCGTTTATGACTACCCTTTGCTTTCTGTTGCTGAGCCAATTTTCTATCCATTTCAACACACCGTCTTGTATTCCATGCGCTTTTAGTTTTAGCAGTAAACGTTTGTGGGGAACTTTGTCAAAGGCCTTTTGAAAATCAAGGTATATAATATCTACAGCTTTACTCTCATCGTAGAGGTTGAGGATATCGTGGAAGAAGTCTAAGAGGTTTGTTAAACAGGAACGTTTTTACGAAAGCCGTGTTGAGTATCTTTAAGTATGTTATTTTCCTCTAAGTGATTTACGAGTCTGTCTCGTATGACCGTTTCTAGCATTTTACATACAACTGAGGTTAAGCTAATTGGACGATAGTTACTGGGTAGGGATTTGCTGCCTTTTTTGAATATCGGTGTTACGTTGGCTAGCTTCCACTGATCAGGCATAGTTCCAGACTGCAAGGATTTATTGAATAGTAATGTCAGTGGTTTGGAGAGCTCATTCTTAGCTTCCTTTAGAACTCTAGGCGAGATTGTATCAGGTCCTGGCGTTTTATTTACCTTGAGTTTATCTAAACAATTCAATACTTCTCTCTCTGTAACGGTGATATTGCTTAGAACATCTGAATTATCAATCTGAATCGGCGATGGTGTAGGGATATCACTGAGGTCTTCTGTTGTAAAAACTGATGCAAAGAAGGTATTGAGGGCATTACTCATTTGTACTTCGTCTTTGGTGTATTCTCCTTTTTCATCGACTAACGGTCCAACAGTTGAAGTAACTACTTTTTTCTTTATCACTGAGGTCTTCTGTTGTAAAAACTGATGCAAAGAAGGTATTGAGGGCATTACTAACGGTCCAACAGTTGAAGTAACTACTTTTTTCTTTCTGATATAACTATAGAATTCTTTCGGGTTTGTTTTACTTTGATTCGCAATATGTAACTCTAAGGTTTTTTTACTTTGCTTAATTAACTTTTTTGGCTTTGCGTCGTAGCTCTACAAATTTCACCCGTTCTTCGTCATTTTGTGAGGATTTTAATCTATCATTAGCAAATTTTTTAGCAAGCAGGCAGTTTGAAATATCTTTATTCCACCATTTGGGCTTATTATTATGGCCTGGACGCCGTATTTTCGATGGTATGCAGTCTTGCACTGCTTTTAGGTAAGTGGTTTTGAATAACTTCCAAGATGTATTTATGTCGTTATTGTTAATTAAAAAGCTCCAGTCAGTTTCTTTAAACATAGCTCTAAGTTTATGGAAGTTTGCTTTCTTGAAATTAGGGACTTTTTCGATGCTACTATTTGGTTCGTTACTAGTAAACTTTAAAGTGAAAGTTATCGTACGATGGTCGCTGTTACTGAATTCATCACCAACATTCAAATTCTCTATCAATTCTTCTTTTGTTGCAAGTACAATGTCAAGAACGTTATTACCACGGGTCGGCATTCGAACAAAAATATATTCGTATATATATATATGTGTGTGTGTGTGAACATGTTTTCTTACAATCACATACTTCTTATAATGTAAAACTTGCAAGATATACGGACGATTAGATATAATCAGTGCTATTTATAACCAGTGCTATTTATAACATTCTGAAGAGAAAATAGAACCAAGCACAGAAAAAAACAAAACATATTCATTATGCATATCTAATTGAAGAGATTCTGATTATATGACATTGAGAAAGTGTATATATATATATACTGTATAGTAATAGATTGGGATATTGCTTTTTACTTTTGGTACATAGTACTGTAATTCATTCGGATAGATGCTTATTTACTTTAACTTAAGTACATTTCTAGTTGGGAACTTTTACTTTTTCTTCAGTAACTTTTTCAGTACATATTTTTACTTGGACTTAAGTAAAATAATTGAGTACTTTTTACACCCCTGTTGAATTTTGTCGTCTCTGAAACCTTTGATGCGCTACTCCTCCTAAACAGCTGCCTATACCAAAATTAACATAGTGAACCTGTCAGATTTCCGCTACCGACTGTGATGGCTCTTGCACCGCGAGATTGCCTTTCTTTGTTGTCTCCAGAACCTTTGATGCACTACTGCTCCTAAACGTTTACCTCCACAACATTGAACACTATGACCAAAGTTGTTTGCAGGGCCAAAATGAATAAAGTGAATCAGTCAGATATCTGCTACCGACTTTGATACCTCTTGCAAGGCAATATCGTCTAAAATGGGATGTAGCAGATTAATCCGCCCTTTTATTAAGTCTATGAACGTTGGAATTATAGTATTATATTGGCAATTATGCTGCCTGTTCTGTATCTGTAAATTCAACACCCATTTTTTAAATACCTAATCTACTCCGTTCAAGGGAAGCAGTGTATTGTTTGCAATACTGTTCGTCTGTGAGTATGTGTAGCCTACATGTTCATAAGATGTCTCAATATCTTACCAACAATCATACTCAATATGGTACATCAATATGCCTGCCATATTATTTTTAGCTTAAACATCGTATGTAATTTTCAATGACAGTTACGACATCAATCTCCTATCTCCTGATTTGTAAATTTGAATTCTACGTTCGTAGCAGAAGCAAATTTTTCAAGTTTTGACCTAATATTTATATTTTAGAGATTCGTTTTGCTGTTCGAGGGTTAATATTAGGTGAGGATTTTCGTGTTAGAGTGTACGTGTGTTTCCCTCTTCCAGGACTACCTCGGCCGCCCAACGTGAAGGCTGCAGCGGAAGGTCCTGATGGCATCTTGGCTGGCTTAGTCAAGGATAAGGTCTGGGTCGATCACTCCACCACCGATCCTGAACAAACCAAGGTAAGCAGGAGTTAATAATAACTTGTATATTCTGAGACATTAGTAATGTAGTGGTAATGTAGTTTTGAATCTATTCCAGACTCAGATACTGTAAGGTTCTCAGCATATATAAGGTTCCACCAATTCAAAGCTTTTAACCTTTAACCCATTGGCTGCGGGAGATGTTCTGAAACGTCCTGGCAATATAAGGCAACTTATAGGCTCCTATCTCTCAAAGAGCAGGGGTGGTGGCTATTCTTGACTTCCAGTGTGCTGGCTTAATAATCCAGATGGGATGATAGCCTCTGAAGTTCTATTTTAACAAACTAACTAACTATTCTTGACTTAAATTAAGTTAATCTAGAAAGGTTGATAGCCTCTGAAGTCCTATTTTACTTACTACAGTAATCCTCTTTTAATGTTCACTAATTACATACTGATGTATATAACCCAAAACTTACAAGTGGCCCAATTTTCCTTGTTCAGGTATACTCGGAGGAGGCGCAGGGGAAGGGAGCCCACGTCCTGGAGGTGCCCATCACGGGGGGTCTGGAGAGCCTGAAGAAGGGGCAGATGGTGGCACATATTGGCGGGGACAAGGAGGTGGCAGCCGCTCTTAACCCTATCCTCAAGGTATAGTGTTTCACTCTTTTTTTTTTTTTTTTTTCCTCTCTTTATTTTTTGTCTTTTTTTTCTCTTTCTCTAATTCTTTCTTTCTCTGTTTCTCTCTTTCTCTCTCTCTCTCTCTTTCTTTCTTTCTTTCTTTCTGTCTTTCTTTCTTTCTTTCTTTCTTTCTTCTCTCTCACTCTCACGCTCCTACAGCCACAGATAAACACCTATTAACCCTTTGAGTAACAGCGACGTGTGTTACATTTCATTCCAGGTGTATTTAGACGATATTATGCAGCTTAGGAAGGATCTGTAGTAGATAAAATGGTTGGTCGAGATAGTTTGAAGCCATAATATTGCTAGAGGTCCTTCCTAAACTGAATGAAATAGATTAACAGTAGCCAAAATAAAATTAAAAGGATGTCGACGGTGCTCAAGGGTTAAGTTGTAGATGGTGTTTCTATGGCATCTTCTGTCCTTGGTGGCTAGCCCTTTTTCCTGTATTAGTCCTTGGGGTGAACCGGTCCCATCAAACAGGGTTTTTAGATATATTTATAATATTATATGCTACAATACCATTTTCTTTTTGTTATGATGTTGTTTTGGTATGATAACCTTGGCCATTGAGTTTCCAAATCACTTAACCCGAAGAGCGCGCAATTTAGGTGTTTAAAAGTGCCGCGTATACGAAAAAAAAACTTCGATTCTGACAGAATTTGTCATATTTACCATATAAAGCATTATTTCTTCTCCATGTGCATAGATTTGACTTATACTGTATGATGAACATATGAACAGTGAAGACCAGAAAATATGTGTAAACAGCAAATATCGAGTGAAAACGTATATTTGTGGCGGTAGGGGGTGGATGGAAGCAAAAGAGAGCGTGCGACATAGGTCTGCTTGCTCAGCCTGCTTGAGGCACACTGAGTGTCACTGACCCTCCAGCTCTCTTCTGCGCATGTGAAGGGGAGGAGGGAGTGTGACTCATCATATTTCATGTGGGGGAACGGAGGAATGACTAAAATAAGAGGAATAATAGCCAATCATTGAGGTGGGGGGAAGGAGAGGGAGGGGGGAGGACACATATAGGGGAGAGGAAGGAGGTACTGGAGAGTAATTATACCACCTAATCACATATTGCTTCCATTTGAGTGCCTGTGGGGCTTAATCATTCAGGAGTGCCTGAATGAGCCCTAATATAGCGGAAACAGGCGGAAATATGCCCGCAGGGTTTATGGAGAAAGTATTTAACCCTTTGAGTCCTAGAAGTTAATAAGCTAAAACAAAAATTGTCTAATGGTATCCAGAATATGGGAAAATAGACATCATCATGCTCAAAGGATAAAAACAGACATCACCTGTGCTGAAAGGGTTAATCCCTCTATAGATTGTAAGCACCAATCGAGCAAGGCCACACAGATATATGATGAGTTGCTCAAACTCCTGTATCAGTTGCCTGGCTTCCCCCACTGTTTCTATTTGTGTCTCACTTACACGGAGAGTAGTTCAGCTAGCTCTCACAAACACCTCCTCCTCCCATTAATTTCACTACACTTAACAAACACACCACACATCTTTCCAACACCCCTAAATTACCTCTTAACATACCTTGATTTGGCTCTATCACTGTTTCAACCTTGGGGGGGGGGGGGACACTTGTTACAGGTAGCTTTGCCTTTTGTCTCCTTCATACACATAGAAACCAATATGTAATACAGTACAAAGGAGTACAAAGGAAATCAAGCAACAACAGATCTAGTGACCCTTCTAGGCTGCTTGTCCTCCAAAACACTGAGGATCAAGTGTCCAAACAGTGGTTTAGAGTGGGTAAGGGAACATTGGAAAGGGAACTACTGCCCTGCCACTAACGTGGCAGGACTAGGAAGTTAGTAGGGGACATATGGGTTAGTAACTGAGGGGAGGATAAAGTTATTCATTTACAAACGCAGTCAGTCGCGGGTTTGATGCGAGATATTTGTCTAGGCGGAATTTAAATGAATCAACGGTGCTGCAGTCTATAACGTCTCGGGGAAGCCCATTCCACAAGTTGACAACTCGATTGAAGAATAAATTCTTAGATTCGTGCGAGTTAAAAGATGTACCAATAATTTTGCAACCGTTTCCCCGCGTGTAATTAGATTGGTCGATAGTGAAGTACTTACTACAGTTCATATTGTCGATGCCTTTGATGATTTTGAACACTTGAATTAAGTCGCCTCTTAATCTGCGCTGGGTTAAAGGAAATAGATTTAATTCTCTAAGACGCTCTTCGTATGGTTTGTTCTTTAGGATAGGTATCATTTTGGTAACTCTACGTTGAACTCGTTCTAGCTTGTTTATATCTTTTTGGTAATAAGGGCACCAGGATTGAACGCAGTATTCCAGAAGAGGGCGGACTAAGGAATTGTAAAGGGTTAGGATAACTTCTTTGGATTTATGCTCAAATGACCTGCCTATAAAGCCAATTATTTTGTTTGCCTTCTTAACAACTTCTGAACATTGTTGACTCGGTTTTAGGTTACTCGATATTGTTACTCCCAGATCAGTTTCTCTGTTTACATTCTTAAGCTGAGTGCCATTCATCGAATAGTTTGCTTTCTCATTTAGGTATCCGACATGTAGTACTTTACATTTATCCGCATTGAAACTCATTTGCCAAATTTGGGCCCAACATGACAATTTATCTAGATTGTGTTGCATATCGTCAACTTGTTCTTTTGAGAGTACGCTATTTGCAATTTTTGTATCGTCAGCAAATTTTGAGATTGTGCAGGTGAGACCCTCATCTATGTCGTTGATGTAAATTAGATGTGCTTGTGAAGTAGACAAGGTATTTTCCCACCCTTCATCTGTCTCAAGTGTTATCAGTCGTATTATGCAATAATTCAGCTGGCACACAAATTATGTAAGTAACATAAATAGTTAACCCACTGAGCCCCAGCGACGCAGCGTTTGCGTCCGCAATGTATGTAACGCTAAACCCCAGCGACTCAAACGTTGCGTCCATGTTACTCCGGTCCTATGGCACCTAGAGGGCTCAGATTTGTATGGGAACTGTGTAAGTATCCCACGCAACCATGCCGATGGTTGAAAACTCAAAGTCCAACCGCGTTTGCGTGAGCACGCAAAAAACGGTATTTTGGGTGTATTTGCCTTTAATTTTTTACTCTTGTAAAATCGACTTTCGGGGGCTCCGTAGGACCAATTTTTTACCTTTTTGATCGTTTTGTTGTGGTTTTTCCTTCATTCCTAACCCATTCGCTATTGTTTCTGGAAAAAAAAAAAAAATCAAATCCTGCTGGTTCCTGGTGGTACATTTATTAACAAGGATGATAATAATAAGGTAATCAAATAGTATTTATACATAAGTATATAGAATAAAAGGACCTCTGCCGAGTAAGAATTCCGAAATAGAGAAATTTGTATGTATAGCATGCAAAGTGGAGCTCGTGTTGAATGACCTGCTCGAGAGTGTGAACTTGGGCAATTAGTTGCTAGAGCTGGTGGACAAGTTTCACTACTTGGGAGATACCATCTCTGCCAGTGGTGAGGCCGAGGCTGCCACTATCGCCAGAAATATTTGTGGCTGGGTTAAAGTTTTAGAGAATTGCTGCCAGTTCTATGAGAAGACTCCCACTCCCCTTGAATGGAATGGTGTACACTTCCTGTATTTTTTAATTTAATTTAATTTTAATTAGAAGTACAATGACCTATGCTTCAGAAATGTGGCCTGTCAAAGCAGATGATATCAACAGAATGTAATGTAACATGATGAGAATGGTGAGATGGATGTGTGAGGCCAAACTGCAAGATAGGTGAGGAGATATGGATGATATGTGTACAAGCAGACTTGGAAGATTTGGGCATGTTAAGATAATGGATGAACTAGACTGCGTGAAAAGATGTAAGTCCGTGAACGTGAGGGGAGCTACAGCAAGGGGTAGGCCTACAAAGACATGGGATCAGGCTATATGCTCTGATCTCTGATCTCGAATTAAAAAAAAACAACATATGAGGCAACTCTGAACAGGGCTTCCTTGAATGCCGTCATTAGGATTTGAATCTGCAACCACGTTGATGTACTTTTCATTGTGGTTTGCAAGAGTCGTATTTGTGGCAGGATTTTTGCATCAGGGCTGTGTCCATTTAAACCCTTTATCGCATTCACTGGGTTAATGCCTCAGAACAAGGAAGGTGCCAGGAAGTAGTATAGGAGGTGAGGAAGGGAGCTGGAGGAGGAGATGAAGGGATCGGGGGTTGACCCAACATGCGTGAGTAGTATCTTTTTGTGAGTAGCTTTGTAGAGTAGGACAAAAAGGGCAAATTCTAGCAGGGGAGTTAAGGGGGGTCACCTGCTTTTTTTTTTCTTTCTTCCTCTCCTTTTCTCTCTTTCTCTGACTTGTATCTATTTGGCCCCATTCAGCCAACTGTTTTAAGATGTTTATCCCCATCCAGGTGTCGATTTCTTCCTGGCAAGCGATAGCGAGCCAGCATTGTATGGAGAAATCCGGTTTCGCCGGAGAAAATTTTCTATCGAAAAATTTAAAAATTTAGCTTGCTGTAAAACAAAAATATATATATGCTGGCTCGCTACCGCTCGCCAGGAAAATATTAACACCTGGATGGGGGTAAACGTCTTTAAAAAGTAGGCTGAATGGGGCCGAATGGATACAAGACAAAGAGAGAGAGAGAGAGAGAAGGAGAAAAAAAGCGAGGTGGGCCCCCTTAAGGAAGACACACACTTATCAAAATGTGTATATGATTTAAAACACACACTTATTAAAATGTGTGTATGATTGCAGGCGTCGTACCAGGAGGTGTTCTACGTGGGCGAGATCGGGTCGGCCATGATTGTGAAGGTGGTGTCTAACATGCTGGCTTGCCTCAACATTGTCGGCATGGCGGAGGCTCTCATGCTGGGTCAGTACTCTCTTAAGCCGCTGTCACACGAGCGATTTTTCCGGCAATTTTCCATGATCAATTTTTTTCTCGTATTATTTCGGGACTTTTTCACACTGGTATCGGTAACTAGACTGAAGGTAGAGTATGTTAGGCGGCTGAATTCTGATAAAGTATAAATTTTGAAGCTTCCAGAGTATAATTGCCCGTAAAAATTGCTCGAAAAAGGGCTCGTGTGACACCGCCTTTACAATACTATTATTACAATACAATATTATCAGTGTTCCTCAGAGCTCTCTTAATGTATACCACCCCCTCTTCGTAGAGCACGTAGCACCCGTCTTGCAACACAATCCCACCCTTACTCTGTGCAACTCTCCAACCCAAGAGTGAAACGTTATTCACAGTCTTTCTTCTATTCAATAGCTGATCTCTAGAACTCTCCCAGAATCATTCTTTCCCTCTTCCTATGACTTAAATTGCTTCAAACTCTGTGTGTCCAGGCATTTTGACTCGAACGTCCCTTGATTTTGGCCCTGTCACTCTTTCAACTCTGAGGGGGCACTCGCTACAGGGAGCTCTGCCTTTTGTCTCCCTCACTCACATTAAAAAAAAAATATATATATAATATATATTTATATTATATACATATATATATATATACTGTATATATATATATATATATATATATATATATAGTATATATATATATATATATGTAAATATTATTACGATTATTATTATTTTTGTGTCTATGTGAGTGAGGGAGACAAAAGGCAGAACTCCCTGTAGTGAGTGCCTCCCTCAGAGTTGAAAGAATGGATTCAGTTTTAGGATGGGATTTGAATAGTGTCTTGCTTACGAACTGTTAATTAATTTATATACTTATATGTATATCACAGTGTATGTACTGTAGGTATACTGATTATACAGTATACTTTATGTATGGTTACATGCCAAATCCATCCTCTCTCCTCTCCCTCTTCCAGCCAGGCGTGCAGGTATAGACTTGGAGACTTTCTGGAGAGCCATTAGGGTGAACATCGGCAACATTTAAGTGTGGATGACTATAGTCTATTCGCTGTAATTAGGAGATAAATCATTACCTCTATCCTCTGTAACTAAAAAACGACTAGAGTAATCGAGCTAATATTCCTACCACTTGGGAAGAGTCAGTCAAGGAATAGATGTGGTAATTGACAGCCAATTTGTTTCAGCCCTTTTCGTGTTACAGAGGATAGAGGTAATGATTTCTCACCTACTTACAGCGAATAGACTATAGCAGCCCCCTGATCTTCAATGGCAGCTACAACCCCAGCTTCCACATTATATAAGGCTTAATTCACTCTACCCTTTCCCTCTTCCAGCCAAGCGTGCGGGTATAGACTTATAGACCTTTTGGAGAGCCATTAGGGTGAGCGCCGTTAATAGCTTCGTTTGGGAGACTGGCAGTCCCCTGATCTTCAACGGCAGCTACAACCCCGGCTTATGCATGATGTAAGGATTAATTCACTCTACCCCTTTCCCTCTTCCAGCCAAGCGTGCGGGTATAGACTTGGAGACCTTTTGGAGAGCCATCAGGGTGAGCGCCGGCAATAGCTTCGTTTGGGAGACTGGCAGCCCCCTGGTCTTCAACGGCAGCTACGACCCCGGCTTCCTGATTTCCCTGCAGAACAAGGACCTGCAACTGGGCTATGATATGGCCAGGAAGTATGAGGTATTAGATGCTTATTCTGCTTGTCTGTATCAGTTTATGTCTATCTGCCCTTCGTTTCTTTATTCATGCAGAGTTTAATCAAATTTACCAGAACGTCCCGGACTTCCCAAATTGACTAATTCCTTGAACGTGACGTTAGTGCGTTATGTGTGCGATTAGTTTGCTTGGGAAACAGATTAACTTGCTCATGTAGTAATGTAAACCCTATGTGGTGGATTGTGTTCTTTTGTTTCATAAATTTTATTTTAGTAAGCGTTGTTTCCACATAGCCATTTTGATAATTTAATTTGACTTTATATTGTCTTTGTCCCAGTTTTGGTTTGTTTAGTTTGCAAGTTTTACATTTTAATTCGATATCAGGCCAACACTCTCTGTATGCATTAACAATATACATAGTTAGGTATCCAATATGATATAGTAAATAAGTATCAGTAATTGGAAACATGAGCATCTTGCAAGTTAGAAGAGATAGCATTTAATGATGACAATTAACTTGTTGATACATACATACAGCTTTTTTGTAAATCACGAATACGATACTTGAGAAATTTGGTTAATAAATGTCATCATTGGGTACACATGAGGATATCTTAGTTTGTTGTTAAAGGTATGGTACGTTGGTTAGCAAATCCAGCTCCAAGCTCTTCTTCGACCATATCTACCATAAACTTCATATCATAGTATTCTTCTCTTTCCTTTGTAAGCCTCTTCTCGCTCTTGTACAATTGTCCACATGGATTTATATCCACTCCATGATTTTATGTATGGATATAGTTAAAACAGCACATTTCAAAGAAGCTTTGTTGGCGGCTGTACACACACTTAAAGTCTTCCTTTTAGGTACCGATGGACATACACTTAGCCGTCCTAGCCATTTACCGCCGCACCCAGTACCAGCTAGGAGACGAGGAAGGCTGCTATTCTCCGCCCAAGATATACGAGTTGGCTCTAAACGAATCCCTCAGCGCCCCCGCCTTCAAACAGTGGAAGTACAACACGGAGATCTACAAGGGCTCACTGGTCGTGGAGCATTCCGGCATCGGGTCGGAGTCGGGAAAATAGCCGAGCACACTAAAACATCAACAGAATTAAAAGGGTATTGAAATGCCATATTATATCATTGGGTATATTGACGGCGATTTTACCATTCTATAAGATGAGTTTATTACTACTAAATGTGTAAGTTATTATGAGCAATTATATTACCATTTCCATAATTTTTGAGAGTGTACAGGAGTTCAGAGATTGGTAGGTCTTTTTAAGGGCCTGTCACACTGGTGTCCCGACCCTTCCAGACTATAAAATGATCGTGTGTTTCGCTAAGTCTGGTGTAACCTCCTGCAAGTGTGAAACCTCAAATTGGCACCATAGTATTTTTGCCGACTTTACATGACTATTTACAATTTAAATAACACATAAGTTTGATCACGACCCAAAAGTTCGTAAAGTCGGCCAAGGACGTGTTGACATAGTCTTTGTGTGTGAATGCGGCTTTAGTATTTACAGTAGGATTAGAGCTTCGAGTATGATGACACTCTTCTTTTTCTTCTGGCTCGCTGGTGGTGGAGCAGACGGGCATCAGGTCGGAGTCCTTGTAAGTACAGTAACTGTGGACGAGGTTTCTATGATGGGTAGGTTCGGTATTTGCAGTAGAATTTTTATTACAATGATGCTCTTTTTGTTTATAATTTCATGCTTCAGTATGATGTCTTCATTTAAATACATTTTCACTATCATTAGCTATTTTTCTTGAGTTTAGAAAAAATCTGTAGGACTCATAGGATTAATTTAGATATATTGATATACCTTAGCTGATGGTGATGGGCTGATAGCTGATCAGAGTGAGAACTGAGCGATCTTTGCCATACCCATAGCTCACTCTGACTGTTCCTTTTACTTATATATTTTCTAGATCTCAAGTGACGGTGTCTCTTCCATGGATTGATCTCCCAATCTACCAAGATTGGAAGTCAAAGCGTCACATTTTTCCTTTGCCCCTCAACTTTCTCTTCATAATTGCTGAGGGGCACAGGGCCCTGGGTGGGGCTTTGGTTTCCCGGGCGTTTCCGCTCCCTCCTCAGCTCCCCGCCATGGAGTGGCTTCGGTCACTCCAGGCTTTATTGTGGTCGGCAGGGAGGGTTCTGTGAGGGCGCTCTGTTATGGCCTTGGCCTTACTCAGGGCCTTGGGGCTGTTCGGCCAGGCAGCTTGGGGAACAACAACAACAACAAACCTAAGCTGAATAAAATCGTCCAATGTTAGTCAGATTTGTTTTTTATTTTTGTACATTAGTTTAACCAGGCCATTAAATACGACACTCGGCCTCATGTACAGTTTACGCACATGTTCCGTTCCTCACCATCCCAGTAAAATCGTAATATTGCACGCCGCACCCACCTCCCCAAACCCCCTCCCTCACTCCACCTCCTACCTTCCACCCCACCTTTCCTCCCTCCCTTCCACTGTCCGAGTGAGGGGAGCTGTGAAGGTGGGTGCGGCACTTTCATATTATGATTTTACTGGAATGGTGAGGAACAGAGCATGTGCAGCAAACTGTACCTCAAACAAACTGGCCATTATTTTCCACACCTATTTACTGTGTGACTCTTCTCAAATTGCTCAAGTCCTTTTTAAGTTATGAGAGGTTGGGGTCGGGAATTATAGACTTGTCATAATGACTATAGATAGCATTAACAAATTTGACAATAATCTTGATCCCTGACCTCTCTGTAACTCAAAAGGGCCTAGAGAAAACTGTCTGTAAATCTCCACACCTAGTTCCTGGTGGACTCTTCTCAAATGATAGAAACGTCAGCCCGATTGCTTTCATTCATTTCGAGTTATAAGAAGTTAAGGGGTCAAGATTACTGTTAAGTTCGCTGGCGCTACCTACAGTATAGTAATTTATCTTGCATTTTTTATTTTGGGCTTAACTAAAGAAGGCCTCTCTCGATCATTGGAGCTACAACATATGAGTCACTGACATCCTGCTCACATCACCATGACTGAGTATTGATTCATGTAAATTTGATAATCGTCAACACAGTTAATCAATTAACCTGGCAGCTACATTATCTAGGTTTGAACTAGCTGCCTGTGGTGCGAAAGATGGCCGAAAAAGGCGACCAACGCAAAACGTAATGTAATGTATATCAGCGTGTTGGTTTCGTACCTACACATCCCATTGCAAAGGTTATTTGCACAAAAATTATACAGATGTTATGTGGGCATGGTTGGGAGTTTTTGGTATTTATCTAGGATGAGGGGCTGTCCTAGAGCCCCGCCATCACCTCCACGATTATAAAGGTGTGTGTGTGTGAGTGTGAGGTGTAAGTGTAATATGATATTTGGTATAGAAAGTTGCCATGTAGGCCTAATCCTGAACCAATTTGTAGCTGCCTGGGCCTACGGCCACGGTTTTGGTATGAGCTTGAAATCTTGGATACGGGAAGGAAGGCCGCAGCCCACCAGCAGAACATTCCGGATGGAAACTTGCAGCCCCCGGGTTAGAAATAAACACAGATCTTTCATAATTGATCTCGTACTTCTAGCGGACTGCCAGACTCCAATAAAATCCATCGCTACAACAATACCCCTTTGCCCACCTTTTTAACCCTTTTTAGTTATGGTACACATTTTTACCCATTCACTCTGGCTAGCATTAGATGATTTTACTCCATTTTGGAAGGTCCTCTACAAATCAGAAGAGTAGAGTATATAGCCTATCAGTAAACTTCGGAATTAATACAATAGTCTATTGATAGCCATAATAATAGGAAGAAACGCATCATCGTATCCTGAAGAGATTGAAAATGGGCTCCGTAATCCATAGAGCATGACTTAAGGGGAGATTTATTTATTTACTCATTTGTTTGTTTTAATTTCCTCCCTTGACCTACATCAAGCTTTAAAAATACCCCAATACCTTCCTTTGGGATAAATTTGTGCATTTGCGGGTTACTCCTAAATTGCAGGCTGGGTATTGCTCGCCAATAGATAATCGACATCTAAATGTCATAAAAGGTCTTTAAATTGGCAAATAAATGGGTCAAAAGGTCATGAAATCGCCAAACTAATGGGGTGAACGTTTTAGAAGCTCAACACTAATTGGGCTAAACATGGGGGAGAAGGGGGTCCAGAAAATCCTTCTTAAAATGGACACAATACTCCATACAGCATGACTTAAGGGGGTATCACACAAGAGCTATTATATCCACAATTATCAGTGGCTATGTTTTCCCAGGCAACTTTCCTGGGTTCTTTTGCCTTGGTAGGACTGTCGTAAATATCACTGAAGAAATATTTATTAACCTGACAAGCGCGATATAGACGTAGGTGCTAGGGTAGTTATTTGTGCATTTCTAGCCCTGGATTCTGACAGAATTTGTTATATTTACAATATAAACCATTATTTGTTTTCGGTATGCTTTTATTTTACATATATGATGTATATATGAACCTTCAAGAGTGCTAAAATAAGTGGGAAAAGCATTTGGGTGGTGAAAAACGAAGATATTGGCCACCCGGTCATAATCTCAGGCGAGAGAGAGAGACAGGCAGCCCTCCCCTCTCGCTGTCTGGGAGTCAACTGAGAAGAGCGGGGCGGTGTGTGCCGGTGTCTGGGTGTTGCATAACGATCTTTTATGCAACCCACTTGTGCTACATTATCGTGGGAGAGAAAAATAACCGATAAATGATGATAATAAGAGGAAAAATAGGTGATAATTGAGGTGGGGAGGGAGGGGGGAATAAGGTGGGGAAGGAGGGGAGGGGGGTGGGTGAGATTTACATGGATGAGTACTGGAGGGGAATTATCTCACCTAGAGACAAATTCCTTTGTTTTGATAGGCCCTTTTTTTTTATGGAAGGCTTTTTTATGGTCCTGCTTCCGGGAGGCCTATCGCGTTCCCTATATGAAGCCTTCCGTGAGGCCTATCGTGCTTGCCGGGTTAAGGGTTAAATAATTTCGTTGGGAGGTGTTTGGTGTGTGGAGTGAAATTAATAAATTAGATTAAGGAGACAGAATGTATATAAAAGTTCAACTCTTGAGCAGCTAGACCAGTGTTGCCCATGAGAGTGGAGGGAAAAAGTGCTCGTATGATACCGACTTTATATATACATACATAAATTTAAAGACCGAGTGCTCCTTACGAAGTGCAGTTCCAGTTTCACGTTCCAATGTCGGCGCTCCAGGCAGTCCTGTTCAGAACTGCCTCACTTGTCAGGTTTTTTAATTCAAGATTCAGAGCGTATAGTCTGATCCCACGTCTTTCTTGGTCCTCCCCTTGGTGCAGGTCCCTTCATTATTCATGGACATACAAATTATTTATTATTACCTATATGTATTTTATGATTCATGCTTTTTTATCTGCTTTTGATTACTATGAATATGCTTTGCAACTATTAATAATTATACTAGTTATCATATTATGTTAATAGATTATTCATTTCAATATATCACTACTGTATAAGGAGGAAAACCTGATGTTATTCGGGTAAATATATGATGTGTCATAAATACCTAGCAAACCCTTCCCTTGGTTCCTGTGTCATTATAACGTGACCCAATATTTTCCATGTGACATGAACTGGGTGGAGGCTGTTGCTGGGAGCATATTAAGATGACCTGTCACCTGACCAATGCAGGGATTGGATGAATGATTTGTAAGCTATGTACCGAATGGTTTTACGTCATTTCGGGGCATTCCTCCGAGGTAATAAATAGGCATGATATGGAGGAAAGAGGATTATTACTCTGGGGTAAACATTCAATCAATCATCCAGCACCCCCTGCGTCTTTCTCCTCTACATTTGCCTTACCTAAACATGCTTACCTAGACAATAGTAGTGGGGGGAATAAGAAGATACCTTCTTGTGGTATCCCCCACCTCCGGTAGATTAATTGCCTGTGCTTCACATCGTACCTACATGTTTATCGTACCTTGCCTTATACGCAGCAATCGTCGGTGCTGTTACAATTTGCTCCGGAAGAGCGTTCCATTGCCTGATGGTTCTGATAGCGATCCAGTTTCCCTTTGTGGTGGTTCTCCAATGGTTGCCTCTCGCTAGCTTCAGACTGTGGCCTTTAAGGTTATTGTTACTTAACCTTTTACTTTTTTAGTAAGATACAAAGCAGACCTTGTAGAACTACCAAGAAATTTCACAATCAAACTGTTTTAATATTCAAAGTGAAGAATATCAGTTTCCCATATTATACCTATATAAACTATAATGTAATATATTTCCTCAAGTCTTGAGATAGTGGCAGATTTCATATACTGTAAATAATAATACCCAATATACACTTTTATTTTATATCCATTATGATTATACACAAGCAAATTAACTAATATCTGTAAATGATCGCTATGGATATTTTAAGCAAGCTGTCAAACGAGAGACTATTCAACCTCTAGCCCAAAACAGAGTCCCTCAATTTTAGACATTATTATTATTAGATATACAAAGTTGAAACTATGTTTTATAGTTACCTTTATGCTGCTGGATATATAATTAAATTACCAAAACAATGCGACATCATTAAACTATTCCTGTATTTCTTCTCACACTCATTCTAGTCCTAAAACAGCATTGCTCTGGTTTGACACCCTGGTTTTGAACAGTTTCCCCAAGAACTAATCTTTACCACGAGTATCTCCAAGATAAAAATGACCAGTGCCAAACCCAACCCCAATGCTAGCAGAAAGATCGGCCCTTGAAGATGGACCAGAGTGAGAGCTTGAGTCCACCCAGATACTTCTTCTTCTGCGTCTGCTACTTCTCCTTCTTCCTCAGCTACTCCTCCTTTATCCTTCTGAGTCGCGTTCTTTGTTGTCTTCCGTAGCTGTTCCTCCTGACGTAGTTGCTCCTGCCGCTGTCTCCTGCCTTGCCGTCGCGCCTCATCCAGCATATCAGCCATCCACTTGTTGTATAGACCCGCCTGCAGGAGCATAATTGTTACTGAATTGATTCATACCTATTTTCTAGGAGAGGGTTTGTTCTCGATAAAATAGGCTGGCAGTAGTTACAATGATTGATTGCCTTCTAATTCCTCAAGTTTCCTCCATGTTACTAGTATTCAAGCTCCCTCATACTGTTGAGCGGTACTTGAAAAGTAGACAGAATAGGTAAAAGACACCATCTGAGGAGGAGCACTTTATTGACAACGTTTCGCGAAAGCTCCCCCATACTATTGTATAATCTAGCAATAGGTGCATTCACAGGTACAGTCACCAGCCATAATACTTGCACACCCATTTGAATCTTTAAAGTCAAGTTGTGAAGACTGGGATATAGTAGAACATTGGATAGTTCTGCTTAGGTTCGATACAGACTCAAATAGATGTACAGGTATTATGGCTCATGACTGTACGGACACTGTGTTTGAGTCATATGGCTTAAAATGAGGAACGGTGTATATCGAGCCCATTCAAAACCTTATAGACTAATTGATCAACAAAGACATTCGAGATCAATAGATAGAAACAGAAAGGGTTCTAAATTTCATTAAATGGGTCTTAACATAATTTTGGAAAGTCACTATGGCCAATATATTGCCATCAATCAAACTAATCTGACAACAAATATCGGATGTGTGGCTTCTTAGACCGCACCTATTACCTCCAAGACCGCCGTGATGACAGCATCGAAGGCAGGTTTGTAGGGCGCGTCATGGGGTATGGGCCAGGCGTTGCTCCCCGGCAGTACCCCCTCATGACCCACATACAGCCTCGAGGTACCGTCTGCCTCCGTGAAGTGCTCTGCCACCATCTGTTCCACATACCGCCGACCGTCAACATGGGCTTGTCTGTGTGGGGGAAGTTTGTAGAGATACTATGCCACTCCAACAGCTTCCTCTCTCTCCAACACTCACTTAATTCTTCTCCCCTCTCTACACTCTTCAGAAAATAGGAAAGTAGAAAGTAGCTACGAGGTGCCGTCGTAAAGGCTTATCCCTCAATACCTTCACCTGACCTGACCTAACTTATGTGAACTAAGCAAACAAAATGTACAGTCACTCACACAATTTTGATGATTGTGACATGCCATAATGCAACAGGCTGCAATTAATATGACAAAAACAGTATTATATATCCCATGCTACATTGAAGACAGAGATATTAAAAGTCAAATTAGTAATCTTGAAGGTATATAGACCATTTGTATAGTTCACATACCTACTGTATTTCATAGCTTCGACTCCATTATGCATTCAACTTAAGCCAGAGTATATAATTATATACTTCACTTTAGCCATTACAATCCAGATAGCTTGCAGTAGGCCACACTCCTAGATATAAGGCAAGGCAACATAAATATCAAAGTAAAGGAAAATTAGCCCTTATCCTACTGTTAGAATTAAGTTCAAGTAATTATGAGGCCTCGTTATCGCCTACAGTACAGTTGGCTCGACTGCTATGGTACCTGGAGATGGCCGCCTGCTTCAGACCGTCCACCACCGACACCCCCACCGTCATCATCTCGCCCCAAGCCCTGAACGACTCCGACTCCGACCCCTTCAGGAAGTCCAGGAATACAGCGCCATACGAAGGCATGGTTATACTGCAGGAGATGTAAATTGCCGATAAGATATTATGTAGCATAAATATAGGGTCTTATTTTTTTATCCAGTTATTGTCTATTATTCATTCACCCATTATACATTGATCCGTAAATTTAAAGACTGAGTGCTCCACACAAAGTGCGGTTCCGGTCTCACATCCTAATGGCGGCACTCCAAGCAGCACTGTTCAGATCTGCCTCATTTGTCAGGTTGTTTGATTTAAGATCATACCACAAGGTCTGATCCCACGTCTTTCTTTGTCTGCCCTTTTGGTGCAGCTCCCTCCACGTTCATGGACTTGCATCTTTTCACCCAGCTTAGTTCATCCATCCTCCCTACATGTCCAAGCCATCCAAGCCTGCTGGTATGCATCTCATCACTGATACTCTTGATACCTAACCTTCTCCTTAGCTCTTCACTTGATATCCTATCTTGCAGTTTGGCCCCAAACATCCATCTCACCATTCTCAGCTCATTGCATTCCATTCTGATGAAGCTGCAATCCGTCTCCTGTGCGATTTTTGGACATCAGACTTGAGTGGTTTATTTATTTTATTTTGTTTTCAGTCATAATCGGTAAGAGAAGCTGACAAGACAATATTACCATCCCCAGGACGCCGGGTCCAGACTGCCCATTATTTATACTATTTACCCCCTAAATGGGTAAGCTGTCCTAAAACACCAAACTGATATATCCTGATCTATGTTTGGGAAGATATATGGGGCAATGGGGTTCCCAGGCCAAACTACCTCGAAGATAATATATAAATTAGTAAGTGCTATGTTCAGAGATATCAGGATATAGTATCCAGGAGTTGCACAACCTCCATTCTGATAAGACGACTTTACCAAGATTAAATTTATTGTGCAAATTATAAGTCCAAAGCCAAGAAAACGTTCTCCTACAAGCTAAATGAGTTAGTAAAGTGGAATGATTTTGTTTGTTCATTTATAGCCTTTTCAGATTATGCAATACATTAAATACATTTTCTCCTCATATTATATATGTATCAATTATGTGGACTAACCTGTCGACAGCCTTGACCAGCTGTTCTAGATTCTCTGGACGAGGCGGGTACTGTGGGAGGGCCAGAGAGGCAATGAGGTTGCCCTTGTAGGCGGTGGACACAATTAGGGCGAAGACCAACCACGTCCCTATCATCATCCGTGTCGAATTCTTTTGGATGGGTAAGGATACTGTCTGTCCTAGGAACGTCGCTACCACCAGAAACATGGCCTCTCCAAAAGGCATAGGTGAGGCTGGTCGAGTTGGAGAGGCTTCTGCTAATGGGCTTACGCTCCCATGCCACTTAATCGGTTGTGAGTTTGTGCCTCTACTTGATTCTGATGTTAGGATAGGGTAGTCGCTGTCTTGCTGATAAGTGGTGAGAGCTTTAGAGCTAATCTAAGAAAAGTACAGTCATGAGTTAGATGGTTCGATGAATTAGGAAAGTTTGAGTTAATGCAAATTCTGTGACCTAACGCTACCAATCATCTTCGGGGGGAGAGGCCTCACTGAAGGAGAATGAGTGCAGGCCATCCTGCTGGTCTGAACCTATCTGCAAACGACCAGCCTGTTGCACTGCATGTGAAGACAACATTGCAACACAGAAGACAGGGCAATTAACGGGAGAAATTTCTTCGTCTGCTCGCCCTTAACCCATGAACTGCTAGAACATGTGCAAAATATAAGACCTAGTTGAGGGAGGGAGGGGGGTTGGGGTATAAAGGGGGGAAGGAGTGGAGGATGTGGTTACAAGTATTATATCTCAACGATCACAAGAGTTCCGAATGTCTATACTAAACAGGAATACAAGGTAATGGACATATTACACAAAATACATAAATACAGACAAGAACGCTCGCACCCTATATAGGCCTATACATTATATTCACTTATACACACTGGTCATGACGGTCACTTTGCTCACGGAAGTATAATACATAGAAATACCTACTCAGTGGTGTACATTATGATCACTCTTTACTATCACATAAATACACTGACTCAAGGACGGGCCTCGTCTCTTAAAAATGTGGTTAAACTATAATTATAATGATTGAGTTGATGAGGGAGACCATTCATTTCTAACTTCATTATTTAACATCAATAACCCAGCCACTAGGGGGCACAAGCCAGTGCAACTCTGGTGCCGGTCCCAAGCCCGGATAAATGGGGAGGGTTGTGTCATGGAAGGGCATCCGGCAGAAAACCTTTTGTCAAATCTTAATATGCGGATCACAAACCAGATAAGGATACCGGATCGGTCGTGGCCTGGGTTAACAACGACTGCCACCGGTGCTGTTGGCCAACAGGGTGCCGGTGGAATGTATGTGACTGTTGGGCGAAGGAGGAGAAGGAGAGGAGGAAAGCATGTCCAGAGGTGGCGAAAGATGGGGAATGGTGGAAGTGTGGAGGTGAGAGTATACAGGGACTCTGAATGTTGGTACAATAAACGGTAAAGCAAGATAGCTGGCTGATATGATGGTGAGGAGAAAATTAAATATATTGTGCGTACAGGAGACCAAGTGGAAGGGGAGTAAGGCCAGGATGATCGGGGGTGGATTTAAAATATTCTACCATGGGGAGAATGGAAGGAAAAATGGTGTAGGGGTAATAGTGCAGGAAGAGTATATTAAAAGTGTATTGGAGGTAAAGCGAGTGTCTGACAGAGTGATAAATGTGAAGTTGGAAATTGAAGGGGTGATGTTAAATGTGACATGGAGGAGAAAGAGTTCTGGAGTGAGGTAGAAGAAGTGACGGAGAGTGTATCCAGGGAGGACAGGGTGGTAATTGGAGCAGACTTTAATGGGCATGTTAGAGAAGGGAATGGAGGTGATGGGTAGGTATGGTGTTGGAGAAAAGAATGTGGGGGGACAGATGGTGGTGGATTTTGAAAAACGGATGGAAATGGCTGTGGTAAATACGTATTTCAGCAAGAAGGAGGAGCACAGAGTGACATATAAGAGCTGAGGAAGGTGCACACAGGTAGACTATATCCTGTGCAGGAGACGCAACCTGAAAGAAATTAGCGATTGCAAGATGGTGCGAGGGGAGAGGGTAGCTAGACAGCATCAGTTGTTAGTTTGTAAGATGACTTTTGAGGTAAAGAAGAGGAAGAGAGTAAGGGTAGAACCAAGGATTAAGTGGTGGAGGTTGAGGGAGGAGGAGTAGTGTGTAAAATTCAGGGAGGAGGTGAGCCAAGTGCTAGTGAGTATGGGAGAGGTGCTGGATAACTGGACATATTACAGAAGGGATGAGGAAAACAGCAAAGAAGGGCAGTTGCACTGCCCTTACATTAGTGGAGCACATGAATTGGGGAGGTGTAGGAGGAGAGGTTGGTGTACGGAGCGTTTCTTCAGCATACTCAACATTATATATATATATGTATATATACTGTATATATATATATATATATCCAAGGTAGTGATCCACACAGCATGAACGAAGCAAAAACCTGTAAAAGCAAAACAACTAACCTGGTAAATAATAATTGGATAACATGTGAATATAATAGAGTACCTGTACTTACAAAATAAAGTATGGTGGGAACAAGAAGAAGGGTTCCCAGTATGGATGCCCAGACAATGTGAGCCAGGGGGTAGTACAGACTCTGCCAGCGAGGCTTGAGGGACGGCTTGGCCATCCCGAAGCCCAGGTTGATCCCGTGCTCGTAAGTGGTGGTAAAGCCGAACCGCTCGGCACGCTGGGGTAGCATCATGTGGACCACTGAGGCCACCAAGGATATACGGGCCTCTACCAAGTCTACCACCTGTTCAGAGAGAAGGAAAGACAGTAAGGACAGCACAATCTCTATGAATAACCTTGCCTTTTAACTATATCCTTCAACCAACTTTGAGCGAGTGCCGATACAAAGGCCAGTCCTATAGGGCCATAGAATAGCTTTTAGCCCCAATACAAAGGTTATAGGATATAGAGCCGTGGTGGTCCAGTGGTGAGCACGCTCACTTGTGAATCTGCAAGACCCGGGATCGAATCCCTGCCACGGCGGACATTTAGTGGGTGTGGTAGTACGTCCTAGCATGTTTCACATGCTCGCACCCAGTCATGGGACATCCTGACGACGTATACAGACTAAACACACATAACAAAGCCACTCCAACAGCTTCCTCTCTCTCCAACACCCCTTCTCCCCTCTCAACACTCTTCTCTGAGCTAGTGCCGATACAAATGGCCAGTCCTGTATAGAATCGTGAGGTTCAGAGTCGTAAAGATTCCAGGACGAGCTCCATAGAAAATGAAAATGAATGAAATGGGTACACGGTCGGTCCCGACAGGCTAAACTAAAAGGGGCAATTTGAACTCGTATAGATTTAACTTCTTAACAGTTACTCATCCACTACTGGTGACGTCCTTTTCATTATATTCTGGCAACTATTAGTTGATTTTATTCAGCTTAAGAAGGACCTCTAACAATTAACCCCTTCCATACCGGCGACGTCCTTTTAACTTTATCTTAGCTACTATTAGACGATTTTATTCAGATCGCAAAGGGTCTCTCCAACAATGAACAGGCTTTGAACTATCTCACTTAACCCTCTTTATGCCCACAGATCCTTCTTAAACTGTACAATATCGTCTAAATATAGCTAAAATTAAATGACAAAGCCATCGCCGGTACAGAAGGGGTTATAAGGATACTGACTACCTCAATATATTATTTAAGGGTTCACTTTTTGGGCGATTTTTGCATGTATTCATTATTTTTCTAGTTTCCTCCCTAGACCTCCATCAAATTAAACAAAAACATTCATTAGATTCCCCTTCTAGATTAATTTGTACATTTTTCGGTAGAAAAATGTACCAACATTACAGGATCATTACAGGCTCACCATCGTTTGCCAGGAAAAAAATGACACCTAAATAGCACGAAAGGTCTAAATATTGACGAAGAAATTGGGCGAAAGGTCTTAAAATCAACTAACTAATGGGGCAAACACCTTAGCATCTGAAAACTAATGGGGCTAAACATGAGGGAGAAAATGGTCCAGGAAACCAGCCCATCTCCCCTTAAACTACCACAGATCCATCCTAAGCTGAGCTAAACAGTATAATGGTCGTTATAACATAATGAAGAAAGACCGAAAGAGTTAAGGGGGCCCACCTCGCTTTTTTTCTCTTTCTCTCCCTCTCTTTTTGGCTTGTATCCATTCGGCCCCATTCAGCCTACTGTTTTAAGACGTTTACCCCCATTCAG
Source organism: Paralithodes platypus (assembly GCA_032716605.1). NCBI lineage: Eukaryota > Metazoa > Arthropoda > Malacostraca > Decapoda > Lithodidae > Paralithodes > Paralithodes platypus. The sequence continues at coordinate 13,958,343 of CM064530.1, forward strand.
GCTTCAATAGTTTCCTGGCGAGCCAGCAAAATTTATACATTTTTCGATAGCCGGATTTCTCCACACAGATATCGACACCTGGATGGGGATAAACGTTTAAAGCAGTTGGCTGAATGGGGCCGAATGGATACAAGCCAGAAAAAGAGAGAAAAGGAGAGAAAGAGAAAAAAAAGCAGTTGTTGTACTTTATATTCTGGCTATTATTAGACTATTTTGTGCAGATTAAGAAGGATGTGTGGCAGTAAAAATGTCAAGTGAGGTAGTTCGAAGCCTGTTTATTGCAATGGGATCTATATAAACTGAATAAAGTCGTTTAATAGTAGCCATGATTGGGAAGTTTTGTTTGGACTTGCTTGCCGGGGTTTTTATTTACCGTCCCGTTATTCGGCCAGTTGTACATGGATAACCGGATGCGGGCTTTTTCTTCCGCAACCATTACCCGAAAACGATCGGAGTTGTCGTAAACTAACGTGTGTTTATTACCGAATACATATTCGTGTCGAAGTTGCCTTTGGGCTTCTTGTAGTACCAGTTCCCTGAAGCTAAGCTGTTCAAATCTTGCATTAACATTTTGTGGCTCAGGGGCGGGCTTGGAGGTGGCAGGGGCAGGCGTGTTGGTGGCAGGGGCGGGCGTGTTGGTGGCAGGAGCGGGCATGTTGGTGGCAGGGGCGGGCGTGTTGGTGGCAGGGGCGGGCGTGTTGGTGGCAGGGGCGGGCGTGTTGGTGGCAGGAGCGGGCATGTTGGTGGCAGGGGCAGGCGTGTTGGTGGCAGGGGCGGGCGTCTTGGTGGCAGGAGCGGGCTTGGAGGTGGCAGGGGCGGGCTTGGATGTGGCAGGGGTGGACTTGGAGGTGGCAGAGGCAGCCTTAGAGGTGGCAGGGGCGAACTTGGAGGTGGCAGAAGCGGGCTTGGAGGTGGCAGGGACGGACTTGGAGGTGGCAGGGGCGGGCACAGACTCCAATTGGACTTTTGGGGATATTAGGTTCGTCACTCTGACGCCTTGGGTAACCTCCATATCAAACACCAATTGTCCGTCGTTGGACTTGCCGTACTGTAGTGTCCCGACGAATTTAATCTCAACGGTCCAAATTTGTTTTTTTCCCGCTTTGACATCTATCCGTACCGTGGCATTCTCCTGACGCTTGACATCAAAGACGGCCGCGGTGGAAGTCAGGTTCAATTCATACCAGTCCTCATCTACGTACTGCCAATCTTCTTTTTCTGTGCCAATCCGAATTACTTTTACTGTGTTATACGACCGTAGCCACTTGATAAAAGTTACTAATCTACAGAGAAATATGATATATTTATCCTGAAGGCGTTATTGTAAATATATGTAAATGTTTGTTGTTATTGAACCATTGAGCTATCTTAGTCACAGGCCTACTAAGCCTGTGAGTATCTGTGAGTGAGTATTTACGGAGCTATTAGGTAGGTAGGTGAAGGTATTGAGGGATAAGCCTTTACAACGGCACCTCTTATCTACATTCTACTTTTCCTATTTTTCTGAAGAGTCACTAATGTACAAAAATATTAGCAAAAAAACAAATAAAACATAATAAAAATAAAAAAAACAACACCTTCCAAGATCCGATTACCCATTCTTTTCTGTTTTCTGGCCATTATTAGACGATTTTATACGTTAAGAAGAGTATATGGAAGTCGGAATGTTAAATGAGATAGTCTTTACCTTTCTAATTCCCACAGATCCTTCCTAAGCTGCATAAGATCGTCTAATGATAGCCAGAATATACTGTAAACATGCGTCATGAACTTTTCTGGCTCCTATTAGACGATTTTATACATCTTAGGAATGCTATATGGAAATCAGAGGGTTGTTGTTGTTGCTGTTCCCCAGGCTGCCAGGCCAAACAGCCGGCTAAGGTCCCGAGCAAGGCCAAGGCCATAAATGAGCGCCCCCACAAAACCCTCCCTGCTTACCACTAATAAAGCCTGGGTGAATTCAGAGGGTTAATTGAGATAGTCTTTACCTTTCTTATTCCCACAGATCCTTCCTAAACTGCATAAGATCGTTTAATGATAGCCATAACCAACTGTCAAAATGCGTCATAATCTTCAAAAAGTTAAGTTTTGTCATTGCCTTTGTTGAGCAATTATTTTTTCATTGTTTCCCCCTAATCTTTGCCTGAAATTAAAACGGCCGTGGTGGTCGAGTGGTGAGCACGCTCACGTGTAAATCTGCAAGATCCGGGATCGAATCCCTGCCACGGCGGATATTTAGTGGGTGTGGTAGTACGTCTTAGCATGTTTCACATGCTCGCACCCAGTCAGGGAACATCCTGACGACGTATACAGACTAAACACACATAACAAAGCCACTCCAACAGCTTCCTCTCTCTCCAACACCCCTTCTCCCCTCTCTACACGCTTCAGAAAAATAGGAAAAGTAGAATGTAAATACGAGGTGCCGTTGTAAAGGCTTATCCCTCAATATTTCATCAGTCGAGTGGAAAGCATGCTCACGTGTGAATCTGCAAGACCCGGGATCGAATCCCTGCCACGGCGGACATTTAGTGGGTGTGGTAGTACGTCCTAGCATGTTTCACATGCTCGCACCCAATCAGGGAACATCCTGACGACGTATACAGACTAAACACACATAGCAAAGCCACTCCAACAGCTTCCTCTCTCTCCAACACCCCTTCTCCCCTCTCTACACGCTTCAGAAAAATAGGAAAAGTAGAATGTAAATACGAGGTACCGTTGTAAAGGCTTATCCCTCAATACTTCATCTGATCTGATAGCCAACTTTGCAATGGGTTACTAAGCTCACTATCATCACTACTATTACCACCATCATCACTACTATTATTACTATCATCACTACTACTGTCACCATCATCATTACTACTATCACCATCATCATTACTACTGTCACTATCATAATTACTACTATCACCATCATCACTTATATCACCATAATCACTACTATTGTCACCATCATCACTACTACTGTCACCACCATCACTAGTACTATCACCATCATCACTACTACTTTCACTATCATCACTACTACTGTCACCATCATCACTGTATACTACTGTCACCATCATCACCACTACTATCATCATCACTACTACTGTCACCATAATCACTACCACCATCATCACCACTACTACTGTCACCATAATCACTACCACCATCATCACCACTACTACTGTCACCATAATCACCATTATTACAACCGCTATCACCATCCCTTTAACAAAAACTTTCACAATCACCACTACCATCATCATCACTACAGATCATTCATAACACCATAACTACTACCATAATCGCCACAACAATCACTACTACACTCACACACACCATCGTCATCATCTATAGAGATCATCACCGTCATCACAAATACTACCACAATCACCACCACTATCACTACTACTACTATCATAAAATTAAGTAGCACCCCATTCTTAACATTAATCATTGATACGTTCATCTGGACCAATTCCCCTTCACGTGCTCGCTTTGAAGCAGGGAATTTCATAGATACTTTGCTACTAGGTAAGCATATCTAAATCCTGGTTTAGCCTATTAATGGTAAAGGTGTTGTCGGGTGTATACATAAGTATCTAAATAACCTAACCAAACAACCTAATCTAACCTAACCTAAGTACACTGGTGTGTTTAGTTTAGAGTAGGCTAATTCTATTTTTAAATGATTATATACTTGTAAACAATCATAAACACATTATAAAAAACTAGCAATTCTAAAGGTTTTCGGGTCACGGGTGTACCCTCATCGCTGTTACCGGTATGTTAGCATAGGTTATGGTTATCTATTTCTTATTAATTTCACCACACCACCAAACACCTCAAATTAAATTAATGAAAGTAATAACATGAAATTAACCTTACTGTATCTCCAATGATGAAACTATTCGAGTACTGTCTAACCTTAACTTACTATTTTCTACCAACGCATTATATTTGTAAGCAAGTTGTAGACGTAAAGTAAACAAGCAAATATATCTCGAAGAAGGGTTGTGGTGGTATTTGTTCTTAAGCTTGATGGGGGTCTAGGATACAAACTAAAGACCTCCCCTTAACCCGTTCAGTACCAGGGACGTCCTTTTCATCATATTCTGGCAACTGTTAGACGATTTTATTCAGCTTAGGAAGGACCTCTACCAATAATATGGTTTTAAACTATCTCAACCAAACCTTTTAACTACCACAGAGCCTTCCTAAGCTGCATAATATCGTCTAATTAAAGCTAGAATATAATGTAACGAACGTCGCTGGTACTCAAAGGGTTAATGGGAGGTCTTTTTCTGGAACCCCTTCTCCCTTATGCTTAGCCCCATTAGTTTTGAGATTACAGTATATGACGTTCGCCCCATTAGTTTGGCGATGTTAAAACCTTTTGGCTCATTTCTTTGTCAACAGTAAGAATATAATATAACACACGTCGCTGGTACTCAAAGGGTTAAAGACCTGGTGATCGAAGAAGTCATTAATTATACTCCTTCTAATTTATAAAGGCCAGTTGGGTGTGGTCCGCGTGGGTCATCATATAAAGGCATAGACGTGACGTCTAGGGTAAATAGACCGTTAATGAATGGGACACTCTCGGGTACACTATAGTCGGTTTTATTTCAGCTGATGTTAAATTTAATCCGTTAACAGCTTATTTCTCGATACTGAATACAAAAATATGAAACAACTTTGTCTCTGTGTCTTGTTAACGCCAAATTTTAATATGTAACCATATTTCAATACAAAATCTTCAAAATAACAGAAATTTTGATGTGAACTTTGCAATCTACCATCAGTTGGAAAAACGTAGACTATAGTAGCCTAGGTCAGGGCAATCCATTTGGCAACGTCGCAAAACCAACGTTGCCAAGTTATTTGCATTTATCCTTAACCCCTTCTTTACTGAAATTTCTTTTTAGTTTTATTCTACCTATATTTAGACGACTTTGTGCAGTTTAATAAGGGTCTGTGGTAGTACAAAGGGTTAAGTGCGATAGTTCGAAGCTTCTTAATGGCTGGTTACCCTTTTTAAACTTAATAAAATTGTCTAATAGTTGCCAAAATATAATGAAAAGGACGTCACCGCTACACAATGGGCTAAGTAAAGTGTCGCATTCTAGAAATCATACAACTTATATAATATTAAATTTATACAGAGTATTCATAACTCATTATTAAAGTTGTTAATAGCTTAACATGTGAGATTTGTTATTAAGAATTTAAAATTTGGCATGTCTGCCTTTATCAAATTCCTGACCTGACAACGCCCAAATGGCCTTTACAAAATTGAAGGACTATAAAGGATATACCGTATATATATATATATATATATAGAGAGAGAGAGAGAGAGAGACTATATTAGCATGATATAGGGTTACGCAAGCCATCATTAATTTGCTCCAGCGAAAATCCATAAATGGTGGACTTCAGCTAATCCATTAGAAGATCCCTGTTAGCTGTTTGAATGGTGGAATATTAGAAGATCCCTGTTAGCTGTTTGAATGGTGGAATATTAGAAGATCCCTGTTAGCTGTTTGAATGGTGGAATATTAGAAGATCCCTGTTAGCTGTTTGAATGGTGGAATATTAGAAGATCCCTGTTAGCTGTTTGAATGGTGGAATATTAGAAGATCCCTGTTAGCTGTTTGAATGGTGGAATATTAGAAGATCCCTGTTAGCTGTTTGAATGGTGGAATATTAGAAGATCCCTGTTAGCTGTTTGAATGGTGGAATATTAGAAGATCCCTGTTAGCTGTTTGAATGGTGGAATATTAGAAGATCCCTGTTAGCTGTTTGAATGGTGGAATATTGGAAGATCCCTGTTAGCTGTTTGAATGGTGGAATATTAGAAGATCCCTGTTAGCTGTTTGAATGGTGGAATATTAGAAGATCCCTGTTAGCTGTTTGAATGGTGGAATATTCTAACACGATTATTGACCCCTTCCGAGAGTCAGGCTATTTGAATGTAGAGCTGAACACACACACACAAACACACACACACACACATACTGTAAGTTTAAGGGACCTATAGCCTGTATTTTTTAAAGCTAACAAGAAATTGACTCTCCGCCACCTTAAGGAAGGATTTTAGTTTGCTCCCTAGATCTCTACGAAGCTTTTAAAAACACACCCATGTGTACAATTTTCGGTAGAACAAAATTCCGGCCAAAGGCCGTTTCCTACTAAATTACAGGTTCACTATCGCTCGCCAGGAAAATCTCGACACCGAAACGACTGAAAAATTTCTCAATATTGACACAGAAATGGGGCAAAAATTGCTATAATAGACTCACTAATGAGGCGAACGTCTTAAAATCTCAAGCCTAATAGGGCTAAAGACGAGGGATAAGGGGGTCCAAAAAAAGTAACTCCTTTCCCCCTTAAGGTCAATGTTTGGTTTATGTATATTCAATCTTGATCAACGTTGTGTACAGGTAAATAATTATCTCCTAGACTTGTTATGGTAGACGATGGTGGTCATGCTAAGCGTTTATGTAGGTGGCATACCGAAATATACATAATTACAACATATGATTGACTTTCAAAGTAAATACAATTGTGTGAGAATACATTTTGTAGTGTAATGCCTAACCAACTTCAGGGGAGATGGTTCACTTTTTGGGCGATTTTTGCATGTATTCATTATTTTTCTAGTTTCCTCCCTAGACCTCCATCAAATAAAGAAAAAAAACATCCATTAGATCCCCCTTCTAGATCATTTTGTACATTTTTCGGTAGAAAAATTTCCCGGCCGAAGGCCGGTTCTTCCAACATTACAGGCTCACTATCGTTCGCCAGGGAAGAAATCGACACCTAAATAGCACAAAAGGTCTAAATATTGACGGAGAAATGGGAGAAAGGTCTTAAAATCGACTAACTAATGAGGCAAACATCTTACCATCTGAAAACTAATGGGGCTAAACATGAGGGAGAAAGTGGGCCAGAAAACCGGCTCATCCCCCCTAAAGTTGAGTGCCTCTGTTATGGCCTCCAACATAATTAGTATGTCTGTCGCTGCCTAAGTACCTCAACCTCATCACTCTTGTCTTGATGATTACGTTCTATCGATCTTGCTACGATTATCTTTACCTTTATTTATGCATTTTTCAGTTTACCTTGATTTTAATGTCACGAATATTTTTGAAATATTTGAAGACAAATGTGGAATCTATATGCTCTGAAGATCATAGTAAAATGTGTTTTGACTCTCGGCAAAGTCTAATACAAAATTACGGTACTAACATGTCTTTTCTGTAAAAGGGTTGTTATATCTCCTATAGATGGCACCAATAAGGTACGCTATTACGCTGTATTATTTTTCAGGGTTAGTCTTCTATTCAATGTATTAGTTCTTATTATCACCAACCCACCAATTAACTTACCAATAAACCTGATTAATGATACCAATGAAACTAATGAATACATGTGGTACTCCAGGGATTCGAACCTAGGATACTCACACCGATATTCCGCACACTAACCATTACGCTATCAAGACGAACACATACTAAGTGTTAGGTGAGGGTTAAGAGGAGGCAGACCGTTTTTCTGGACCCCCTTCTCCCTAATGTTTAGCCCCACTAGTTTTGAGATTATAAGACGTTCGGCCCATTAGTTTGGCGATTTTAACACCTTTCACCCCATTTTGTTGTCAATTTTAAGACCTTTCGTGCCATTTAGGTGTCGATTATTTTCTGCCGAGCGATAGCGAGCCTGCAATTTTAAGAGGAACTGGCCTTCGGCTGGGACATTTTCTACCGAAAAATGTACAAATGTACAAATGTAGGGGGTGTTTTTCTAAGCTTGATGGAGGTCTAGGGAGGAAACTAAAAAAATATATGAATAAATGAATTAATAGACCAAACAAACGGCCAGCCTCCCCTTAATTTTGTATCCAATGTATTAGGTCTAGGTTAGCTGGTTACTGGGTTTTTATATTTTTCTAAACGACAACACCTGAGCCAACTTTTGCCTAACTAATTACAACCACTGTATATTTATGTAAACTAGCTAAAAACCCAAAAATATTACTTTCAAAACTAGGTTACTGTGTTTTTTTACCCCCCAAAATTGCAAAAATCTGAGCCAACGTTTGCCAAAACTTGTTTTAGGTTTTTCGAAATATTGGGTATTTTGGGTTTGCAATTTGAGAAAACCCAAGCCAAATTTTGAAATTGGGTTACTGTTTTTATCGACTCTTAACCCTGGAAGCGCTAGAGCTATGCTTTTTAAAAATGCCACCAATACGAACCCTTTAACCCTCGTAAATGTAAAGTACTACATATCGGATACCTAAATGAGAAAGCAAACTATTCGATGAATGGCACTCAGCTTAAGAATGTAAACAGAGAAACCGATCTGGGAGTAACAATATCGAGTAACCTAAAACCGAGTCAACAATGTTCAGAAGTTGTTAAGAAGGCAAACAAAATAATTGGCTTTATAGGCAGGTCATTTGAGCATAAATCCAAAGAAGTTATCCTAACCCTTTACAATTCCTTAGTCCGCCCTCTTCTGGAATACTGCGTTCAATCCTGGTGCCCTTATTACCAAAAAGATATAAACAAGCTAGAACGAGTTCAACGTAGAGTTACCAAAATGATACCTAGCCTAAAGAACAAACCATACGAAGAGCGGTCTTAGAGAATTAAATCTATTTCCTTTAACCCAGCGCAGATTAAGAGGTGACTTAATTCAAGTGTTCAAAATCATCAAAGGCATTGACAATATGAACTGTAGTAAGTACTTCACTATCGACCAATCTAATTACACGCGGGGAAAACGGTTGCAAAATTATTGGTAAATCTTTTAACTCACACGAATCTAAGAATTTCTTCTTCAATCGAGTTGTCAACTTGTGGAATGGGCTTCCCCGAAACGTTATAGACTGCATCACCGTTGATTCATTTAAACTCCGCCTAGACAAATATCTCGCATCAAACCCGCGACTGACTGCGTTTGTAAATGAATAACTTTATTTTATCCCCCCCTCAGTTACTAACCCATCTGTCCCCTACTAACTTCCTAATCCTGCCACGGACATTAGTTCCAGGGCAGTAATTCCCTTTCCAATGTTCCCTTACCTACTCTAAACCACTGTTTGGACACTTGATCCTCAGTGTTTTGGAGGACAAGCAACCTAGAAGGGTCACTAGATCTGTTGTTGCTTGATTTCCTTTGTACTCCTTTGTAACACGGATGGCCTCTTGGAAGGTATTAGAAAAAAATAAAAAAATAAAAATCCATTAATATCCATTTTTTCCACTATTTCTACCCACCTGAGCCCATGATGTGACCGGAAGAACATAGATGGTAAAGTTGAGTGCCTGTGCTATGGCCTCCACCATATGCCTGTCGCTGCCCGAGTACCTCACCACGTCTCTTCCGTCTTTGTTTACACTCTTGTCCGCCACCCAGTAGGGCTTGTAGGGCAGCGCTGTCACCCCAACCAGGCCCTCGTGGAAGCTCGGGGAAGAGAGAGAGTTACATAGAGTTACATATATACACAGACTGCAAAGACCATACAGCCCCTACAAGGCAGTCCCGACTTCATTATAACAAAAATTGCTACTAAGTGGAAGGTAGGAATAGCAAAGCAGAAGGCTCTCTCCCCACCCAGAGAGAGAGAGAGAGATGTTGATGGGTTCACTCTAGAATTAATTCATATAGGTATTACGTTATGTCATTTCAACTGTCGCATCTTAATCATATATTGGATAGATGACAATATTACAGATGGGTATATTTGGGTTTAATTTTCCAAAAGGACAGTTACAAGTTGTATTTTATTTGGTATGCTCTACAGTATTTTACATACATGTACTTCAATGTGTGATTGGTCTTTACCTGCGGAAATTCCGAATAAAGGAGATTACCCCCCTCCCCAACTCTCATAGTACTTCCACCACTATTTTGTCCTTTTCCTTTGTGAATTATTTATTTGTTTAGTGTTACTTTATTCAGAAAGCCCTGCTGATGCACGGAAAGCCCAAGTTAGGTTAGGTTGTTAGCCTAGGTTAATACATGCGAGTTGGCTAGGCATTTGCGAACATAAGCAAACCCACCCGCCATGGTCGTGACTGTCCACTTCGAAAAATGTACCCATATTTGTAGACAATCTTTCAGTTTCAGCTTAGGAAAGCTTTCATAACATTTAATCACTTCTTTTGACAAACATCCCGTATGGTTTCTTACTTCATAAATTTATTAGGAAATGTGAATCTGTTGAGACGGTCTCCGTGTTCCCAAGTAGCCAGTTTGATCGTCTGTCCTCCAAGGGGGCCGTAAGGAAGGTAGCTGAACACTCTCCATCTGAAAGAAATGTAGTGTATCATCTTTAACTGTTATGGGTTATTCAGTCGTCTTAACTGCATACTTAGTGCAATGAACACGGGACATGGACTACAAGAGTATACGATTCAATTGGTTTTATTTATCCAAGAGACATAGACGGAGTGTCTCGGCAATTATATTCAATTATATTCAGGACAAAATTATACGCAAAACATACACAAGCGCAATACATAGAAATATAAAATCTGATCGTCTAGGAGGTATATGACAATTCAGGTAGGGCAAGATTGCTTGTAAAACTCTTGTTAACACTTAATTCGCAGTGACCGTCATATGACCCGTCATGTGACCCATGGCAAAATAAAATTGGGATTTTTTAAACTACAAATAAATTTGTTTCCCAATCTCAAATGCTCCTTAGAGATCACATCTTTTTCAGAAGAATTTTCCTTTGAGTAAAGGTAGTGAGGGAGGGTATATTGCAACAATTCATATTCAAAATATATATTTGATGTCTTCGAAATACCAATAATCAAGGGATTTCTATAAAACTATCATGACTTACTACTACTGGCCTATGCTGGATGGGAGACCAGCGTACTACTAACTACTGTACTATACATCACGTGCCACCAAATTTCGCTGTAAAGAATAACAAAAATAGTAGTAATAAATAATATCAACTATGATCCCATACATAATTGCATCTCTGTTATTGGCCCTAAAACAGTTGTAGTTGACAGTTATTATGTTATAGTTTAGTAGTGCATTGTTTGTGGGCCTACTACACCTGTTGGTGTTGTCGCCGCGGTTCTGAAGAAGGAAGACCGTCTCCATCATGGTGTAGGTCCAGGATGACGGAGCTGGCGTTGAGGTGGAGAAAGAAGGCAATACATTTTCAGGTAATGGAGACGAGGACGGGGGTGGTGCAGAGGAGGAGGGAGACGGCAGGTACGAGGAAGGTAACGTCAGGAGTGTTATCTGCTGGAGGTGTAACCGAGTGAGGACCACCATTCTCCACCGCCAGGTCATCAGTCGCTCCTCCACACTGGCCCGACCCAGGGAGGCAAGGAAGGGCAAGGAGTCACTCACAACAACCACACCCACGCACTCCCGCCACGCTCCCACCTGCAAAACCAATCACTTTACTCCTTGACTACGAGAGACTCAATAAAATCGTCTTGGTTTAGCTAGAATACAAGACAATAAGTTTTCGTTGTAGTGGTAGTCTAAATTGATTTTCAAATCCCTTACAATGTGACGCCTTTCCTATTCTAATGAAATGTGTTAAATACTAGCAAAATTACAATTAAATAAAAAGTTATTATATTAAGTGGATTAATTTGGAGACATGCCCTATAACAGGGTATGGTCATAATTTCTCCGACTCGATCTTGGAGAATCTTCTAGTAGCGAATTTCCACTTCAAGTATGTAGCGTGACCGACACCACTGTTTTAGCCATAGCACGAGTGATTTTTCTGTCAATTTTTATGGGCAAATGTAATCTAAAAAAAAGCCTTTTAAAAGACTTCAGTGGCACTCAAAAACAAAGGAATATGTGATTGAGTGAGATAATTCCCCTTTATACCTCCTATCACTCTTACACATGTATCCAAAGACCCCCCCCCCCCCTTCCCCTCCTGGTAAGGAAAGGCTATACCTCTGACCACAACCTACCCCTGACCAACCATATAGCATTACCTGCCTTGCCTGATGTACGAGATGCTGGAGCTGAAGGTTTAGAACAGCTGTGTCATTGTAGTCGTATTCTGTCCTCATCACCACAACGTCCCAGTGGTCCTCGCTCATCAACATCACCTCCTGAGAAATATTAGGGGGTTCTAAAGTGTCATTATCTCGCTATATATTTTTTGTGCAAGCTATAATTAACCCGTACAGTACCGGTGAGGTCCATTTTTTTATGTTGGGGCAACTATTAGACGATTTCATTCAGATTAAGAAGGACCTCTAGCAATAATATGGATCCAACTATCTCAACCAACCCGTTTAACTACCGTAGATCCTTCCTAAGCTGCACAATATCGTCTACATATAGCTAGAATACAAAATAGCACACGTCGCTGGTGCTCACAGGGTTAAGCGTACTATTACACACGTTGTTACTTATGTTCATTATATTAACATTCCCGGCCCCCTTTTCCCTCCTCTAAACCTCTATGTATTTATATCTTTATCTTCCACTATAGCTTTTCTTCATACCCCATTATACAACGTAACTCGGAGGGTCATGGCGAGGGAGCACCATATTTTGACCACTTGTGAGTTTCAAGCTTTAGGAAGTTGAAGCTGTAGACATCAATATTTAACCCCTACTGAGCCAGAGTATTTTACAATTTATGTACCGCACAATACCAGTCGTTTTCGCAACAATGAGTTTTCGGCTAAAAATCGATGTCTAACGCTTGAAGTTCCTTATAGCCAGAAACTCTCAAGTGGTCTAAGCCTCTCTCTCTCTCTTTGTCAACCACGTACCCTGAGGAGGCGCTGCAGTGACGTGTAGGGATCCGCCAGCAGTAGTAGCGTGCAGGCCCCTGGGGAGGTTGTTGTTCTGTAAGTCCTCAGTACCTCCAGCACCGCCTCTCCTCCTCCCTTGGGCGCCTCCCTCAGTGCCCTTAATCCCGCGCCTTCTGCTGTAATCGGGGTCAGTCGTGCCCCTGCAGGTTGAGAGGGTAGACCCACCCTATTCAACATCTGACAGACATTAATACAGCACAGAGCAAGCCAAACGTAATAACAGCTGAGACATGACTTATTAGCGCGACTGTACATAAATTGGTGTGCATCATCTAGAGGGCGTATTAACCCCTTCCGTACCGACGCCATTCTATATAGTTATATTAGTCTAGCTATATTTGGACGATTTTATGTAGTTTAAAAAGGATCTGTGGTAGCAAAATGGGTCAAGTGAGATAGTTCGAAGTCTGTTAATTGCTGGAGACCCTTTGTAAACTGCATAACATCGCCTAATAGTAGCTAGAATATAATACAAATATATCACCGGTAATGAGGGCGTATTAAAGGCCTTCCGATAATGGAGTTAAGGTGAATAGTAGTACTGTACGTAGGCTAATATACCGTGTTAATGTGCTACCCAGCAATATCCAGGAAGGCAGCATTGATTCTTTAAGGTGGCAACCCCTCATCATAGTGACAGAAACAAATTGTGGAGGGGAAGACTGTTACGCTAGACAAATTGTGGGGAATAAATTAACCCCTACTGTACCGGAGGACACAGTAATACAATTCCCCCCCCCCCCCCCAGTCCCAAGCAATGTGGCCAAAATGGCAAGATAGAACAACCTTCCACCTCAAGAGATGAAGGAATACTGGCTCTCCCAGGCTTCAGAGCGTTGGATATAAGCTGAGAAGTGTTGCCATATCGAGAGCAGAGCCGTCGCTGGGACTGGGGAGTGACTTATCTACTGAAGTCGCTGGTATTGGACAGGTTAACTGGGAGAAATCAGTAGTTCAATATACGGAGTAGAGGGCAAGTTGCTGAAAGCAGTGAAGAGCATGTATGAGGGTGCAAAGGCGGCAGTACGTGTGGAGAGTGAGCAGAGCGAGTTCTTTGACCTGAATGTTGGTTTGAAACAGGGGTGTGTGATGTCCCCGTGGTTGTTTACTGTATATATGGATGGAGTTATGAAAGAAATACTATCAAGAGCAGTGGATGTTGGTGTATCGCTGAAAAGGGAGGGAATTGAGTGGAAGCTACCTATACTGCTGTTTGCGGATGATACAGTTCTGATGAGTGATAATGAATGGGAGTTGCAGGGTCTGGTAAATGAGTTTGGAACAGTGTGCGAAAAACGGAATTTGAAGGTAAATACGGGGAAGAGCAAGGTTATGGTCTTCGAAAGGGGTGAAGTCACAGAGTGTGAGGTGAAGCTGAACGGTCAGGCTATGGAGATCGTCAACTCTTTTAAGTATCTGGGCAGTGTGTTGAGTAAAGATGGGACTATGGATGAAGAGGTGCGGGAGAGGGTACAACAGGGGAAGAGGGTTGTAGGAACGCTAAAAGCAGTAACAAGAAATAGGGTGGTCAGTATGGAAGTGAAGAAGTCCTTGCATGACAGTGTGATAATCCCGACACTGACTTACGGAAGCGAAGCATGGACGTTGGTTGAGAGACTCAGACCAAGAGTGAGAGCAGTGGAAATGAATTACTTAAGGAGTGCGTGCGGAGTTACATGGAGGGATAGACAGACTAATGAGGAAGTAAGAAGGAGGTGTGGTGTGGAGGTAGATGTGCTGGAAAGTGTGAAAAGGAACAACTTGAGATGGTTCGGCCATATGGAACGTATGGAAAGCGAGAGAATGACTAAGAGGGTGTACGAGAGCGAGGTGGAGGGACAGAGGGGGAGAGGTAGACCGAATATGAGGTGGAAGGATGGAGTGAGGAACTACATGAACGAAGGCGGTGCTGGTTGGGGGGAGGGGCGTCGACTGACTGGGGACAGAGGTGCATGGGGGCGGTTCGTTCGTGGCCACCCCTTCGGGGATCGCGGCGTCAGGCAATAGATAGATAGATAGATAGGACACACACACACGGTAATTTTATCTTTTTATCTCCGTATTCTTCCTCTATCCAAATTACTCTACTCTCCTACTTTACTCCAGACATCAGATCAGATCAGGTGAGTTATACAAATCAGTACAAGACAACATATTATCTATACATACAATATGGATACCCTGACCAGAGATGTTACATACACAAGTTTCAGTTAGTGATAATGTGATTACATAAAATAATATACTAGTAATTATGGAAATATATAGTTATGTGAGTTCTTAGACTCTGACTAATGTTTATACTGAATAGAACAATAGAATTATGATGGTTATACAATCATAGATCATGGAAATGATCTGGGAAGTACACAGGAACTTAATAAAACAGAGACTGAATATTAACACATATAACTTAGTCTGCCCTCGCGCCTGAATCACAGAAAAGGGAGTTGGCTCGTTTGTTATACTCCCGAGTTATGTTCTTGACCGCTTAGGATGGGTAACTTATCTAGAAATCACTTTAAAGGAATGGAGTAACTTCTTATGTTGTGGTGTAGATATTAATTTCCTAAACCAGCACTACCCCATTAAGCTATAGCCTACATACCAGCAGTAGGGAGAAGGATGGACGTCACCAAGTACCACAGAAGGTTCATCCGGCCCCTCATCCTAGCCTTAGAGTTCGAAGGCACTGAAATGGTAAAGGCAGACCACATGAGTTGATATACCAGAGATATATGGATATAATCAGAGATATACAGATAGAGAGGAAAATCACTAGCCATTTGCTCCTTACCTTTGTGTGTGTGTGTGTGTGTGTGTGTGTGTGATTTAGGGATGTTATTGTTGTTGTTGTCGTTCCCTAAGCTGCCTGGCCGAACAGCCCCGAGTCCCTAAGGAAGGCCATGGCCACGATCAGGCTTTTCCACAGGTCTTTCAAGGAGTGTATATTATGTTGTTGGCGTAAGTGATTGTGTATAATGCAGTCTTCTATGATGTGTTTAATAGTATGGGGTGCCGTGTTGCATCCTGGGCAGGTGTCGATGACGAAAATATCCAGTCTCTTCTGATAGCTCAGAAGAGCTGGATGTTGCCCATATCTCAACCTGGTCAGGTGGACTCTGTCCTCGGAGGAATTCAGAAGGATGAATTTCGGGAGGTCGTGCCTGCAGCTGCGTGTTGTCTATGAGTGATTGGATGGAACGGTGAGAGATATGAGTATGGATGTGCTTCTGGAAGCTGGTTTAGGGTGGGCAGGGAGATAGAGATGACAGTATTTGTGTGTGATACCGTGTGCTGGGAGTTGTTTTGATATTCCTTGGTGTCTGTGGGTGTGCTGCCATGTAGTGTAGTGGGTGGTGTTGATTTGTGGAAGCTGCAGCCAGGAATTGAGTGCCTCTCATGTCCAGGTGGTCTTTGACTTGGAGGACTTTGGTTTCTTGATGTGGGTGATCTGTATGTATAGTAACTGTGCAGACTGTGATGATTTTTAGGGCTTTGTTTTGAATAGTCGGCAAGGTCTTGTGATGTGTTTTAGCTAGGTTAGAAGTCCAGGCAAGGCTTGCATATTCCATCACTGATCTTATGTATTGCTTGTATACTGTGGTGGTAGTTTCTTTGTTGTGTCCAAATTCTGTTTGGACAATTGACCTGACGGCGTTAAGTTTGGGTGTCAATTTATTGTTTATGTTTGTGATATGTTGTTTGCATGTCATTAGAGTATCATATGTTAGTCCTAGGATTTTGGGTGCGTTTGTGTGTGTTAGGAGGGTGTTGTTTATGGTGAGGTGGGGGGTGTTTTGTATTCGGCTGTCCAGCTTGTGAGGAGGGTTGCATTGGATTTGGCTGGGGCTAATATGAGTCTGTTTGTAGAGCACCAGTTATGTAGTGTGTTGAAATAGGGCTGAAGGAGAAGTGTTGCTCTGTCTGGGTGTTGGTGTGTGCATGTGAGTAACGTAGAATTACCAAAATTATACCTAGCCTAAAAAACAAACCATACGAGGAGCGTCTTAGAGATTTAAATCTATTTCCTTTAACCCGGCGCAGATTAAGAGGCGGCTAAATTCAAGTGTTCAAAATCATCAAAGGCATCGACAATATGAACTGTAGTAAGTACTTCACTATCGACCAATCTAATTACACGAGGGGAAATGGTTGCAAAATTATTGGTAAATCTTTTAACTCACACGAATCTATGATTTTTTTCTTCAATCGAGTTGTCAACTTGTGGAATGGGCTTCCCCGGTACGGTACGTTATAGACTGCAGCACCATTGATTCTTTTAAACTTCGCATAGGCAAATATCTTGCATCAAACCCGCGACTGACTGCGTTTGTAAAGGAATAACTTTATATTATTCCCCCCTCAGATTCATCAAGGATTATTGCGTATATATATTACTAAGACGTTACTCTCTTGTTCCCAGATATACGAAAGATCACTTATAATATTTATATATATTTATGTTACTGTAAGGTATATATGGACCCCAGTATGGTCCCCTCTGTACTGTGTGAGTCTGAAATAAAGTATTATTATTATTATTATTATTATTATTAACTGTGTTATGTTACTAACTCATCTGTCCCCTACTAACTTCCTAATCCTGCCACGGACATTAGTTCCAGGGCAGTAGTTCCCTTTCCAATGTTCCCTTACCCACTCTAAACCACTGTTTGGACACTTGCTCCTCAGTGTTTTGGAGGACAAGCAGCCTAGAGGGGTTACTAGACCTGTTGTTGCTTGAGGAGGGCCCCCTTATAAGTACTGGACGTCCCACCCTCCTCCTCCCCTGCGCAGGTCTGAGTGAGCTGGGTCTCTTTCCTGATTGGGGGACAGAATCGATAGGTGGTAATGGGAGGAGGGGACATATTTTAGGTGTTAGTGTTAATTGTCTTGGTAATGTAAATAGAATGAAAGAGAAGTGTGTGTGTTTGTTTGTGTGTGAGTGTGTGTGTGTAATGTGCTTGTATGTGTGTGTGTGCGTGTGTGTGTGTGTGTATGTGTGTGATGTGCTTATGCATGTAATGTGTGTGTGTGTGTAATGTGCTTATGCATGTAATGTGTGTGTGTGTGTGTAATGTGCTTATATATGTAATGTGTGTGTGTGTGTATGTATGTGTGTGTGCGTATGTATGTGTGTGTGTGTGTGACGTGTGTGTGTGTGTAATGTGCTTATGTGTGTAATGTGTTTGTGTGTGTGTGTACATGATGTGTGTGTGTGAGTGTGTGTGTGTGTGTGTGTATGTGTGGGATTGAGTAAATACTTCACGGAATTCATTTTGTGAACAAGTCTCTCCTTATTGAACATGTGTGTGAAAGAGCCATACATTAATACAAGAAATCTCCCCTGTTCCGTTGATTTGGATATTTTAACATGTTTCATCCCATTAGTTTGGCTATAATAAGACGCTTCACCCCATTCAGGTGTCAATTTTTATCTGGGCGAGCGGAAGCAAGCCTATAATTTAGAAGAAATCGGCCTTTGGCTGGGACATGTTTCTATATACAAATGTACAAATTTAGGTTGAAGAGGGTTTGGGTTGACCTTTTCAAGTTTGATTAAGGAAGTCTAGGAAATAATATTTGATGA
>CM064530.1:13981765-14003601 GCA_032716605.1 Paralithodes platypus
GCTACTATACTACTACTACTACTACTACTGCTACTACTACTACTATACTACTGCTACTGCTACTACTATACTACTACTACTACTATACTACTGCTACTGCTACTACTACTACTACTACTACTACTATACTACTGCTACTGCTACTGCTACTACTATACTACTACTACTACTATACTACTGCTACTATACTACTACTACTACTACTGCTACTACTACTACTACTACTATACTACTACTACTACTATACTACTACTACTACTATACTACTGCTACTTCTACTATACTACTACTGCTACTACTACTACTACTGCTACTATACTACTACTGCTACTATACTACTACTACTATACTACTGCTACTTCTACTATACTACTACTGCTACTACTACTATACTACTACTACTATACTACTGCTACTATACTACTATTACTATACTACTACTACTACTACTGCTACTACTACTATACTACTACTACTACTGCTACTATACTACTACTGCTACTATACTACTACTACTATACTACTGCTACTGCTACTATACTACTACTACTACTACTACTACTACTACTACTGCTACTACTACTACAAACATAAATATACTATTACTACTACTACTACTACTACTACTACTACTACTACTACTACTACTACTACTACTACTACTACTACTACTATACTACTGCTACTGCTACTACTATACTACTACTACTACTATACTACTGCTACTGCTACTACTACTACTACTACTACTACTATACTACTGCTACTGCTACTACTACTACTACTACTACTACTATACTACTGCTACTGCTACTACTATACTACTACTACTACTATACTACTGCTACTGCTACTACTACTACTACTACTACTACTACTATACTACTGCTACTGCTACTACTATACTACTACTACTACTATACTACTGCTACTATACTACTACTACTACTACTGCTACTACTACTACTACTACTACTACTGCTACTACTACTACTACTACTACTACTACTACTACTACTACTACTGCTACTGCTACTACTACTACTACTACTACTGCTACTGCTACTACTACTACTACTACTACTACTATACTACTGCTACTATACTACTACTACTACTACTGCTACTACTACTACTACTACTATACTACTACTACTACTATACTACTGCTACTTCTACTATACTACTACTGCTACTACTACTACTACTGCTACTATACTACTACTGCTACTATACTACTACTACTACTATACTACTGCTACTTCTACTATACTACTACTGCTACTACTACTATACTACTGCTACTTCTACTATACTACTACTGCTACTACTACTATACTACTACTACTACTGCTACTATACTACTACTGCTACTATACTACTACTACTATACTACTGCTACTATACTACTATTACTATACTACTACTACTACTACTGCTACTACTACTATACTACTACTACTACTGCTACTATACTACTACTGCTACTATACTACTACTACTATACTACTGCTACTGCTACTATACTACTATTACTATACTACTACTACTACTACTACTGCTACTACTACTATACTACTACTACTACTGCTACTATACTACTACTACTATACTACTGCTACTGCTACTATACTACTACTACTACACTACTACTACTACTGCTACTTTTTTTTAAACCACTCAGCCGGTGCATCCCCTCTTTGGACCCTAAACCAGGTCAGAACAGTCATCAAAGCGTCCGACTTGGTAGTCATTCAGCTACTTACTATTCCGGGGTCAGCACTCAGACTCATCATCGTGGATTACTACTACTACATTGATTTTTATTTAATATTGTTCATACATTTTATTTTACAAGCATCAGATATTACTATTCAACACCATGCAACTTCAATCCAGTCTCCTTCCTATGCGACCCTCTGCCACTGCTGCCTCGTAGTCCACTTCTGCCACCGTCGCTGGTTGTGGTGCAGACAGTCTTGTTCCCCGCAGGCATAGTAGTGCTGATCTGAGCAACGAGAAAGATAGACGGCACCTCATCCAGGCTACAACGTGGCTCCTGGGCTGTTTCTTCTTCTCTGCGATGATCTCTGCAAGCCTTGAATAGAAGCACTGGGCCCTAGGTCCCATCCCTCCAGATGTGGTGAAGACTAGTGGGGTAAAGCTGCCATGTTCGATATTTAAGATCCTTTCCCCATATGCCCTGACCTTCTCTTGTTCATTCCTCTTGTGTGCAGCCTCCAGAGACAGCCCGCTGTAGCTATGGGCCATAGGGTCGAATATTCTTACGTCAAAGAATGCTCGCTGTGCTCTTGTCCAAAAACTTCTTGCACTAACGTCCACTCGTGCTTCGTTGGATGTGTTGGCCGTCCTGTGCTGCAAGATCTCTCCCTCCAAGGGAATGAGTGATGGTTCGCGCACCACATCTCGACACACCTCCCTGAGCATGTTCGCCGTTACATCTCTTACTTCATCGTGCCTGATGCTGATGAATCCTCCCTTCTTACATATCATGCTGTGGTCTGCATCGTTGTTGATTCCACAAACGCATCGATCGGGCAGTCCTTCAATCGGCCAATCATACCTCAGTGCAATAGCATCATTAAATTCTTGTTTGTTTAGATTGAAGCCTTTTGCCTTGATTGGTAGTGTTGTCAGCCAATTTGAAGCACCCGTTTCTTGTGCTATTTGTACTTTTCTTGTTAGTCTCGGGGAAAGTTGTCGCATCAATTGTGCCAGGTCATTTTTCTGTGAGTTTTGCCTCTCTGACATGATGGTCTTCCTGATGTTGTAGATGTCCGCCTGGTCCACTTCGCCGTCAGGATCTTGCGCTACGATGCGTTCAGTGAGAGATTCTGTTATCTTTACTGAGTTCTGGTGTTCCGTTGTCGCCCTCCTCACCGGATTGATGATTCCAAGCCCTCCTAACCTAGGAGGAAGTGCGAGCAACTCCCTCTCTGTAGCATTTGGGGTGTGGGACTTCATCCAAGCTGGGATGAGTTTGTCTCTGATGGCATCTTCTAGCGGTTGAAGTTGTGGACCCACGTTTGGAATGGTACGCATCAAGTAGGTCCAGCGGTGTTTGACCCCATATGTGAATGCCGAATATGCAGCCTGTGGTTCCGTCTTTGCAATTTTGGCTAGTATTTCTATTTCGTTTACCCACTCTCTGACCTTCTCTTCCATGTATTGCTTCTTGAACTCTTCTGTGCCAATCACTGCCCCTAGATGACGCTGTCCGTCCTTTGTTACGACCACTTCACTACCGTTGAAAGCTTCTAAGGCATTTTCGTAATGTTCTGCTTTTACTATCAGTATAGACTTACTAGCATTTGGAAAGTATCCTATTTCTGGTCCCACTTGTGATACTTGCTCCCACCAGCTCTTGAGATCATTGACTTTCCCTGCTCCAGTGAGATCATCTGCATAGGCCACCTGCTTAACATGTGTCGTCTCATGTCTTGTTAATGATAGCAACACCGAGAGACCTAATGCGTACATCGCCATTGCTACTGGGTCCCCTTGTGTGGTTCCTTCCATTGATTTCAGTGCCGTTCCACGTCGTGAGTTTTGGTTGTTTACTATGAAGAGGTCTGCAGGCTGTTTATAGGTATTCTCTACATAGGTGGCTAAGCTGGGGCATTTTACCTTGATGTTGTGAATTGCTGTCTTTCTGTTGATGGTGTTAAAGGCATTTGATGCATCCACTAACAGCACGGCTTCACATTCTTCTTGCTCATATATTTCTCTTATTGCATGAATTGCTGCCTCTCCCCCTGCTTGGTGGCCAGCACACACTTGGAGATTTCCAGCCGCTGACCGCACATCGTCCTTCACCACCTCCATTATGCATTTTCCGATGATTCTTCTCAACACTTCACCCACCCCTACAGGTCTGCACCCTGGATTCTTGTCCAATGGTATTAGACGACAAGCTGTGTAGGCCTCCAAGTGTTGACAATCTTGAGTGGCCATTTTTCTTGCAAGATCTGCCAGCGCCCTGCGTAAGTCGTTCGCTGCAACTCCGAAAAGTGTGCTGCTCAGGATTGTTCTCCAACCGTTTGCATCCATCCCTGAGGGTCCTGCACTGCCTTGGGTCCCTAGAGCCTTTTTCCAAATCTTCTCGCCTGTGATTTGCTACTACTGCTACTACTACTATACTACTACTACTGCTACTATACTACTACTACTGCTACTATACTACTACTACTGCTACTACTACTACTGCTACTATACTACTACTACTGCTACTATACTACTACTACTGCTACTACTACTATACTACTACTACTGCTACTATACTACTACTTCTTCTACTACTACTACTATACTACTACTACTACTGCTACTATACTACTACTACTATACTACTGCTACTATACTACTACTACTACACTACTACTACTGCTACTATACTACTACTACTACTACTGCTACTACTACTATACTACTACTACTACTACTATACTACTACTACTACACTACTACTACTACTACTGCTACTACTACTATACTACTGCTACTACTACTACTACTACACTACTACTACTGCTACTATACTACTACTACTACTACTGCTACTACTACTATACTACTACTACTACTACTATACTACTACTACTACACTACTACTACTACTACTGCTACTACTACTATACTACTGCTACTACTACTACTGCTACTATACTACTACTATAGCTAACCCAGAACTCATATATAAAGACATACAAGTTGCTGTACCTCATCTTGTATGCTATTCTCATATTGAATACCCGACCACATCATTAAGGGGGGATGATTGTTTTTCTGGCACCCCTTCTCCCTCATGCTTAGCCCCATTAGTGTTTTTTTTTCTTCAAATTTTAAGGCGTTCGGCTCATTAGTTTGGCGATTTTAAGACCTTTCGCCCCATATCCTTGTCAATATTTATACTTATCGTGCCATTTAGGTGTCAATTTTTTCCTGGCGCTGTCGAGCGATAGCTAGCCTGTAATTTAAGGAGGAATCGGCCTTCGGCCGGGGCATTTTTCTACCGAAAAACGTACACATTTATCTAGAAGGGGGATGTTGGGGATGTACTTGATGGAGGTCTAGGAAGAAAACTTTAAAAATAATAAAATAAAATAAATATATAATGGATAATTAAATTTACCAATAGATAAACATTTCCCTCCTTTAAGTGGGTGAGCCAGTTCCAGATGGGTGGCTTTCAGTGTTTCCAAAGCCCACTTACTCCAGCTATCTACCCAACACACATCTTCCTCACAACTATCCCTTACTCATCAACAACACTCAAATCAACCCTTTATCCTCTCTCAATATTCTTGGTGTATCTATTTCATATGACCTTTCTTGGAAAAACTTTATTCCCACTCTACCTATAATAGCTTCCCAGAAGTTAGGTGTACTCAGCCGCCTCCGTGGGTTCTTTACCTCCACACAGCTGCTTGCTATATACAGGGATACTGTGCACCCATTTAGGCCTATCACGTATTGTTTGCATGTGTGGGGAGGTTCTACCCATACCGTACTTCTTGAAAGGGTAGAGTATAAAGCATTTCGTCTTGTAAATTCACCTTCGCTTACTAATACTCTACAACTTCTCTCTACACGCCGCAATGTTGCATCTTTCTCTCTCTTCTACCATTATTACAATAATCAGTATTCTTCAGAGCTTGTTCAGTGTTTACCTCCTTCCTTAGGTGGAGTAGGTGGCACCCACCTTTCAACATATTCCCACCCCTATTGTGTACAATTCTCTAACCGGAGAGTCTATCCTCCACTCAACAAGTAAACTCTGGAACTCTCTCCTTCAATCTATCTTCCCCTCATCTTACGACTTAAACTGCTTCAAGCTCCGTGTGTCCATAATTTGTTTACTCTAATGTACCTTGAATTTAGCTTTCTGTCACTCTTTCAATCTGGTGGTTTGGGGGGGGGAGGGGGGGCAATCGATATATGTAGGTATTTTCACAACATTTAAAAAAAAAAGCCTTGTAGATTATAATTGAAACTAAAATCCTTTCTGATGGTACCAATTTTCACCGAGGTTGAAGGACTAATTACCTGAACTGGAGTGTGGTCTGCTGCCTGACACACTCCAAAGGTCGCGTCACTTAACACGTCGACCTAAGGGAAGTTTGGAAGTTGTCACGATAGCTGGACAACCTTATAAGACAAGTTGTCACGATAGCTGGACAACCTTATAAGACAAGTTAAGGGGAGACAGACCGGTTTTTTTTCGTTTTTTTTTTTTTGGTCTATTCATTCATTTATTCCTTTATTTCTTAGCTTTCTCACTAGATCTCCATCAAGCTTAGAAAAACACACCCTAGATCCCCCTTCAAGATAAATTTGTAAACATTTTGGTAGAAAAATGTCCCGGCTGAAGGCCGGTTACTCTTAAAATTTCAGGCTCGCTATCGCTCGCCAGGAAATAATCGACACCTAAATGGCACGAAAGGTCTTAAAATTGACAACAAAATGGTGCGAAAGGTGTTAAAATCGCCAAACTAATGGGCCGAACGTCTTATAATTTCAAAACAAATGGGGCTTAACACGAGGGAGAAAGGGGACCAGAAAAACGACCCCTCTCCCCTTAACCTCAACAGTCCATCAGCCTCACCTTAACACACAATACTTAAGAGTTCCGAACCACTATCGGATGGTAGAGTGGCAGGCAGGCAAACCGCGGCAATGTTTCTTAGGGACGGAGTTGACTGTCAGAGTGATTAGAAGAAAATATGTTTGGAGTTGGACCTACAGTATATATATTTATATTTTATTATTATTTTTTATTTTTTTATTTATCTCTTATTATTATCAGATTTTTGCAGTAAGACAGTTATGCGAGAAGTATCTAGAGAAGCATAAGGAGATGTTTAGGGCTTTTATGGATTTGGAAAAAGCGTATGATCGTGTGGATCGTGAAGTAATGTGGAAGATGTTAAGGATTTATGAAATTGGAGATTTTTTTTAAAAAGCAGTTAAGAGTTTTTATGAAGGGAGCAGAGTGTGTGTTAGAGTAGTAAATAATGAGTTAAATGAATGGTTTGAGGTAAAGGTAGGTATGCGACAGGGTTGTGTAATGTCACCATGGCTGTTTTATATATTTATGGATGGTGTGGTGAGGGAGGTGCAAATGAGAACCATGGGAAGAGGATCGGGTTTAGTAGGATAGAATGGTAGAGATTGGGAGTTGAATCAGTTGCTGTTCGCTGATGTCAGCGTTGGTGGCAGATTCTGAGGAGAAACTGCAGCGGGTACTTAAAGAGTTTGGTGTGGTTTGCGGGAGGAGGATATTGAAGGTGAACATCAATAAAAGTAAAGTATTGGTGTGTAATAGGGGTGATCGTAGGGTGAATCTAGATGTGAGGCTAGATGGGGAAATATTAGAACAAGTAGAGTGTTTTAAATATCTAGGAGGAACGATAGGCAGGAGTGGAGGTATGGAAATGGAGGTAAAACAGAGAGTATGTGAAGGAAGGAAAGTTTTCGGAGCAATGGGAAGTATATGGAAGATGATAAATCTCGGAATGGATGTTAAAAGTGCAATGTATCAAGGAATTGTTGTATCAACAGTGATGTATGGGGCTGAGACATATGGGCTCTGAAGACAAAGGAGAGAAGAAAGCTGGATGTGATGGAGATGAGCTGCTTGAGGAGTATGTGTGGAGTTACTCGTAGAGACAGATTGAGGGATGAAGAGATACGTAGGAGAATGGGGCAGCAGGAACATTTGTCGGCCAGAGTTGACAGAAGAGTGCTGAGCTGGTATGGTCATGTAGAACGAATGGAAGATGAAAGGCTTACAAAGAGAATATGTGAGTCAGATACAAGGGGAGATATAGAGGGGTAGGAAGACCCCCATTGAGGTGGAGAGACTGTGTAAGACAAGATTTGGATGATAGAGGAATGACTATAGATCAGGCAAGGGAAGTGGTAATAAACAGGAATGAATGGAGAATGCTTGTGAATAGATGAATGTAAACGCGGTCGTTTGGGAGAGAGCATACCGCTCGCCAGGAAAATATTGACACCTGGATGGGGGTAAAAGTCTTAACACAGTAGGCTGACTCCTCCCTCTTAACCCTTCTTTAGCGGGGCCCGACTTAAGTCCGTATCTAAAAATCTGGACTATGTGGCGGGGCCCGACTTAAGTCTGTGTGCAATTTTGGCGCAATATTGGCTCTGAGAGAGAGACGAGCGACGGGAGGAGCGTAGGTTACCTCATGACCACTCGCCACGGCCGCCATGGGTCTACTGACATGTACTCCACACTACTCCACCCTCCCTCCCTCGCTACACACATAATTATGTAACGAAATGACCGTATTTTAGCGATTTTTCCCTTCGGTTGCACGATCGTTGCAAGACAACCAGTAATCGTAGAAGGATGGTTCTGGTGTCATTGGAAAGCTCAATTTACGCCCTTTCAGGGATACATAATTGTATTTCGCTCTGGCTCTTGTTTATTCATGGGAATGAGCACGGAAACAACGCCATTTATGGTAAAAAAAAAACGCTGAGCGGCACGGTGAAATATACTCCACCAGCCGCTCTTTGAGTGTTAAGTGCAGACAGTTTTTGGTGGATTGGGAGAGAGAAGCCATATTTTATTAGCATTCATTTATTTTATTGCTTTAAGTGCAGACAGTTTTTGGTGGGTTGGGAGAGAAAAGTCATATTTTATCAGCATTCATTTATTGTATGGCTTTTTAAATTAAGTGCAGACAGTTTTTGGTGGGTTGGGAGAGATAAACCATATCATATTAGCATTCATTTATTGTATTGCTTTGGGTTGGGAGAGAGAAGCCATATTTTGATTAGCATTTATTTATTTTATTGCTTTACATTTTTTTCTCCAGTAAATTGCATGGTGGGTTGGAAGAGAGAAGCCATATCTAATTAGCATTCATTTATTGTATTATTTTGGGTTGGGATATAGAAGCCATATCTTATCAGCCTTCATTTATTGTATGGGTTTAAGTGCAGGCAGCCAGCGGGAAGTTGCACATGCTGGCCAGGGCGTTGTTGGTGACGTAATCCTTGGTGACCTCAGTGGTGCCGCCCACAGAGTCCTTACACTGGTTGGTCACCCCGGCCAGCTGAGTTGCGGTCACGCCCCACAGCCAGTAATTGATGCAGTTGCGGCAGTCAGTTTCTGGTGAAGGAGGGAGGCAGGAAATTATGATAGTCTATCTATCTATCTATTGCTTGATGCCGCGATCCCCGAAGGGGTGGCCACGAACGAACTGCCCCATGAACCTCTGTCCCCAGTCAGTCGACGCCTCTCCTCCCAACCAGCACCACCTTCATCCATATACTTCCTCACTCCATTCTTCCACCTCTCCTTCGGTGTACCTCTCCCTCTCTGTCCTTCCACCTCGCTCTCGTACACCCTTTTAGTCATTCTCTCGCTTTCCATACGTTCCATATGGCTGAACCATCTCAAATTGTTCCTTTTCACACTTTCCAGCACATCTACCTCCACACCACACCTTCTTACTTCCTCATTCGTCTGTCTATCCCTCCATGTAACTCCGCACGCACTTCTCAAGTAACTTATTTCCACCGCTCTCACTCTTGGTCTGAGTCTCTTCCCGAACGTCCATGCTTCGCTTCCGTAAGTTAGTGTCGGGATTACCACACTGTCATGCAAGGACTCCTTCACTTCCATACTGACCACCCTATTTCTTGTCGTTCCTACAACCCTCTTCCCCTGTTGCACCCTCTCCCGCACTTCTTCATCCATAGTCCTATCTTTACTCAACACACTGGCCAGATACTTAAAAGAGCTGACGATCTCCATAGCCTGACTGTTCAACTTCACATCACACTCTGTGACTTCACCCCTTTCGAAGACCATAACCTTGCTCTTCCCCGCATTTACCTTCAAATTCCGTTTTTCGCACACTGTTCCAAATTCATTTACCAGACCCTACAACTCCCATTCATTATCGCTCATCAGAACTGTATCATTCGCAAACAGCAGTATAGGCAGCTTCCACTCATTTCCCTCCCTTTTCAGCGATACACCAACATCCACTGCTCTTCCTAGTATTTCTTTCATGACTCCATCCATATATACAGTAAACAACCACGGGGACATCACACACCCCTGTTTCAACCCAACATTCAGGTCAAAGAACTCGCTCTGCTCATTCTCCACACGCACTGCCGCCTATGCACCCTCACACATGCTCTTCACTGCTTTCAGCAACTTGCCATCTACTCTGTATATTCTAATATACCTTCTCTATCCACTCTATAATAGGCCTTCTCCAAGTCCATAAAGGCAACATACACCTTTTGTTGCTTCTCCAGATATTTCTCCACAACACAATTCAGGGTAAAAATCTGATCTACAAATCCTTTTCCCTTCTTAAAACCTCCCTGCTCGTCGCCTATTCATGTCTCCGTTCTCACTCTCACTCTCTCAATCACTACCCTACTGTACACCTCCCCTACTACGCTTAAAAGACATATGATTATGCTAGTATGTTAGTCTAAAAAGAAAAAAAAAAAAAAAAAAAAAAAAAAAGTGGGGATTGGGCCTAAGTATATAGATAGATATAGATGTGAAAGAGAAAGGCAGGAAATTATGATAGTATCTTAGTTAAAAAAAAAAAAAAAGTGGGGATTGGGCCTAAGTATATAGATAGATATAGATGTGAAAGAGAAAGGCAGGAAATTATGATAGTATCTTAGTTAAAAAAAAAAAAAAAAGTGGGGATTGGGCCTAAGTATATAGATAGATATAGATGTGAAAGAGAAAGGCAGGAAATTATGATAGTATCTTAGTTAAAAAAAAAAAAAATGGGGATTTAACCTGAGTATATACTGTAGGTAGATATAGATAGATGCTAGTTAGAATAGGACTTCAGAGGCTATCAAACCTATTGGATTATTAAGCCAGCACACTGTAAGTCAAGAATAACGTCAGGACTGGAGCCTCTATGCGAGAATTCCAATCCCTTGATAGTATGTGATCATCTGACTTGTTCATAAACCTCTTGATAGCCTAAGGGTTACTGTGCGGAATTTCGGTGTGAGTATCCTAAGTTCGATTCCTTGGAGTACCACATGACGTATTCATTGCTTTCATTGATTTCATTATAGTTAGGTTTATTTGTAAATTAATTGGTGGGTTGGTGAAAATAAATCTATCTATCTATCTATATGCTCAGGCCCAATCCCCATTTTGGGGGTAGCCGACTCAAGACAGAGCAAGAACAGGGAAAACACAAAAACAACATAAAACAAAAAATAAACACAGTGAAAATAAATATGAATACATAATGCAGTTGCAGCAGCTCGTTTCCGGCGAAGGGAAAGCGTATGACAAACATATGTATTATTTGATCAATATACAGTATATGTCTACGGAAAGTATATTAAGGGGGAATGGGCCGGTTTTCTGGACCACTTTCTCCCTCATGTTTAGCCCCATTAGTTTTCAGATATTAAGATGTTTGCCCGATTAGTTAGTCGATTTTAAGACCTTTCGCCCCATTTCTTCGTCAATATTTAGACCTTTCGTGCTATTTAGGTGTCGACTTTTTCCCTGGCGAACGATAACGAGCCTGTAATGTTGGAAGAACCGGCCTTCGGCCGGGAAATTTTTCTACCGAAAAATGTACAAATTAATCTAGAAGGGGGATCTAATGGATGTTTTTGTTAAATTTGATGGAGGTCTAGGGAGGAAACTAGCAAAATAATGAATACATGCAAAAATCGCCCAAAAAGTGAACCATCCCTATATATATATATATATATATATATATATATATATATATATATAGAGAGAGAGAGAGAGAGAGAGAGACCATATCTACACACAACAATATATCTGTTCTCAATATTCTTACCCGAAGTCCATTCTAGTTTAAGGGGGGTCACTTTTTTTTTTATCTTTCTCTCCTTTTCTCTCTTTCCGTGGCTTGTATCCATTCGGCCCCATTCAGCCAACTGTTTTAAGACGTTTATCCCCATCCAGGTGTCAATTTCTTCCTGGCGAGCGATAGCGAGCCAGCATAGTATGGAGAAATCCGGCTTCGCCGGAGACATTATTCTATCGAAAAATGTACACATTTAGCTTGGTGGCAAAACAAAAATATATATATTCTGGCTCGCTACCGCTTGCCAGGAAAATATTGACACCTGGATATGGGTAAACGTCTTAAAACAGTAGGCTGAATGGGGCCGAATGGATACAAGCCAAAGAGAGAGAGGGAGAGAAAGAGAAAAAAAAACGAGTAAACTTAAGTCGTGATATCTGCTCTCTCTCTATTCTTACCCGTCTTCCAATCTAGTTTAACACAGTCGGTCTGGAGTAGGTTGTAGAAGGGACAGCGGGGTATACCGGGCATGAATTCCTTTTTAACGGTGATGATAATGGTTGTGCTGGAGCCGTCTGCGTTACAACCTGCGCCTGGTACACAGGGGAGAGAGGGGGAGACCTTAATCTTGGAGGTATATTAAGTATGTATGCATTATATATATATATATATATATATATATATATATATATATATATATATATATATATATATATATATATATATATACACCGGTATATATATATATAATTATTGGGATGGAATTTGTGCTGTACCTAGTATCAGTGCATTACCACAAAGCCCACCGAAACGTCAATAAAATACCCTCATTGTTCCCTGATTAAATAGCACTGTATGAATATTCCCATATTCAAAATATGCTATAGGGGTGCAATGCCTGGTGAGTTATCTGCTCAACAGGTGGCGTTGTGTGTGTGTAAGTGTGAGAGTCCGAGTGTAGGGGGTGAGACAGTGAAGCACGGGAACGAGGTGGCTTCAGAGATGGGGTCGTTTCGGACCATGAGTGAGCACCGTGCCTCATGTGAAGGCAAGATGGCAGGTGCTCGTTGTACTCTAAGTGCTTCACATGTCTCACTCCCTGGACTGGAACAAGACCTCACGGGCTTCACTGTTCATTGTAAAGCGGTGAATGTTAAGGCTCTCAGCCTATGCCCGAGAGGAAGTAAGTTGGAATATAGAAAAAAAAAAAAATTATACACTTACTGAGATATAATTTACTGATACAACTACACTTACTGAAACTGATAACCACTTACTGAAACTAATAGCCACTTACTGAAACTGATAGCCACTTACTGAAACTGATAGCCACTTACTGAAACTGATAGCCACTTACTGAAACTGATAACCACTTACTGAAACTGATATCCACTTACTGAAACTGATAGCCACTTACTGAAACTGATAACCACTTACTGAAACTGATAACCACTTGCGGCGGGTGCCCAACCCCGAAAAGGGTTGAAATAGGGGAGCTATCCCCCCACCAAAGGCGGCTTTCTAGGGCCTTTCCTAGCTGATGCTGAGAGGATTGGGTTCTAGTCATGTGGTGATGGGCTGGTCTATCAGAGTGAGAGCTGAGCAATCTCTGCCATACCCATAGCTTACTCTGACTGTTCCTTTAACTTATATATTTTCTAGATCTCAAGTGACGGCGTCTCTAACGTGGATTGACCTCCCAATCTACCAAGATTGGAAGCCAAAGCGTCACATTTTTCCCTTGCCCCTCAACTTTCTCTTCATAATTGCTGAGGGGCACAGGGCCCTGGGTGGAGTTTTGGTTTCCCGGGCGTTTCCGCACCCTCCTCAGCTCCCCGCCATGGAGTGGCTTCGGTCACCCAGGCTTTATTGTGGTCGGCGGGGAGGATTCTGTGGGGGCGCTCGGTTATGGCCTTGGAATTGCTCGGGGCCTTGGGGCTGTTCGGCCAGGCAGCTTGGGGAACAACAACAACAACCACTTACTGAAACTGATAGCCACTTACTGAAACTGATAGCCACTTACTGAAACTGATAGCCACTTACTGAAACTGATAACCACTTACTGAAACTGATAACCACTTACTGAAACAGATAGCCACTTACTGAAACTGATAGCCACTTACTGAAACTGATAGCCACTTACTGAAACTGATAGCCACTTACTGAAACTGAAAGCCACTTACTGAAACTAATAGCCACTTTCTGAAACTAATAGCCACTTACTGAAACTGATAACCATTTACTGCAACTGAAAGCCACTTACTGAAACTGAAAGCCACTTACTGAAACTGAAAGCCACTTACTGAAACTGAAAGCCACTTACTGATACAGCTACACTTACTGAGATATAAATTACTGATAGGGAGTACTTTAAAAAAAAAAAAAAAAAAAAAAGCTTACCGAAACTAATAGCTCTGCTTTGGATATTGTGGATGCATGGGTCGTTGATCTCCAGGCAGCTTAACTGGGTGGAGCTCATCTTGAAGTCATCGTCATTCATATCCGACTCACATTGCTCGACGTAACTGCAACAAAGGAGAGATAAGGATATATATATTTTTTGTATTAATTCATATATTCCTTTATTTCTTTGTTTCCTCGCTAGACCTCCATCAAGCTTAGAAAACACCCCCTAGACCCCCTTCAAGATAAATTTGTACATTTTTCGGTAGAAAAATTTCCCGGCCAAAGGCCGGTTCCTTCTAAAATTAGTCTTGCTATCGCTCGCCAAGAAAAAATCGACACCTAAATGGCACGAAAGGTCTTGACATTGACGAAGAAATGGAGCGAAAGGTCATAAAATCGACAAACTAACGGCACGAAAATCTTAAAAACTCAAAACTAATATGCTAAACATGAGGGAGAAGGTCTATAAAAATCGAGTAAATGCCTGAGAGACCGTAGTTCCCCGCCTGACTCGCCATGACATACTGAGCACCTCTACCGAGCTACTGAGGGGGACAAGAGGTTAAGGGGAGACTGGCCGTTTGTTTGGTCTATTAATTAATTTATTCATATATTTTTTTTTAGTTTCCTCCCTAGACCTCCATCAAGCTTAGAAAAACACCCCGTAGACCCCCCTTCAAGATAAATTTATACATTTTTCAGTAGAAAAATTTCCCGGCCGAAGGCCGGTTCCTCATAAAATTGCAGGCTCCCAGGAAAAAATCGACACATAAATGGCACGAAAGGTCTTAAATTTGATAAGAAAATGGGGTGAAAGGTGTTACAATCGCCAAACTAATGGGCCGAACGTCTTATGATCTCAAAACTAGTGGGGCTAAGCATTAGGGAGAAGGGGGTCCAGCAAAACTGTCTTCCTCCCCTTAACTAAATGCAGGGTTACCAACGTTTTCATGCGCTCTACCACTATAGTCCGTTCATTCTAGGTTGGGCAGAAATCGTGACTTCTAACCTCAGTAACTCAAAAAGGGCTAGAGCAAATGAACTGTCAATTTAGAGACAGACATATTCCCTGGCCAAGTCTTCCTATTTGGTAGAAACATTAGCTCGATTACTCTAGTCCTTTTTGAGTTATGAGAAGTTAGGGGTTACGATTTCTGCCCAACGTTTTCATTCGCTCTACCACTAGCAAAACTTTTTGTACCCCAATTTTCACGTGTTGTTTGTTTTTGTGTACCAAATTCACGATTTTTTTTGCCAATCCTAGCCACGCGATTTGGATGGTTGTTCAAATTCGACAAAACCTCCAAAACACGCGCTTCACGGTCCTGAGCGCCAGGGAGTTAATTACTTACAACACTATAACTTAAACATACTCCAGACTAACTATAGTAAGTCTTATTTCAGCTGAGGGTAAATTGCCATGTACCCATCTTAATTAATCAGCTATTACGAAGATTTTGTAGCGATTTTTTGGATAATTATGAAAACTTTGCATTAATATGACGTAGGGGTACAATAGTGTCATATATATCCATTAACTACAAGCTAACTATGGTATGCTCTTGTCCTTACACTTGTTGGACACTGGTTAGGACACTGAAGGCCTCTGGCTCCACCACGGCATCATGACTGTTAACACAAACCTTCTACAGTGTGCTGCCTTAATAATCTAGAAGGGTTGATAGCCTCTTTAACTAACTAACTAACTAACTATCCTCTTATACTTACACTTGTTGGACACTGGTGAGGACACTGAAGGCCTCCGCTCCACCACTGCATCACGACTGTTAACACAAACCTTCTACAGTGTGCTGGCTTAATAATCTAACTAACTAACTAACAATAATCTAACTAACTAACTAGCTATGATATAATGCTCTTGTACTTACACTTGTTTGACACTGGTTAGGACACTGAAGGCCTCGGGCTCCACCAAGGCATCATGACTGCTAACACACAACTTCTCCAACCCCGTGTACACCAGGACGCTGTTAGTCAAGATTATGTTCACCTGCAGGAACAACAAACTTGAGCGGGGTAGTAGTTATTATATTTCTCTCTCTCTCTCTCTCTCTCTCTCTCTCTATATATATATATATATATATATATATATATATATATATATATATATATATACACATACAGTACCGGTATATATATATATATATATATATATATATATATATATATATATATATATATATATACTGTATATACAGTATATATATATATATTTTTTTTAATTTCATTGCTAGACTTCCGTCAAGCTTATAAAAAAAAACCTAGACCCTCTTTCAAGTTAAATTTGTACATTTTTCGGTAGAAAAATGTCCCGGCCGAAGGCCGAGTCCTTCTAAAATTACAGGCTCGCTTTCGCTCGCCAGGAAAAAATCGACACCTAAATAATTGTACGAATGGTCTTAATATTGACAAAAGAAATGGGGCGAAAGGTCTCAAAATCGCCAAACTAATGGGTCGAACGTCTTAAAATCTCAAAACTAATATTCTAAACATGAGGGAGAAGGGGGTCCAGAAAGAGCGAGTTTTACCCCCTTAAGGGGGGGGGGGGGCGTATTAATTTGATAATTTATTCATCTTTGTCCTATTTGTTTACTTTCCTCCTTAGACCTCCATCATTAAGGGGAGGTATTCAGTTTGTTCCCTAGACCTCCATGGAGCTTATAATTACACCCCCTTGACGCCTTTCAAGATAAATTTGTACATTTTCCGGTAGAAAAATGTCCAGGCTGAAGGCCGATTACTCTTAAATTACAGGCTCGCTATCGCTCGCCAGGATAAAATTGACACCTAAATGGCACGAAAGGTCTTAACATTGACATAATGGGGCGGAAATTCTTAAAAATCACCAAACTAATGGGACAAACGTCTTAAAATCTCAAAAGCAATGGGGCTAGACATGAGGGAGAAAGGGGTCAAGAAAAAAGTCCCTCAAGTGGAAATCTCCCCTTAAACTTGCCTCAGCCAGATACAACTCCTTGAGGTTGGGCACATCGCTGGCACTGGGAAGGGTGATGGCGTGG
Organism: Paralithodes platypus; assembly: GCA_032716605.1. Lineage (NCBI taxonomy): Eukaryota > Metazoa > Arthropoda > Malacostraca > Decapoda > Lithodidae > Paralithodes > Paralithodes platypus. The sequence goes on from CM064530.1 coordinate 13,999,053, forward strand.
GTGTGGCTACGGAGAACTGAGGAGGACGATAGGGCCCTTGTGTCACTGCGGCGACGGGTGACAGGGGTGCAGATGTCGGCGGTGGCGGGGTCGTAGGTACAGGCGCGGGTGGAGTTATCGGTGCAGTCCTGGTGGTAGGGGTAGATAGAGGGGTCATGAAAGGTCAATATGGTCCTTTTAATATCTGATTATAAGGCTTATCTAGTTTAGTCATTTGGCTCACTCTCCCTGGTCGCAACAGGTGCAATCGGGGGTATTAAGTGTTGTCATAAATTCCAGTGAAATATCTGACAACACTTATTAACCTTGACTGTACATTTGTAGGTATAAACAGCAGTGCAGCCATTTGAATCAGTGGATAAATAACACCATCTGAGGAGGAGCACTTTATTGACAACGTTTCGCAGATAGCTTCATCAGGTCACAGTCCTGATGAAGCTATCTGCGAAACGTTGTCAATAAAGTGTTCTTCCTCAGATGGTGTTAGGTATCCATTCTGTCTACTGTTCAAGTATATTAAACCCAAATGAGATAATGCAATTCATTCTTATCTGCCTCACCCCCTCACATACTGTACACACCCTCAACACCCCTTCCTTACAAAGGTTCACAACTAAGTAACACCCCGTTCTTAACATTAATCATCCATTTCAAACCCCAATGTACTTGAATAAACTAATGACGGCATAATATGGTCCTCCTGGGATTCGAAATCGGGACATCACACCCAGAACATAAGCATCTAAACCATTACACCAACAACAGAGGAATTAGAGTTCAGTCAAATCTTGCTTAATCAACACAAATTTACAGTTATTTCTCCACTTGCAACACACACTTGATTCACAACTTTCCTACGCAAACTAAAAACTTCGAATGCCCCTTAATAACCCTTAAGGGGGGTGACCTGCTTGTTTTATCTCCATTACTCTCTTTCTCTGGCTTTTATCCATTCGGCCCCATTCAGCCTACTGTGTTAAGACGTTTATCCCTAACCAGGTGTCGATTTCTTCCTAGCGAGCGATAGCAAGCCAGCATTGTTTGGAGAAATTCAGCTTCCCCAAAGAAATTTTTCTATTGAAAAATGTGCAACATTAATAAATATGCTGGCTCGCGAAAAAATCGACACCTGGATGGGGATAAACGTCTTAAAACAGTAGGCTGGATGGGGGCGAATGGATACAAGCCAGAGAGAGAGAAAATATAACGAAATGGCCCCTCTTAACCCTTTCCCTGCGGGACACGTTCCGGAACGCCATGGCCATTTACAGAAATTTCCAGGCTTTACAAGCCTGTAAAGGCCGTAGAAATTGAGTGTCAGTGGGCGGGACCGCGAGGGGCCCACCTCCACGTCCAGCCGTGTACTGAGGCAAATTGAGGTCTCTTACCTGGGTCTCAGCAGTGTTGCCAAGTGCTACATTGCTAATAATTAGCGAGTTTTCCCCAATGTCTGGTAGCGTTACGGGTGAACCTCGTGAGTTAGGAAGCTCGTTCTAGTGTCATTTTGCAGCTATTTTCGTCTAGTTTTCGGCAGAATACATTTCATTTCATGCAGACACTTGGTTAATAATTCAGGAGTGCCTGAATATGCTCTAAATAGCCCAAATATGCCCGCAGCGTAAGTGTTAATGAACGCCCAAATACCTGGAAATAGAGTCCAGTCAGCCCGGTGAACATGGAGTAAGGCATGGTGACGTGGGAACGGTCCTGCTCCACACATACTTTGAGACCCACCACCTTATCGGCAGTGGTGTGTAGCAGGGAGGACACATCTAGAGGCTGGCTGCACGGGAAGGAAGCGCCTAGTACCACCTCTGGGCTGTTAGAAGGTGGATAGGCAATTTTAGTCTATTAATCTATTTTTTATTAATTTCACCACACCACCAAACACCTCCAATGAAATCAATGAAAGCATACCTGTATATGTGATCCACCAGGATTCGAACCCGGGTTATCACACGCAGATTTTTTAGACACCTTAACCATTACACCACCAAAGAATATATGGGGAATAATTAGTTAAGGGGAGGTTTTTAGTTCGTTCCCTAGAATTCCATCAAGCTTAAAATTACACCCCCTAGACCCCCTTTCAAGATTAATTTGTACATTTTTCGGTAGAAAAATGTCCCGGCCAATAGCCGGTTCCTCTTAAATTACAGCTCTTAAATTACAGGCTCGCTATCGCTCGCCAGGATAAAATAGACACCTAAATGGCACGAAAGGTCTTAAAATTGACAGATGGGGCAAAAGTTCTTAAAATCACCAAACTAATGGGGCGAATGACTTAAAATATCAAAAGCAATGGGGCTAAACATGAGGGAGAAAGGGGTAAAGAAAAAAATCCCTCAAGTGGAGACCTCCCCTTAAAAGAACATTATCCTAATGATACAATAATACAAAGATGTGCATGATACTGGGAAAGGTTAAGGGGAGGCAGACCGTTTTTCTGGACTCCCTTCTCCCTAATGTTTAGCCCCACTAGTTTTGAGATTATAAGACGATCGGCCCATTACTTTTGGCGATTTTAACACCCTTCGCCCCATTTCGTTGTAAATTTTAAGACCTTTCGTGCCATTTAGGTGTCGATTTTTTCCTGGCGAGCGACAGCGAGCCTGAAATTCTGAGAGGAAACGGGCTTCGGCCGGGAAATTTTTTACCGAAAACTGTACAAATTTATCTTGAAAGGGGGTCTAGGGGGCGTTTTTCTAAGCTTGATTTAGGTCTAGGTAGGATACTAAAAAATATATATGAATACATGAATTAATAGACCAAACAAACGGCCAGTCTCCCCTTAACACCGTGGAAGAGCAACTTACCTGAATGTGTGAAGGGCGAATATGTTGAAGTCACAGTAGGTGCAGAAGTCACAGTCCAAGAAGATCTTCCCGTTGCCCTGTGTGAAGAGAGATAGATAGGTGATTATATTAGACGGAATTTACCACTCTCCCTGTCTGTTTGTCTGTCTCTCTCTGTCTGTCTCTCTCTCTCTCTCTCTCTCTCTCTCTCTCTCTCTCTCTCTCTCTCTCTCTCTCTCTCTCTCTCTCTCTCTCTCTCACAGTAGGTGCAGAAGTCACAGTCCAAGAAGATCTTCCCGTTGCCCTGTGTGAAGAGAGATAGATAGGTGATTATATTAGACGGAATTTACCACTCTCCCTGTCTGTTTGTCTGTCTGTCTCTCTCTCTCTCTCTCTGTCTCTGTCTCTCTCTCTCTCTCTCTCTCTCTCTCTCTCTCTCTCTCTCTCTCTCTCTCTCTCTCTGTCTCTCACAGTAGGTGCAGAAGTCACAGTCCAAGAAGATCTTCCCGTTGCCCTGTGTGAAGAGAGATAGATAGGTGATTATATTAGACGGAATTTACCACTCTCCCTGTCTGTTTGTCTGTCTGTCTCTCTCTCTCTCTCTCTCTCTCTCTCTCTCTCTCTCTCTCTCTCCTCTCTTTCTCTCATAAACCTCCTCCCTCTCTCTCCTCTCTCTCTCCTCTTCTTCTCCCTCTTCTGTCTCTCTCTCTCATCTCTCGTCTCCCCTCTCGCCCTCTCTCTCCTCTCTCTCTCTCTCCTCCTCTCCCTCCTTCTCTCTTCTCCTCTCTTCTCATCTTCTCTCCCCCCTCTCAGTCCCCCCTTTTCTCCTTCTCTCATCTCTCCTCTCCCCCTCCCTCGCTATCTCTCTCGCTCCTCCCGTCTCTCTCTCCCTTCCTCTCTCCTCTATCTCTCTCCCTCTCTATTCTCCTCTCGTCTCCTCTCTTCATTCTCTCTCCCTCGCATCCTCCCCTCCTCTCTCTCTCCTTCTCCTTCTCCTCTGCTCCTCTCACTCTTGTCCCTCTCTCTCTCTCGGTTTCTCCTCCCTCTTCCTCATCCCTCTCCCTCTCCTCGCTCTCTCCCACTCCTCTCTCTCTCTTCACTCCTCTCTCTCTCTCTCCTCTCTCTCCCTCTCTCCAACTCCTCCTCTCTCTCCTCGTCTCTATCTCTCCTCGTCTCTTCTCTCTCTCATCTCTCTCTTATATAGGTGAATTAGAGTATTAGAGTAGATAAACTTGAAACGTACAACAAAATAAAACAAACCAAAAAAACGTACACTAAAAAACCACAGTAAAAAGACAAAACAACTATCACAAATCGCTAGGTGAAACGTAGGGGGCAACAACGCTTAAGTTAAAACAATAAAGGTTCTAAATAAACGAACACAAGCACAGCGTTTTACCGAAAAGTAACCCAATTTAACCTTGAAGGGGGGGGGGGGGGTTCTAGGGAGGGTACAAAATTACCTTTGAGGGGGGGGGGGTGGGGGTCAGGATGTTTCTAAAGCTTGATGGAGGTCTAAAAACGAAAAAAACTAAGAAAAAAACAAGAATAAGGAATCACCAATTAATAGGCCAAGAAGAAAGAACAAAAACGGTCCGTCTCCCTTAAGGGTGACCTGCTTTTTTGTTATTTCTGTCTGTTCTCTTTCTTCTCCTGGCTTGGGTATCCATTCGGCCCATTCAGCCAACTATTTTAAGACGTTATCCCCATCTAGGTGTCGATTTATTCCTGGCGAGCGATAGCAGCCCCATATA